>CM033684.1:9966479-10566479 GCA_019514585.1 Dendrobium officinale
ATGATTAATTACCCTTCCTATGATGAGATCATGAGAGAAAACTTTCGATTAAGGCAAGTCATTAGATAGACCCTAGTTACCAAATGTATAGTAGTAACAAATTTAATATAGAATTAAAAAAATTAAAAAAAAATTAAAAAAAATTAAAAAAAAATAAATTAAAAATAAAGTAAAAAATAAAATAAAATAAAAAAACAAATTTAATATAGAATTTGGTGTTGGGATTTGACACTTATCTCCTTGCGCTTAAAGTAGATGATATGAGAAATAATAATGAACTCGATCAAGATCTCATTATTCCATCATCCTGATTTGTCCAGCTCCCTAGCCTACTTTGTCAGAGAAGGTAGTCGACCCAACCATACCATAGAATCCTTGTTGGAAGTTATGACTTTGTTTCGTCTAAGTTTACCTTGAAGTCCTGGGGTGGTTTTCCCTTTGTTTACCACCTTGTGGTGACCCCCGTATTAGAACCCATGTGGGGGTGACCTAGATCATGTTGAGTAGCCAGGGGTTACCAACTGCTTCAATCGCCAACTTGCCGCCTCAACACCAATGGCTTTTAGTAGCTTGATGGTACCTATGAGATAGTTTACTGGTCATTATGGCCCCATCTAGTGGGGAAGAGGAGATCACCCCAACGGATTTGTGTTCTAATAAAATACTTTCCCACTGTTAATGACGAGAATAGTAGTCCGATGGTTCTCCTTCTTGAAGGACTAGTCCTGGTGATGAAAACTAATTTGGATGACCTTCTCGATAAGATACTGATGTGAAACCAAATGCAAGGAGCTTCTCTAGAAAATTAAAAGTGAACGACAACGTAATTTCAATTAATATCTTATTGAGATAGCAAGAAAATCATTAAAGAAATCGTGTTATCAACTAGCTTAGGCGAAGAAGTATGTAGATTAGCCAAAACCTTCAGACAACCAACAATAGTAGCAACACTAAAAGCTATTACAACAATCCGTCATTTAATAACGAGAAGTTCACCTTGGGGAAATACTCACTCAACTAGACTAGGCTTTGCGGGAGAAGAATTTCAGCACACCAAACGAGCCCACGAGGAAGGTTGCGATGCCAAGGGTCTTGAGCCACGGAGAGGTCGACGATGACGCGGAGGGCGTGAATGCTTGACTTTCGAGACTCCACGTGTGCTTTGCAAATTTCCGGTCGTAGATGCTCGCAAGGATTGGTACGACTCTTTCCAAGTACTTGGAGAAGAGGGGCGGCAGCGGGAGGACTTCTGGGCAGCAGAACAGCTGTTTCTGCTGCTGGAATTCTTCTGGACAGCAATTGGAGGATTGCCAGCAGCAAAACTGTTGATCTCCCTCAGCTGGAATTGATGGACATCAGTTTTCAATGTCCCAAAATTCAGGACAGCAGATCAAACCCGTCCAGGAACCTTGATAGCAGCCTGGAGTGGAGGAATTCAGTGGTTTCCTCCTTCTAACTGGTCAGGGCTTGGAGGGCCAAGGTAGTAATCACGTGGGTAGCCAGGAACACCACTTGGAGAAGCAGGAAAGCTAGGTTGACGGGATGCACTACTTGGACAGCAGTTACGGAATTCCCTTTTCAGATATGACCAAGAGAGACTAGCATTTGAAATTTGAATTCAAAGTCATGTGATCAATGCCATAAAGTGGCATTTAATGGAATTAATCCCAAGCAAGGCCGGCTGTTTCAATAGAGGAGAGGAGGGAATTAATTCACAATCCTGAAATAAATTTCAGAATTTGAAATTTTAGGAGAGAAAATCTATTTGAAATTAATTTCAATTTCAAATAGGATGGGGTATTAAATGAGCAATCAATGGGGGAAATCCCTCATGGGGGCCGGCGGCATGGTGAGAGGGGAGAGGGAGATTAGGGAGAGATTAGGCGTTTTCCAATTGAGTCGATGCCACCTAGGATGAAAAATTAATAATTCCACATGTCATGGAATTTGGATTGGATCAATTCGAAAACTTTCCTTTTTAGGAATTTTGGCAAATATGGAAAGTTTGAATTTCAAATTTGAAATTCAAAATTCGGTAACTCCTTTATTTATGGCTAGGCCACAATCAAGGAGCCATTATGATGATTGACATCTTCATCATGGCTTGGAGCAAGGTGGTGGCCGGCGGTCAAAGGAGGAAGAGGGGCTTGCCATCGGTTTTGGGGATTTCTTGGTGGATCTTGGGTTGTGGTGGAGGAAGCTAATGAGTAACGTGGTGGATGATGGGAACTCGGGTAGGGCTTGGCGTGGGGAGGAGGAAAATGAGATTTGGAGAAGAAAACAATAAGATAAAAATAAACCACGAGCCACGGACTCTTCCAATGACTGGTGGGTGTTGCTTTTGCCCTCACCTTGGGCTCTCCATAGAACTCACACAGAGATCTAGGAGAAAAGAACTCACTAAGAGATCTTTAAGATGGAACTCACAAAGAGAACACAAGAGCCAAATTTTCATTCATCATAATCATTAACCTCATACAATGATACATGACCCCTATATATAGGTCATGAGATATAAAAAAAATAAAAGCATAAATAATGACTAAATCGCCCTCGGGGCCCCAACATGACTCACTCACACACAAGGGTAAAACAGGAATACTGAAAACTGAAAATGCATGAATAACTAAAAATATAAGCTCTGAATCGTGGCCATCGATCGGCGATGCTTCCGGCGATATACGTGTCTGAACCGTTGATCGATGACCTCATCAGATACCTATGCCTGCAGCTAGCCTAGCTGCAAGTATAAGGTTGATGGCCATCTTGAATAGTTCAATTCAAGTTGGGACTAACCTGCTTTGGGCCTGTTTGCCTTTTTTCGGCCCCGTCCTCACAGAAGTAGTAGCCGTGGAAGTTTGTGGTTGGTTGGCCGGTGATGAGCATCCATGGTATTTTGCCACCATATCTAATATAATATTTATAGAAAGTTATTTTTCTGATTTATTAGTTTAAATCTCTTGCATTCTGGTTTTTAGTTACTGTATGAGTCGACAAGTCCTTCATTACTTCACAGTTTTATCTCTCATTATTTTAGTTCTTTCTTCTTTGAGTACATAAAAAGGTTCAAGATTCTCAAGGGCTAAGGCTTCTAATAAACAATTAGTTTCTAAAAGATAAATTCATTATAACTGCTGACCCATCAGGAAACCTAACTTGAATGATGAATAATTTTGAGGAAAGGAAATAATAGGTGTAATTTTAATTTTGTCCATTCTACATCTATAATTCTGGAATCATGATCTATACCTTTGTCATTGCTAATTTCTGTCTCCTGGGCTGCTAATATTGCTAACACCGTCATTTCATTGATTTGATGTAACTATTAACATCGTCTTTATAACAGGCTAGAACCGATATGTTTGTGCTCTTTATTTTTTTGTAACTAATATAAACTCCGGCTTACATATCTGTTCCCATCAAGAAATATTTGGATAAGAAAGACAACAAATTATCAATAGCTAATTCGTTTAGGCATGCTCAATACTGTTACAGGGACCTATTTCTTTGAGAATTGCAAAATGAGAATATATATATATATATATATATATATATATATATATATAATTTATTTTTATTTATGCTTATTTGCTTTTTCTTGCTTCTGCAATAACATTACTCCTAGTTTTGCATGAGGATTTACAGATGTCTGGAAGGGCTGGTCGTCCACCATTTGATGACACTGGAGTGGTTGTAATAATGACCAGGAGAGCAACAGTAAGTTTCATTTTGAAATTTACTTTGCAATCTGAATGAGTTCGGTGTATTGGATTTTATTGTGTTCTGTAACTGTTGTCTGATGGTCTTTTGCCTGTTCTGTAGGTCCATTTGTATGAAAATCTCTTAAATGGTTGTGAAATGGTTGAATCTCAGTAAGATTGTTATACTTCTACTAAATGGGATTATATCTTACGAATTGTCAATTATTTCAGTCTTTATGAAGCTTATATTCTGCAATTCATCTGTTTTCTGTAATAATTTAATTTATATGATAGGCTACTATCATGTGCGATGGAACATCTTACAGCTGAGATTGTTCAACTGACCGTTTCCGACATAAGTTTAGCTATAGAGTGGCTAAAATGCTCCTACTTATATGTTCGGATTAAGAAGGCATGCAGTTGTTTTCCTATATATTTGCTCTCAGTTTCATTTGCTGCCTGGTACCTGATCTGTCAAACATGCACAGAATCCTGAGAACTATGGAATAAAGAGAGGAATTCCTCATCAAAACCTAGAAATGTACATGCGAGGTATTCTGAAGGGAAAAAAATTGTCAAAATATCCTTGTACGAATTGTATGAAAATGGAGTTAAAGGTCATTGGATTTTACTTTGAGGTTATTACAATGCAAAATTTTCATATATAACACTAATCTGAAAACAAATCCGATCACTTTTTAAGCCCATCCAAGTATAATTTGTGTTGGGATATCCTGGATTTTTTTTTTTTTTTTTTCATTTTGAAGTAGTTAAACAATTTGATCCTGGCATAATGTATAATTTCTCGGTTTACTTTTTTGGATCTCTTATTACCAGAAATATGCGTTCAGAATATTAATGAATTAGCAGAATACGGGATGATTTGGACGGATGAAGACGGCTTCCTTGTTAAGCCATTAGGTACGTTGTTTAACATTATTATGTTGTTTTCTTTTAGGATTGTGAATGGTTCTCCTTGCTCGTTTCATGAATTGTATTCAATGCAGAACCTGGAAGGTTAATGACGAAATTCTATTTAAAATTTGCTACAATGAAAAGTATCATGGACGCTCCTGGAAGTTGCAGTTTAGAAGATGCACTGCGTATTATTTGTGCCTCTGAAGAGATTTCTTGTATGTTTCTTTTCTATTAGTTTGTGCTAATGTTCTTATATGTTTTAAATGATGATACTATGCTCTTAAAAATACAGGGATCCAGCTTCGACGCAATGAGAAGAAGCTTTTGAATGACATTAACTTTGATAAAGGAGCTCGATTGCGCTTTCATGTCTTTGGAGAGAATGGAAAGAAAAAGAAACGCATCCAGACAAGGGAGGAGAAGATATTTGTGCTGGCTAATGACTGCCTGATGGGTGATCCTTCGGTCCATGATCTATCCCTCAACCAGGTCTTGTCTTCTATTAAGTTTAGTAGTCAAATTTTTCGGTGCCAATGATATAGATATGACACAACACGTTCACAGTGACACAATATAGTTGTAAAACATATGGCATGATGCCATGAACACAATGTTATATTTTATAACTTATTCATATAAAATATGTAATTTATAGTATTTTTTACTAAAATCATCTTCCGGTGAAGTATGCTAATATATGTATATACTTCGCATAAAAGTATAATCATAACTAAAGGAAAAAAAATACCATCAATGATAATAAGCGAAATGCTTTCTCACATTTTACAATTGTCACTTGTTAACAATACAATAAAATTGGCATTCATTAATCATTTTGTTAAATATTTTTATAATTAATAATATCTCACAGGTGTTTTCTCTCACACATATGTCCTTATGGCATGTCGAGAATTGTATAGATCATATCAAGCTGTATTTGACGTAAAATTATTCTGTGAGGAAGCGGAACCCCAGTCAGGATGCCTAAACCCGGAATTTTTATTGCCTCAGGTTACCTGACGTAGAGATACATCAGATAGCCTATAATATATCGCCACGTGCTCTTACTCTTTACCGCGCGGCCCGACGACCCAACCTGAAACGAATCCGGGATTACTATGTTCGCGTATTGCTCGGTATTGCTAGGTACTACTCGTTATTTGCTCGGTATTGCTCGGTATTTGCTCGGTACTTGCTAGGTATTTGCTCGGTATTGCTAGGTACTACTCGTTATTTGCTCGGTTTTTGCTCGGTACTTGCTCGGTAATGCTCGGTATTTGCTGGTTGAGTTCTGTTGCACACAGGAGAGCTTCTTCCTCCCTCTGGTATGGTCGAACGGACGTCAGAAACGAACTTATATGATGGCTGGTGTCGGAGCGTTCCCGTCTCTGATATCCACCGCTCCGGTTTGAATTATGACAATCCTTACCCCAGACTTTCTCTTTCTTTCCCCTAAACTTCCCATTTCCTTGTGCAGTCCTTCCCCTTCTGCGCACTCTTCTTCTTTGGCGTTGCCCTTCCTCATTTCTATGGCTGCGTGCTCCCCCATTGCCGATTGTTGTTGATGTTGGCTGCCACCTTCTTTCTTTCCCATTATTCATCGGCTGCTTTGTGCTCGAAAGGGACCGGGGGGAAGAGGCGGAGGGATTCAAATAGAGCAGCTTGGAGGTAAACGAGGCGTGTAAGATCAGAGAAAACAGAGAGTTCATCGAGGATTTTGGACTCTACGGAGGGGTGGTGGGAGAGAAGGTAGAAAAACCAAGTGAGGGCAGAGCTTGTGGTGTCGCGCCCGGCAACCATGAAGTTGAGGCGGGCAAATACCGAGCAAATACCGAGCATTATCGAGCAAGTACCGAGCAAATACCGAGCAATACCGAGCAAATACCGAGAAATACGCGAACATAGTAATCCCGGATTCGTTCCGGGTTGGGTCGTCGGGCCGCGCAGTAAAGAGTAAGAGCACGTGGCGATATATTATAGGCTATCTGATGTATCTATACGTCAGGTAACCTGAGGCAATAAAAATTCCTAAACCCACGGCTCGGTTCTGCGGTAGCGAGTGTTGATACCGCTCGGTACTACGGCTCAGTATAGCTGACGTGGCTCATTCTGATTGATATCCGAATGTAGAGTTGTGTTTGATGTCCGCACATAACATTCTCTCGTATTTGACATATTTCAAAACCTGATTTTTTTTTGTTTAAGATCTTTTGACATAATTTTGAGTATGTAGGATGTTGCTAGGGTGTGTTAGAGGTGTGTCATATCCAACACATGTACGAAAGTATTTGGAAATGCCCGTGCTTCTATCAAGTCCTGAAAACAGTGAATATTTTCGCAGGACATGAACTCAATATGCACCAATGGCTGTAGGATTGCCAAATGCATGAAAGAGTGTTTTATCTTCAGGAGGAGTTATAAGGGAGCTCTGAGTTCATCGCTTCTGGCCAAATGTTTGCACCAGAGGCTCTGGGATGATAGTCCCTACTTGCTGAAACAACTACCTGGCATTGGGATGGTCACCGCTAAGGTTTTTCTTAATCGACTTTTATATAGACTTCCGCTCTAACTGGATTGAGGCTTCTTTTGGGACGGCTTTTTTATTGCTTCTTAAAGCGGCTTTCTAGTACAAAAACTTGAACTTTTTAACTAAAAAGCCACTTTAAGAAGCAGGAAGAAAGTCGTCCCAAACGAAGCCTAAATCTGATGTCATCGATTCTGTCCGCAGGCTCTGCATTCAGCAGGAATTAATTCATTCGACAAAATGTTAGAAGCTGATCCAAGAAAAATCGAACTAATAACAGGCCGCAAGTACCCATTTGGTAACCATATAAAAGAATCCCTCTCATCCCTTCCTCCAAAAGTTGAGATGCGTGTAGAGGAGACCGAGTACAAAAGGCAATGCAAATCAAAGTTGCTAATAACGTTGACCCGTTTAACTAGACGCATTACATCAAGCAAACATCATTATGCCGATCTGGTATTATCTTCTAAATTTATGGAAAAAGCTTCTATATTCCCCTTCCTACCATCTAATTATCTTGAACGTGACATAGTCAAAGTTCTCGTCTCCTACAGGTTGTTGGCTCGGAAGAGGACAATGCAATCCTGTATCATGAGAAAATAAGGTAAAATAATATTAGAAATCAAGTCAATAGCCTAGGTGACTGTTCTGTGCCATGGGCCTTTTCTCACTTTTTTCGTCGATATTGTACAACAGAACTGAAGAGTTTTCCAGGTATGATATGTTTTTTTGCTCAGAAATATACTGCTTTCATTCAAAACCATATTGAATTTGCAAATGCTGAAGTTTTCATTCACTCTTTTGTTCTGTTAAGATCAGTTTAGGTGTTAAATATGTATTTTTTTACATACATAACACCTAAAACTATTGAAAATACATATTTAACACCTAAACTTCTATATTTACTAATATACCACCTAAATTCTTATTTTCCTTCTATTCTACCACTCCATTGAAGCGATGAAATATTTGTATTCACTATGAAAGGATGCCATTGACGGGGAAGACAATTGTTGATAGTGTTTTTTGACGGAAGGTTTAAACGGAATGTTAGAATTGATTAAAAGAGGGGTTTTAGGTGATATATTACTAAATATAGAAGTGTAGGTGTTAAATATATATTTTCAATAGTTTTGATGTTATGCATGTAAAAATCCCTTGTCAAATCTCATCTTTTGAATCCCAAAAACCCTCACCTCGTACCTTGCCACGTCGCTGAGGTCCATCCAGTCCTGGTCGAAATCTTTGGATATAATAATATAGCCTCTAAAAAGGCCCGCACAACACTCTTCACCCTAATCTCTGACGGGTCACTTAACATGTTTGATATGGCAGCCCTTACGTTGCCAATGTTCTTGTTCCATGCCCGAGCTTTGGAAGAGTAACTGTGAAAGCTGATCTTATATTTGAAAATTACGGTAAGACCACGAACTTCTGTTAGTCTATATATTGATTTTTGGGTATTTATATTCAGCTCCGTTTGGGACAGCTTTTTTACTGTTTCTTAAAACAGCTTTCTAGTTAAAAAAATTAAAACTTTTGTACTAAAAAGATGATTTAAGAAACATTAAAAAAGCCGTCCCAAACGAACCCTTCATCTTACTGATTTACTATTCCTCTTCTTGGTGTTTATATCATGAAGTTGGTCTGGATGTGCATGAGAAGCATGTTATTTCCCGGGAAGCAAGTTCAGATATAACTAACGCTGGCAGAAATGTAGTTCGGCCATCTAATTATACCATTCCAAAGGAGATCTGCTCCAAAAATGATGGTAAGACGAGAAACCTATTGGACAAAACTGAAGATAACCATGAAATAGCAAACTCTGAGAGGGCCTCCACTTCCTTGTATGTATTCTATTTCTCTCCTTGTTTGTAGAATATATTATGTCCTTTCGTAACACCTTGAGAACACATTTATTTCATTGCCTCAGGCCAAGCTTTGACCTTTTACAAAATGAAATGAATGAAGGCAAGATTCAGCTACTTTATAATATATCCGAACCCCAACACAGTTTTTTTTTTTTTCCCCCTCTAAATTAGACTTGTACTTCAAATTTTAATGACAGATTTAGTCATTCTTGAACCTGAAAAAATGGAAAGCAAACCTAAGGTGGATGAAGCAATATTTGATCATATCCGTAGAAAATCAAAATCCTTCCCTGATCTCATGACATTGAAAACCATAGATCCCTCTCACCAACCACTGATTCTAGCAGAAGTAAACGCCTCCATGGAGCAATCTGGGCTTGATTCCATTAAAACTCAGGAAGATATAGTGGTTCTGACAGATTCAGAGCCACTTGATATGAGTAAACATCAAGAAGATGGTGTGGTTCTGATGGACAAAGAGCAAATTGATACTTTTACCGAATCTGAGAATGCTGGAAAATATTTCCTGGAGTCTAATATCCACAATATTGACAGAAACAAAAGATTCACTAACAGTGGCAACTTTACAAATAACCAGTTGAAAAAAAGGAAACTAGCTGATGACTGGATTAATGATATCATGGTGAAGGAATGCAAAAGAAACAGGTCTGATCACTTAAGTGACACTTCTACTACGACAGATTTCAGAAATCAAATAAAATCTGTAGGGCCAAAGAGTTCTATGGACCTGCAAGATGGCCAACAATTCAGCTGCATGGGAGCAGCACCTGGTGGTGCCATGGAAGTTTCCTTCCTGGGCTTCAAAAGTGTATTCTCCTTTCTTTGATCCAAAGAAAAAAAAAATGGCGGATTATCTGCTGTTGTTCTTGATTCAATTGAATGTGCAAAGACGGGAGCTTGGCTACAAAGAATTAATACTTGGTAAGTTTCAGGTCATGCGTAACAATTCTTGTCCGAAGAACACTAAGATTCACTTAGTTTGTTTCAAAAGAAAAGACAAAAAAAAAAAAAGCTCAGGATTTCATAAATAAAATTTTGATCCAGGCGAGTTTAAAATCTATTGGATTTGCATCAAAATTAGTGTAATATAAAGTTTGATTTTATGCATGTATTGCATTTGTTTTTAAGAAAATTTAATAGTTTTAAAATGTAATAATCATAACCTCACCATGTCCTTTTATAAGTAATTTTTTTAGGCTAAACTATTGTGAATTATTTATCCTAAGTAATCTTCTTAATTCTTATTGCTTTCAAATAAATCATTTGTTTTTACATTTAGGCTAATTAATGTAAACTTACATGCACATCAAATATGTAAGATTCGAATCTAAGACCTTTTGGTTGGCGGCAAAAAATTTTAACCAACAGATCAAGATGAGTTGTGTCAAATAAATCATTCGAAAGAAGAGGTAGAATGAACATTATATATAAATAATAAGCTCATAAATGAGTAGAGAAACATATCATTGTGGCAAATCATGGAGGTCAATAGGTATTCGGATTTGAATGATCAATGAAATAAAACATCAACTTCAACGAGCTTCTTCAGTTTGATGGCCACCTATTCAATTTCTATTTTCATCATACTAACAAAGGTTTTTTTTTTTTTTTTTTTTTTCTTTAGAGCAAGATTGAGCATCTCATTTCAAATACCCAATGAAAGAAAAGCTGAGTATTTTAATTTCATGAATTAACAGTGATATATTATGTAGATTATCCTTAGCTTCAATAAAAAAAAAATTATATAATTTTTCAAAAATCATAACCTCCCTTAACCAAAACTCTGACTAGTCAACCAATTCAAATGATCATCAAACACACCACCTTCATGGTCATGACCACCACACCAAAAATAAAGGGGATTTTTACATACATAACACATAAAACATTTGAAAATACATATTTAACATCTAAATTTCTATATTTACTAATATACCATCTAAAATCCTCTTTTAATCAATTCTAAAATTCCGTTTAAACCTTCCGTCAAAAATCACTATCAGTAGCTGTCTTCCCCGTCAATTGCATCCTTTCACAATGAATACAAGTAACTCACCCCTTCAATGGAGGGGTAGAATAGAAGGAAATGAGGATTTTAGGTAGTATATTAGTAAATATAGAAGTTTAGAGGTTAAATATGTATTTTCAATAGTTTTAAATGTTATGCAAGTAAAAATTCTTAAAAAGACTCATAGGACTATAATATAAAATAATTAATTTTCAAATTATATAAAATCTTAACATAGTTATGATCTTCTCCATTTTTTTATGTATTATTTTATTAAAACCATGTGTTTTTTATTCTTCCGTGAAAGGAAAGAATATTATTTTTGTTTAATAAATTCAGTTTGATATTAATCTTTAATTAAAAAAAGCAATTGCTTAATGAATTTGATTAGTTAATATATAGGGTGGGGATTAAGAGGACTCGGGAGATTAACGAGTTATATTTGCCTCAGTGCTTTCCCAATGCGACAAAAATTCCTCTCGGCCTTTTCAGTCTCCAGCACAGTTGTCTGCATCGAACTTCGAGGATCTTTTTGGCTTGTCTATTATTTATATAACGAATTAATAATAGTGACGATGGATGGGTTTAACGGCTAGGATTCAATATTTTTAAAAGATGCGATGTAGCATAGATGGAGTCGCTGTTAAAAGGAAAGGTCATCATTGAATCACTTGTTAAGGCAAATAATCATAACTATTATTTTAATTATGTAAAAAGGCTTATTTTTAGAAATAATATCTCTCTAAAAATATATCTAAATGTAATTAATTTAAAGGTAGTGAAATTTCTATTTTCTCTGTTAAAAAAAACAATATATCTTATTTTTTGTAGCATGAATTATTATTGGTACATCATCAAAAATTACTTATTTTGGTTATATATATATATATCGGGGAAAAATCTCGAGTCATAGTTGAATTAAAAAATTTTTGAAGTTAAATTGTGGATGAACTCCAATTTCATCAAATTTAGTGTCAAATAAAATATCTTGAAGATATAAATCCAATTGTCACGACCCAACCCGACCGGGACGGATCCCGCTCGCATCGGGCCGCGACACAACTGTCAAAAATCCAGGATGTAGCTTTGGAATTTGTTTCAGACTTTCTTCCAAATATTAAATAGACATAAAAACACAGATCTACTATAAGCATCCAAATGCAGAACGGATCATCTATCTTTTCTTTCCTTAAAATAATCATACACAATACAGTCCATGGCTTCAGACAGAAAGAACAGAACAGAAAAGTCATGACTGCACAAAAATCAAAAGTATCAAGTACCTAATCACAGATCAGACTCAGAACATCTAGTCCAAGACCTCATTCCCTTTCCCAGAACCTGAAAACCACGCAGAATGCAAGACATCAATCACCAATCAAAATAATCAAAAACTCACATCAGAAAACATATCATAAAAGCATCTGTACATAATTCGAACAATCATACCAGAATCGTATAACAGACAGAACAGATACCATCTCAATCAGAAATCAAACATCGGATACGAAAAACTGAAGTCATTTCAAATCAGAATTCAGAACAGATATCATAAAGCTTTCATGTCACAGAGCAGACAGAATCGTACGGAATAACCAGAATCGTACAGAATCAGGAATCATATATCGGATAATTCATAAAACAGACCAGATAAGTCACAGAACATATTATCAGATATCAAATATCAGATTCCCTAACCCTGACAGAATCTCAACGGATTCTGGCCCCTTATGCCTCCCTTCCCAGACACTGACAGAATCTCAACGGATTCTGGCCCCTTATGCCTCCCTTTGTGCTTATAGCACCAGAACAAAACAGAACAGATATTCAAAATTCCAGAACATAACTTATTTTCAGATTTCAGAGCTCATTTCAGATTTTCCTGACACAGACAGAATCTCAAAGGATACTGACCCCTTATAACTCCCTTCTGATAGCATACAAACACTTCAATTCATTCAATGTATCAATTCAGAAAAATCAGAATTCGTACGAAATTTCAGCGGCATAACGGCAGTGTACGGAATTTACACAAAATTCACAGATTCAAAAATTTACCAAATTACCACAGAATATCCACAACAATATTATAAGACTTTTACTGTACTGACATAACATTTTTCAACATCCTAATAATTTGCAGTTCAATTAAAACACCACGGAATCCAAAATATCTGGTAAAAATCTTCAAGAAAATACTCATAACATGCACAATTATCATCTGAAAAACATACCAAAAGTTACGCGGTAAAACCTGAAGCAGTAGAAAATAACACACGAAATTCGCTAACGGAAATAAAATCCGGAACAGAAAAGTCATCAAAATCCACGTTTCTGAAAATTGAGAAAGGCGGAATGTGCCTTACTCCGAGTTGGTCAACTTCTCTAACTACAGCAACGGACGAAAACGGACCGGAGTAGCCCAAAAATCCTCTTTTCCTTCTTTTTTCTCTCTCCTGGACGTCCTTTCTTTTTCCAAAAAGATCTCATTCCTATATATATCCAGACAGATCGTCCCGGACGATCGCAACTTCGTCCTGGGACGATTTGGGCTATGGACGAATTTCGTCCAGACAATCCAGGTTTTGTCCTGGGACGAACCATTCAGCCAAAAATTTTCTTCACAACCTGTACCGATCGTCCCGGACTATACAACTTCGTCCGGACGAACTTGGAAGGAAAAATGGTCTTTACACCAATAGTGCTAAAAGTGGCTCAATCTAAGCTTGAGTGTGCCCAAATAAAAGGTCTGAAGGGTAAAAAGAAACTTCAAGGTAATTGAAATACCAATGGAACTGTAAATTTAGCATGCTTATAGTTAAATCAAGCGTCTCAATGAGACAAATCTAACGAGCCCAAGATTGATTAATTCTAGCAACACTAAGGCATTTAAATGTTAAATGAAAATTTTATGATGAAAGGAATCAATACGGACCGTTCGATAAAGAGTTTCATTTTTTTCTTTATATTTATGGGGCATGTTACTCTTAAAAATTTATAAATAGACCAACACTTTCTACATGAAAGAGGAGGAGCTTAGAGCTATAGCCTAAACTTTGGCTTGAGAATCAGAGGAGCTCTAAAGATCCTAGAGCACCACTGCCATACATCATCCCAATCATTGTTGTTGATCCTTTATCGATTGACTATTATGGTCCTTCAACCTCCGTTGCCCGTCAACTATGGTTCTCCAACTTTAGTTGCTTGACTTTGGCCCTCAGACCATTATAGTACGATTATGGTCTTCTAACCATCGTTGCCCACTACGGTCTTCCAACCATCGTCACCTCGACTATGGTTCTCGAATCATTGTCGCTCGATTACAATCCTTAGACTATTATTGCTAGCTATAGCATTCTGATCATTGTCGTCTGACTACAATCTTTCTTGACTCTATCACCCGCTGATTACAATCCTCTAACTACCATCATCAGCCAACTGTGGCCTACTTGACTACCGTCGCTTGTCTATGGTCATTGAATCACCATTGTCTGATTACGATCTTCTGACCACCATCATCAGATTATAGTCCTTCCGACCTCTATCACCCATCGATTATAGCCATTTGACCTATGTTGCCCACTAATTATAATCCTTTAGCCACCGTAGCTCAACTATGGTCTTCTGACCTCCATCACCATCTAATTACGATACTTCAACCACTATCGTCAAACTACAGTTTTTAGATTACTGTCGCCTGGCTACGATCTTTCAACCTTCGTTACTTGTCTATAGCCTCTCACAACCATTGCACCATTATGGTCATTCGAACTGTTGTGATCATTCAAGCTATAGTTGCAGATTATAATCCTTTGACCTTCGTCACCCAACTACAATCTTTTGATCTTCATCACCAAATTACAATCCTCTAACCACCGTCACCCTACTGAGGTCCACCAACCTACAATATTTCGATCATTATTATAAGACTACTTCGACGTCTACTGACTTCATCACCTATATTTACTAATTATAAGTTCAAATATTGTTTGAACATAGTTAGAATAAAGTTTCGAATCTCTTTTTCTGAAGCTAAAAGTGAAAGCCGAGTTTTGAAGCTTTAGTTTGAACTATGCTCGAGTATAGAATATTACAATTCAAAATTTGTTGTCTCAAGTTCAATCTTTTTCTTGTTATACACTTTTTGAACTTGCTAGATGTTTTTTTTTTTTTTTTTCCTAGCCTAATGGTTGACGCTTTTTTCAAACAGCATTTGAATTCATTTCCTTCCTTTGAGATTAGCCATCATGAGACTATAAGAGAGAGCATGAGAGGATATCTAAAATCTTCGAGTGGCAAGTAGTTATAGCTAACTTGAAGCCACCATGCTTACGATATTTTTATTTCTTATTTTAAGGAAACAACAAATCATAAAGCCTCGAATTTGCAATCTTACAATGAGCAAATTTCTAAATTATGGGAATATAGTTATTGTATAAAACAGAATGTAGTAGGAAAAAAAATTAATATCATAATATTATATAAAGATTCAACGTAGATATAGATAAAAGTGGAGTTATATGAGACATTAGACACTAATATATACTCGTATATGCATTTGTAGATATTTAACAGGCAGTTGGTGAATCATGATAGAGAAATTATCCTTGAGAAGAGCAGAGAAATTGTCCTTGAGAAGAGCCCACTGTTGGAACTTACCTAATTGTCCAAACGGTGCTACTTACCTTAAACTTGCAGGGAATTTACCTAAAGTGATCAATATGCGCTACTCACTCAGGCCTATCAAGGAACTCGCCCTCTGCGAGCTAGGTGAATCAGGGATTCTTCACAAGTTTAGCAACTCGTCATGTATATAGACCACCACCTCAATCACTTGCTCCTCGTCAAAGAAAACAAAGATGCTCACTCTCTCCCAAAGCTATCATCCTCACCCTCAGCTATAGGATATGATTGCAGTCAAGCAAAAACGATGGTCGGAAGATCATATTCAGGTGATGGTGGTCAATGGATCATAGTTGATGGTTGAAAGGTGAATGTTTGATAATGGTGGCCGATTAGTTAGTTGTGACAGACAATAGTGGCCAAATGGCAGTAGTTAAATAGTATTGGTCTAACAATGGTGTTCATACAACACCGTGTTGATCCTCTTGATGCATTTAAGTGTCTTAATGATGTTGAAATTAAGCAATCTTGAGCTCATTATATTCAACTCGTTGAGCCACTCAATTTAACTATAAACATGCAATATTTAGTTATCATTTTATCATCCAATAAATATCCCAAAAATTTTGAATTATGCTTAAAATGTTTAATTTGAGTTCATTCAGAGTCGAATCAAATTACTCGGTAATTAATATTGATGGATTCGTCTCGTCGAGATATTGTTATACAATAAATTTGTCAAATTGAAATTTGAATGATCTTAAATTTAATTTTTTAAAAAAAATATTAATCAACATCCTCTAACTAGCTAATATCTACTAACTAGTGCTACTCTCTCTCTCTCTCTCTCTCTCTCTCTCTCTCTCTCTCTTACTCTTAATCCTCTCTCTTGTAATACTTACCTAGTTCGTTGTTTGCAATATTCCAATGTAAAGGTACTTGGATGCAATTTTTGCATCCACTTCTGGTTCTTGCAGCGGGGCAGGAAACAAATGCTAAAAATAACAAGAGATGAGAGAAGGGGCCCCACTTGCTCTTCTGCCATCCATCAGTAAACGAAGACAGAGGCAATCTTGTTTGGACGGCCAAGAACGAATCATGCAACGCCGCGAATAAAGTTTCAATCCTCAAAAAAAAAAAACTCATTATAAATTAAATTCAACAGTATATTTCTTTTAAATTTTATTAAAACTCCCTCTTATTTTTATTTAAGATAAATCTAAATAAAACCAAATGCCATTTTTTTTTTACAGAAAAAATTTAAAATATTATCCGGACTATTCCCCTATGATCAATTTAGACTTCTTTTAGAACAACTTTTTCATTGATTCTTAAAATAACTTTTTAGTACAAAATTTAATTTTTTTAATAAAAAAATGCTTTAAGAAGCATTAAGAAAGCCTTCCCAAACGAAGCCTTAGTCTCATATTATCATGTTACCTTAATTTAGTTCCTCGACTATATAAAATTGATCCAAAATAATCATTCATGTTGTAATTGTAATATAAAATTGATCACAATTTAGTCCTTCAATTTTCTAAAATTGATTCTAATTTAACCTTAAAAGCGTCACTTTTGATCAATTTTGTATGATGGAAGTATTAAATTAGAGCACCAAGCAATAAAATGCCAACAAATGAGGTATATTTGTAAATATAAAGTTGATTGTGGGCGTTTGTGTAAACCGGCTAACATCAATCAGTGCATTCGTACTGGCAGGTCTTCCTAAAGACTCAAGGGGGTGAAAAAAGCCAACAAAGACTGAGACAGAGGGCGGCAATGTGACCTGTCAATACTCATTTTTTTCTCTCTCTTTTTTTTTTTTAATTTCTATAATTATTTTCATTTTTCTTTCTTATTTTTATATTTTGATAATGTTTTTTTAAATTATTTATTAAATAAATTTTGTTAATATATCATTTTTATGATAAATAATGATAATTTTAAATATCATAATATTTTATTTTATCTATTTATTTTGATAAGATTCATTGCTTTAATCAGACCCATTAGGATTTTTATAATTCTTCTAATTAGAGAGTTATTTGTTGGAGTGAGTTTGCTTTAGATTTAAACTTTCAAATGAAAGATTTTTCATTCAAACTTATTGAGGGGGGCTAACATACTTACAACATAATTAAAAATAGAATACGTAAATCAAATAATAAATGATCATTAATATTAAATTTCAAACGTATAAATATTATAGGAATAGTTCCAATTTTGAAAAAAAATAGAGTTAGATATATTATCATGATTATTGTTCTATTTAGATTAATATATTTAAAAAATCATTAAGTGTCTAGTTATTGTACCGCATCACCACAGCACTGCATGAAAAAACCCTAATTATTGTAGATCATATAACACAACATCGTTGTGCTAAATTCCAGTGTCCCTAGACCGCTACGCTCGCCTGCATAAAGTCATAATGCTACAATTAAAAAAAAATATTTTCTTATTCTAGAATTAATTCATTTTAAAATTTTGGGTTCAGACATTTAATACACAACAACGGGGTTAGATCTTGGCAAAAGTTTATAGACAACTTCGATGATTACTAGTGGTGGTCGTCGACAAGAGTTAATGGTCGTTGTCGGTAGTGAGAATTGGTGCTCATCGGTGGTGGCAAAAGATACAAATTGCAAGAAAACTCTCTTCATTTCCCCACTCTTGGACCCCCTCTATGTAGATAATGAGGCTTTATTTATAGGATTTTTGAGAGGCACGTTTTGGTAAAGTTTATCGAAAACAAGGCATTCCATCATACAATCCATGTTGATTTCTTGGATCATGAAATATTTTCTCGAGAATAAAGTGCCTCAATGATGTCAGAATTGAGCGATCTATGGCTTATTGGATTCATCTCGTCAAGTCACTTGATTTGATTTAAGCCTACCAAATTTGGAGATCATTTGGTCATACAATTAATGTCTAAAGTTTTTAATTATGCTTCAAATGTTTATTATGTTGTCATCACACTCGAATTAGACCAAATTTGATATTGTGATTTGTGAGATTTGTATTAATGAGATGTTCAGTTCAACTATATATAAGTTTGTTGCAATTTGAGTTTAGATGATCTTGAATTAATTACGAAAAATTTTCGATTTAAATTTTACCTCAAGATTTTTGCTAATTATTTTTGGGTATGTTGTTCAGAGTGATGGTGAAAAAGATGTGGATATTATTAGTATAATTCAAGTTCACGTTGAAGTGGAGGAAAGCCTCAGACTTGTCGTGTGATAGAAAAGTCCCTCTCAAACTTAAGGGAAAACCCTATAAGATGGTAGTAAGGTCTGCAATGCTTTTATGGTGTAGAATGTTGGCCATTAAAAGAGAAGCATAATATTATTAAATGTTGCAGAGATGAGGATGCTCAGGTGGATGAGTGGCTTTACACTTAGAGACATGATACGAAATGAGCATATACGTGAAAAGGTTGGAGTAGCTACAGTGGAAGAAAAAATTAGATAGAGTCGCCTTACATGATTTGGTCACATAAAACGGCAGTCTTATGATGACCCGGTTAGGAAAGTATATGTATTGGATTTGACTTATGTTAAGAAAGGTAGTGGTATACCGAAAAATATTTGGTTAGAAAATATTAAAAATGACATTTCTTTATTAGATATATTATAGTTTAACTCTAAACAGGACACAATGGAGAGACTTGTTGTTGTATTTGTGCTAATTATTCCAATTTTTGTAAGTATATCAACTCTAATATAATGTAGATGTGTATATACATTTCATACACCACTAAATATGAAGCTAATTATATAAGAATTGGGTGTCCACCTTAGTGTTGTTAAGCATCGAAGTTGGGGCGGACAACATTAGAACCATTTGAGATGAGTTGTAGCAAAGGCAGATGTTGTAGGGGTGTCAATATTTGACACGACACGAAAACCCGACCCGGACCCGACCCGGAAAATCCGGGTTGGACCCGACCTGATTTCAAAATGGGTCGGGTTCGGGTTCCAGAAATTGACCCGTTTAAAAAATGGGTCGGGTCTGGGTTGACCCGGCGGGTTGCCGGGTCAACCCGCCAACCCGTTTATATTAAAAAATTTCAAATTCCCGCCCTCTGCCCGCTGCCCCCGCCCGCTGCCCGCTGCCCGCTACTCTGCTGCCCCGCTGCCAAACGCTGCTGCCCGCCCCGCGCTCGAGCAGGTGACTACCGCGTGCCGCCCTCGCGCTGCCGTTCGCTGCCGTTCGCTGTGCCGCTCGCGCTGCCACGGTGCCGCCGTCACCTGTTGCCGCTTGCTGCCGAGTTCCATGCCGCGCGGGTCGGGTCGGGTCAACCCGGCAACCCGCCGGGTCGGGTCCGGGTTCGGATTTTCGACCCGTTTCTCTATCCGGGTCGGGTTAGTGTCGACTCGTTTTCCACCCGAGTCAGTTCGGGTTCGACCCGAACCCGACCCGTGACCCGAAATTGACACCCCTAAGATGTTGCATCATTGTGACTAACTTCAACGGGGTTTGAAGGTTTGAAGGTTGTAAAAGATTTTAAGAAATCTCTTTTGATAGTGATGAAGAATGTGTTAACATAATGCAAATCTAGTAGTTATAAAAATAATTTTAATCAAGATGCCTTATTTATTTTGCCCTTAATTAAATGTATATTTTCTCATGTAATATACAAGTTTGATTGATATTTGTTGTTGAGAGTTGTTGCGGGCTAAAAAATATGCGACGATAGAGATTTAATTTTGCATCTTAATGTTGTACGGATAACTAGCTCACACACAGAGAACACAAGATTTTTTACGTTGAAAACCCTTAAAAAGGGGAAAAACCACGAGGCATAGCCCAGTTGAAAATGATTCCACTAGACTTTGAGTCGGTTACAAAAGACTGAATCCCCTATAATGGCGATCAGATTTACAATCAGTAACTGTTCGATAGGAGTCAGGTGTTAGACCCGGTGTCACTTGGGAGTTCGGGTGTTGATAGTCTGGCCTTGAGCAGGACGTCGAGTCTTCGGCAGGACGTCGGGTCTGAACTTCGGGCCTTAATGTCGGGCCTTGAGGTGGTGGTGCAATGAAAACTCCGACGGTGGTCCGGCAAGGCTTCGGTGGTGGTCCGGCGAGGTTCCTGCGGTGGTCCGGCAAGGTTCTTGCTGTGGTCCGGCAATGTCCGGCGGTGGTCTGACGGTGGTCCGGCGATGGTCGAGGAGGAGCTTCTTCCTTCTCTTCTCTTCTTCTCTTCTCTTCTTGCTTGGATCCTCTCTTGTGAAGAATGAGGGCTCTATTTATAGATTTTCTGGAGTGGCATAGCTCGTAAATATGCGTGAGATTAGGGGCGAATAGGGAGTGGTCGAATGGACGACCGATATTGAATCATATGATTGTGCACCGTTCATTGGACATTTGAAGGCTTTAATGATGTCGGAATTTGGCGATCTTGGGCTCGTTGGATTCTTCTCGTCGAGTCGTTCGATTCGAGTATAAGCTCGTTAAAATCGGAGACCGTTTGGTATCTCAATTTGCGGTTTGAACCTTCCAACAGCGCTTCGGGTCCATGATTCGGGCCCATTTGGGCTCGGATTGGGTTGAATTTGGTGTAGTTGGGTTCGTATTTCCGAGACGCTTAGTTTGACTGTAAGCTCGCTGAAATCGGAGTTCGGGTGCTTCCGGATTTAATTTTTTAAGTTTCCAACTAGCTTTTGCCTCGAGATTCGCGCTTGATCAATATAATTTTTTGACCATGCATCAAGAGTAATGATAATAGTTGATTAATATTCATGTAAGAATTATTTATAATTTTTAGAACTTGTCCTCCATAGGAGACCACATTATTTAGATGTCTTTGGCATTTGAAATACTTAACTAAATCTTTGACTTAATAATAAAAATATATTTCCCCAGTCCTCAATCTCTTAGTTGATAAGAATATTGGTACGCATTATATACACTTTAAATCTTCTAAATTAGTTTATATTCCTTTGGATGACTATAGATCATGTACTTTCTTTTAATACTTAAATATCATAATGACCTCAGATTTGAGTGATATTACGCTCGTTAGATTCCTTTCGTCAAAGCATTCTACTTAATTAAAAGTAGGGGTGTCAATTTCGGGTCACTGGTCGGGTTCGGGTCGAACCCGAACTGACCCGGGTAGAGAAAGGGATCGAAAATACGAACCCGGACCCGACCCGGCGGGTTGCCGGGTTGACCCGACCCGACCCGCGCGGAATGGAACTCTCGGCAGCGAGCGGCAGCAGGCAACGGCGCGTGGCAGCGGGGCGGGCAGCGGGGCGGGCAGCAGCGCGTGGTAGCGGGGGGCAGCGGGCAGCAACGCGGGGCAGCGGGGCGGGCAGCAGCGCAGCAGCGTGGCAGCGGGCAGCGGGCGGGGGCAGCGGGCAGAGGGCGGGAATTTGAAATTTTTTAAATTAAACGGGTTGGCGGGTTGACCCGGCAACCCGCCGGGTCAAGCCGGACCCGACCCGTTTTTTAAACGTGTCAATTTCTCGAACCTGACCCGTTTTGAAATCGGGTCGGGTCCAACCCGGATTTTCCTGGTCGGGTTTTCGTGTCGTGTCAAATATTGACACCCCTAATTAAAAGCACACAAGATTTGGAGATCATTTGACTCTTTAAGTAATGTCATAAAGTTTTTAATTATAGTTTAAGTGCTAATTATTCTGTACAGACGTTGAACGCCGTCCAGAGACCAGCCAGAATATGCCAAGTCACCCCATCATTGTGTACAGCGGCTCAGTGTCGCTAACGTGCATGGCTGCACCTGATTCGCCTCTAGATGTAGAGCTGCATTCAACCTCCACACATAATAATTTCTCTTAATTTAGCCTCATTCGGAGTCTGATCAAATTACTCTTGATGTCAACGGGCTCATCTCACCGAAAAGTTTAGCGTGATCATAAATTTATTGAAATTAGAGTTCATATGAACCTAAATTTAATCCTGAAAGTTCCAATCTAAAAACTACACCAAGATTCGTGTTTCAACCGTTGAATATTTGATATGTATTAATTATCAATATTAAAATATTAAAACACAAATTTATAATCTTTTATACAAAGTAATCATAATGCATAATCATCTATCATGAAATTAGAATTTAAAAAAAAATTATATTAATTTATAATTGATCCATTCATTCACTGCCATACACCTTCCAAATAGAACATATTGAAGAAGCCAGGTCTGCAATTTATTGTATTCCCTGTCATCATTAACTACAATGGACTACTTACTTGTTTTATATACTGTATTTTATGTTATATCAGCTGCTGAATTTTTTTGGCCACCATGTCTGTTGCATTTGACCAAGCCGAAGAACAGGCAAACCGGCAGCTGGGTTCGGTCTCCTTCATGGATATTAGTAATAACTATCTTGAAAATTGAAAAAATATATATATTGCAATTTATTTATTTATTTGTTTTATATATTGTTTTATATATTATATTTATTGGTGAATTATTTGTGACCGTTGCTATTTAATTTATTTGAATATTTGAAGAAGTCACCCTCCAACTGATTTGTTTTATATATTGTTTCCTTATTTTACATTTATTGCTGCCAAAATGATTTGAAGAGGAGAGGGTTATATCCAACAGAAGTGTCAATTTTGGATCACAGGTCGGTTCAGGTTGAACTCAAAAATCATTCGACACTATTCGGGTCAAACCAAACCTAACTCGTTTTTGCAAACGGGTCAGTTTTTCGAACTCGAACCCGACCTGGCCCGTAAGTCAAATCCCGTAACTCCACTTCGGGGTTCGACAATGGCAGAAATTGCGTAACTCCGATGCTGGCAGAAGCAGGCGATGTGATGCAGCGACACGAGACAGACACAATAGCGACGGCGACTCGAGGGCAGCAGGATTGCGTGCAACGACATCGCCGACACTGGCAAACGACAAACGCGACGCGGCAGTAGACACGCGAGGTAGCGGGGCAGGCTATGCAGCAGCGGCTCAATAGCCGATGCGATGGACGGGTCATTCCAAATCATATCCGAGTTTCCGGGTCAATCCGAACCCGACCCGATTTTGTAGTGTGTCAAAAACCCTAACCCGATCGAGTTCGGGCCAAAATTGCTGAGTAGAGTTCGGATTTGATTTTCGAGTTTTGTCAAATATTGACACCCTGACCTCAAATTATTTTATTTTATTAACTCTTTATATGTATTTTTTTTATAAATTTTGCTGTAAGAATAACTGAATTTATTGGCTGATTTTCTGGTGGAATTTTCCACAAAAAAAATCCGCCTGGTTTGATAATTATTTTAGGCAAGTTTTTTGCTAAAAAAAAATTATAGCAGAAAATCAGTCAGGTTAGCAACCAGAAGCCCGCATTTCGCTTTGATTGGACCTGATATGAAACCCGTCACACTTTTATTTATTCGTAATTTAGGTATGTCAAATAAAATTTATTTGAAAAATAATGTTAGTTGTGATATTATTGTCTTAAATTATTTTTTAAAAAATTGGTTAATGAATAATGATATTTTTAGAAAAAAAAAAAGTTAGTTGGGATTTGGAAAAATTAGTTAATGATAATGTTAGGTATTTTGAGTGAATTAGAAAAAAAGTTAGCGCTGATTTGGAAAAATTAGTTAGAAATATCTGTTAGTGACGATGTTGAGTGCGTTGAAAGATTTAGAAAAAATATTAAAAAAATCATTTGTAATGATTAAAAAAATTAGCGTTGTTTCCAATGTTTTCAATTATTTTGATAATGATATATTTAGTGGTGTTGTTAAATTATTAATCAGTGCTGATATCAATTAATTAATTAGTTAATTGCAAAACTAACTAAATTAGTTGGTTAATAATGGTTAGTAACAATATTAATTATTTAATTGTGGTTTGAATCACATAAAAGCTCCAAGAAAGTTATAAATCCTGTCCAATTTAATATTTTAATTTTTTTTTAAATTGAAAATTAAAAAACTAATATTAAATTTATGTCATTACATTTTTAACTTAATTATCAATCATGAGCTCCCTCCATAAAAAATTGAAAATTAAAAAACTAATATTAAATTTATGTCATTATATTTTTAACTTAATTATAAATCATGAGCTCCCTCCATATTGTTAGCTTAATTCCCTCTACTTAGCTTTACAGGAGAATGAAAAGTTTAAGTTTATTTATATATTATTTTTTAATATGCATTATTAAGTTTATACTTATTTTTACATAAATTATTATTTTTGGTTATTCTTTCAGCTCTTCTACAGTAACAGAACATGAAAGAGTAAGGCGGGCAAAAAAAAAATCCAAGTTTTGTGGCTTTAGAGAGGTATATTTTCCACTTTTTACCCCAATAAATTACTCGCTGATTTATTATATTCTTTGAGAGTAAACAAAGCATCAGCATCTGTGTGGGCTTTGGCAGTTTGCAATGGCTCTTTGCTTGTTTGTCTTCGGCGCGGGATCCTGCTTTATTGGTGAGGAAGCCGAAGTAGAGTCACAGTGTATTCCCTGCGCCGCTGGAGGAATTTTAATCAGCAAAACTGCAAGTATTAATTAAAGAATGTTTTATCTTCCCAGAATTTGTTCGCCATTGAGAGAGAAAACGATAGGCCAAAACTGAAAGGATTTTCTTTCCTCAAGATAAAGTTTTCTCCTTTCCTGATCTTTTCCCATTCTTCGTTTTCATTGGAATGGTGCTGAGAGGTTAAAATTTTAGTAAAAGAGAGGTTTTTTGGGCCTGTTGAACTTTTTCGGAGGTGATTTTTCTCCTTCTGCCGGATAAAGGTTGGATTTTGCATTTGGGTTTTGGTTATTAGATGGAGTTGGGTCGGAAAGGTGGCTCTGTTGTTTGCTATCCTTACTGAGATCATGCATTTCTCTTTTTGATTCCGCCTCTCAGAAAGGAAAAGTTTGCTCTGTTTCTTTCTTCGGCAAGTTTATTAGGTGGCGCGGGCCTTTAACCGGGATTCCACCACAGTAATCTGCAGCATTTGGAGGATTACTCTTGTGTTTTTGTTGTTGGAATGGTCTTTTGAATCCTGAAAGTTCAGCTAAATAAATATGGATGAGAGCAAGATTTTCCGGGTCTTCTGTTCGTACTGGGTGCTAAGCTTGCTTCCACTGATGCCTTGGTTAACAGTGACTTATTCCTCTCTTTCACCTTCTGGTATAAACTATGAAGGTGGGTAGCTCTTGAGGTTGGCTTTTCCATCCTTGTATCGTTATCATGCCTTTGCACTAGTTTTCAGAATGTGCTTTTGTCTTGAGCATTTGCTATTTCTTTGGTAATTTCGGAGTTTCCCTCTGTTCCATCCATTTATTCTTTTTTAGAAAGAAGTGAATCATTTACTTTGTTAAAGCCTTTTCATTTCAAACTCTGCATCTTCGAGCAAATTAAATGGTAGAACAGATGCAAGTCTTCAAATAGTTTTCTTTTTCAAGAACTTTGCATATAGCTTTGCGTAATATGATCTGTCACATTGCAATTTACTGCATTATGGGTTCCTAGCAGCTTTTGTAGCAGAACTTTTTTTTTGAATCTGACCTTCATCTTCCTCCAACATAGTTGTTGCATTGATGGCTATAAAGACGGCACTGAAAGACCCATATAATGTTCTAGAGAATTGGGACATAAACTCGGTGGATCCTTGCAGCTGGAGGATGGTCACCTGCTCCCCTGATGGATATGTCACTGCTCTGTAAGTTGCTTGGCTTCTGTATTTTCTTCTCTTTGCAGAAGGGAAATCCATTATCTTTCTGAGTATTTTTGATAATTTACTCGTAGGGGCCTTCCTAGTCAAACTTTGTCTGGAACTTTATCCCCTGGGATTGGTAATCTAACAAATCTGCAATCTGTGTAAGCTTACTCATTGCTTCCTGCATTCCCATTGAAATCTTTGATTTAGGGAAGTTATCAATAATCCATTTTCTTGAAATTTTCATACAGGCTGCTGCAGAATAATGCAATTTCAGGACCAATTCCTCCTGTTTTTGGAAGGCTGGAGAAGCTTCAGACACTTGACCTCTCAAATAACCAGTTTAATGGCAACATACCGGGTTCCTTAGGAGATCTGAATAATCTGAATTACCTGTAAGATTCAGCACATATGTTAAAGTCCCTAACTGGATAATTGTGCTGACTGGTTAATGCACTTTATTCCTTTTTTTATTGCTATTATTGTGATATTAAAAGCTAATTATTTGTCTAACACTTTTGATTAATCCTTCTATTATGAACAAGCCAGGCGACTAAACAACAACAGCTTATCTGGACCCTGCCCAGATTCATTATCTAACATCAAAGGCCTCACTTTGCTGTATGTATTATCTCTTCAAGATTATAATTATCCATGCCTTTTAGCGGGTTTTACCTTTAAAATCTTATCAAGAAGCTCATTAAGCTGCCATTATTGATGCTTATGTAGGGATCTTTCATTCAACAATCTCAGTGGTCCATTACCAACATTTTCAGCTAGGACATTTAAGTATGATAACTTACCTGTTCAATTTTTTCATTGTGCTATTTTCGCATGTTAACACTATTCTTGAATGTTTGCCAGCATTGTTGGAAATCCTTTAATATGTGGGAATAACTCTATGAGCAACTGTTCTTCTGTGTCTTTGGGTCCAATTTCATATCCTCCAGATGATCTAAATGGTAATATAACATTACTCATATAATGAACTTGCTCTTAACAATTTGGGGATTTGTTTTCATTGCTATAATAATTAATATAAGCATCTTGGATTTCTCAGCTCAGTCACGGCGTGGAGGGGTGAGAAGTCGTCGAATAATCATTGCCTTCGCCGCAAGTGTTGGGTCTCTCTTGATTGTAGTTATGGTGGTTGCTATGATTCTTTGGTGGCACTTTCGATACCATCAGCAAATTTTCTTTGACTTAAATGGTTAGCTACATTTTTAATCATATTAGTTCAATTTCAGTTTAAATGGATATTATGAAAAGCTGTCAAAAACAGTCTAATGATGCAATACATCCCTAAGGAAACCCCAAATGTAACACAAAATGACTCAGAGTGTAAATATTAATGTTTTGCTTTACCATGGTAGGAGTTAGGTCAAGTGGATGAACATTCCAAGAAAAGTACTATACCAAAATATTATTTTTACAATAAAAGAGTATAAATCAGAAGGTTGGAAAGCTAGAAAAATATTGCAATCAAGGATTAAACAAAATAGTAAGACAAAATATTCTGGCAGTAGGTTAACTAACCTAACTCCTTGCCATTCCAAGATAAGGGTAGGAATTTCAACTTATATTTCTTTAAATTAGGGTACTTGAGCGATCAAAGCGTGATCCTTTGCCCTTGAGATCTTAATATGACCATAACCTAACCTTGGATTTATTTCCAACAATTTTCTTCACTATAGCAATATTTTCTTCACTGTAGCAATATTTGTTCATGTCAAATTAAAAGCTATTTGTTTGCTAGTATTTGTGTTCCTCTCTCCCCTTCCTTTATTGTATTCTTTCTTCCTCCTCAATTTTTTTATTTTTTTTCCAATAGTAGAATTGTAGGTCAAGATTCACAATGTTAGGAAATATGGAGAGAAATTTCTTTTGGAATTTAGAGTTTTCTTAATATGGTATATGATCTCCTTATTAATGTCAATCCTAAATTGAGATTTGAATTAGATTGTTTATGGGATAGGGGAAAGTAGAGATATTATGTAATATTTTAAGGAATTTGAAAGATTCTACATGTTAGTGAATGTATATTTGATGAAATAAGAAGAATGATTGATTAATTGCATAAGTGAAGTCACCAAATCACAAATAGATTTGTTATTATTTAAAAAATAATGAAAACACTTCTTGAAATGATTGTAAATCCCCTCTTAAGGAAAAACTTAGACTTCACAATATAGGATTTATTAATGTTTAAGTTGAGTGAGGCAAAAATGAAAAGCTGTTCAGACCTTGTTTTCCATTGCTTGTGTATTATTATGAATAATAATGAACTACCACAGCTGAACTGTTCAGACCTTGTTTAAATCTTATAATACCACAGCTTTCCAATGCTACAAAACCAGCTTGCAATGGGTTCTTTGTGCTTGACTTATCACCACTAAAATATTCACTTATCTATGGATCAATAAAGATTTTATTTTTCTCATCCTTCCTCACAAATCACTAACTTAGGCTTCATTTGAGACGACTTTCTTACTGTTTTTTAAAGCAGTTTTTTAGTATTAAAATTTAGAACTAGAAAGCCGTTTTAAGTAGTAAGAAAGTCGTCCCAAACGAAACCTTAAAACTGTTTGGTTATTACTAATTTTTCAAATTATATAAATCAGTTTTATAACCTCACACAACCATTAAGGCATGAATTATGTTATATGGCGCATGCAAATCTTGTTCGTTCTTGATTAATTTTCTGCTGGTTAAGCGTAGTTAATGAAACCTTTTCTTATCTGAATACTCTCATTTTTACAGAGCAATATGATCCGGAACTACATTTTGGTCATTTGAAGCGGTACTCGTTTAAGGAGCTTCGCTTAGCTACTAATAATTTCCATTCGAGAAATGTATTGGGAAAAGGTGGGTATGGAATTGTTTACAAAGGATATCTACGTGATGGAACAGTTGTTGCTGTTAAGAGACTAAAAGATTATAATGCTCTTGGTGGAGAAGTCCAATTTCAAACTGAAGTTGAAATGATCAGCTTAGCTCTCCATCGGAATCTGCTTAGGCTTTATGGGTCCTGCACAACTGAGGATGAGAGATTGCTTGTCTACCCTTTTATGCCCAATGGAAGTGTCGCTTCTAAATTAAGAGGTTTGTACATCATTGCAATAATCTTTCTACTATTATTTAGGCTTCGTTTGGTACGGTTTTTTTACTTCTTCTTAAAGCAACTTTTTAGTATAAAAACTAATTTTTTTTCTAGTAGAAAACTGCTTTAAAAAGCAGAAAAAAATCGTCTCAAACGAAGCTTCATAAGAACTTCTATGAAATGATTCAATGGTCATTTCACTATTCCTATTGAAAATCTTTGTCATGCTTATTAAGATATGTTATTCGGGAGATTAAGGCATCATTTGGCACGGCTTTCTTACTGCTTATTAAAGTAACTTTTTAGTACAAAATATTTATTTTTGTACTAGAAAACTGTTTTAAGAAGCACTAAGAAAATTGTCCCAAACAAAACCTAAGAAAAATATACTGTGCCTACTAGTTTTAGGACAAATATAGATAATTTTCAATCAGAACAAGAGAGAGAGAGATTTGGGAGAGAGTGCTAGATAGAACAAGCACAGGATCTTCTATTTTTGCTCACCATAACCCTATACATACCATTGTCATCCTTACAGAACATATTCATGGAAGGCCAATTTTAGACTGGTCAAGGAGGAAAAGAATAGCACTGGGAACTGCAAGAGGATTGCTTTATCTGCATGAACAATGCGACCCCAAAATAATTCACCGCGACGTAAAAGCTGCCAACATTCTTCTTGATGAAGATTTCGAAGCAATCGTAGGTGACTTCGGCCTGGCTAAGCTTCTTGATCACCAGGAGTCTCATGTTACAACAGCAGTGCGAGGCACCGTCGGCCACATAGCTCCAGAATATTTGTCCACAGGCCAATCATCAGAAAAGACCGATGTCTTCGGCTTCGGCATTCTCCTTCTTGAGTTGATTACTGGGCAAAAAGCAATAGAATTCGGACGAGCAACCACCCAGAAAGGTGTGATGCTTCATTGGGTAAGCTCTTCTTATACATAATACATTTATATATCATTTTAGTGACTAATGATTATTTGTACTTTAATACATCATACATTTTAAAAATATCATCAACATCTTATATAATGATAATTATTCTTAAACAAAAATTAGGTAACACATCTACACAATGTGTCGGGATCCAAGGGGCGCTGCCCCCTAACAGGGTTCAACCCGCCCGGTCAGGTATGGGCCCCTGAGGGGGTTGCCCCCTAATAAATTTTGATTGTAAGGATATTTTTGGATTCTCTTTGTATTAGATTCATCGTTTCCTAACACTAACACATCTACACAATGTATTTAATTATGCTGTGGATGATTGCTTAAAGATCATAGTATTTTAAAACTTTTATGAGGGCAATTGCTTAAAGATCATAGTATTTTAAAACTTTTATGAGGGCAATTGCCTAAAATCCCTTGTAATAAACTTTCTACATATTCTGCTAGCAGGCAATTGCCTAAAGATCATAATATTTTAATTTTTTTAGGGGGAGGACAATTGCCTAAAGATTTCTATAATAAAGAGTAAAAAAAGTTTGAGGGGAACAAATTACTTAAAAATCTATGGTTTTATGAATCTGAGAAGGTTTTTGAATGCCTGCAGGTGAAGAAACTCCAACAAGAAAAAATACTAAGTATGATGGTGGATAAAGACCTGAAGAACAACTATGACAAGGTTGAGCTCGAGGAGATGGTTCAGGTGGCTCTCCTTTGCACACAATCGCAACCCGCGCACCGGCCGAAGATGTCAGAAGTGGTGCGGATGCTTGAAGGAGATGGCCTCGCTGAGAGATGGGAGGCCTCACAAAGGCTTGAAACTCCGAAGTTTCGCTCTTTTGAAGAAGCTCCAGCAAAGTACATGAACGTTGTTGAGTCTTCATCACTTGATATCGAAGCGATCGAGCTATCTGGCCCCCGATGACAGTTTGTATAGGGATTAATGATTTTCGCTAGTAACTTTTGTTTGTGAGATTTGATGGTTTTGGTAGAGGAAACATATTGTTTTTTTTTGTTGAATTCAGTTGCTTTGGTTTTAAAATTATTCTTGTCTTGTACATAAAGGAATTGATAGAAATGAATTTTGACAAGTTGGTCTGAGGCTCTGAACTGATCCTTTTCTTGGCTTTGGAGATGACATTGTTGGCTTTGAGCTTCTGAAAACTAGCAAGCTTTTAATATGTTTCAGGTACAATAATCTCATAACAAAATTCAAACTTGTAATGAATCTTACAAATTTTCACTTGCTGATGTATGATGAAGCAATTGTTACATCAATCATGCACACAGTTGTAATCATTCATTGGTTGGAAAAATTATCACGGATTTGGACCCTAATCAAGTGGAACTACATGGCCTTTTTTTTTCTTTTTCTTGCAAAAAAGGTCTACATAACTTCACATGATTGGAGTCTGAATAAAAAATCATACCGGAACTCCGTACTTAATAATCTCTCCTCCTACAGTTGAATATCAACTAATAAGTAGATGAGATGCTAAGAGTTTTGGGCAAAAAATTAGTAATTAGAAAAGAAATGTGAGTCAGAAGCTTAGCTGATGTTCCTTTTGCCAATTAGTTAATTGTTATGGTTTGAAGGTGATTGGAGTTCAATTTCAAAAGGGAGTTTTAAAAGGAAAAATTTATGATTAATTTATATCTTCTAATGTTATAATTTCATTTATTATCATCCCACTACTTTCTAATGATAAAGAATTTTCTTTCTCGACTTTTCGATTGATTTTCAAAAAAAAAATTTTGGAATAATAGTTAATCTCAGCATCTGTGAATGGTCTCTCAATACAAGCAATTCAGGCAGAGCTAGAGTAACTCATGTTGATCATAATCATCATTAATTAATCAATCCTAGAGGTTTTATTCTAAAAATTCTACCTAACTCAAGTGCCAAGAGCCATATTATTTATAACGAAAAAGAGAATACTTATGATTCAAACAATGAGAAAAATTTATAAGAAAAAGAAGAAAAATTATTATTTAATATAAGAAAAGGGTCAATAAATGTATACATATTTTAAAAATTTTATACATAAATCCTTAATACAGGTATTATACATAATTCATATACATTTAATATAAAGAACAAACCACCAAGATAACAAGTTCAAAAAAGGTTAGAAAAAACTTCATTTATTAACTCATCAAACTCAACTTGCGAGCCATTTCTGAGACATACTAAAGACAGCTCATGAGTCAAGCATGACTCAATTACACCGCTCATTACAAGGCAACGAACGGTTAGCATAGAGAATTAGTAAAGGCAAAAGCAGGCCATAATTCAATTTTTACATACAGTACACGTAAAATTTTATATTTAGGTGCAAAACATTTACTTTACAAACATATCCTTCCTTTAATTTGACATTAAAGATAACATACAAAAAATGAAAATAAAAAACATAGCCTGCATGTAAATCCCCATAAAAATTATCCCATATGCAATGTGTCTCCATCAAAGCAAACTTTACTAAAGTAAATTGCAGAAAAAAAAAAATAAATTCGAAATATTGCATGGCTGGGACAGACATTTTCTTAAAATAACATTTCATTTTCCGGACACGAACCCGACCCGCTTCGGGTTCGGGTCAACTCAAATCTGAAATTTTCGAAACGGGTTCGGGTCGGGTTTTCGGGTTGGATCCAATATTGACAGGTCTACCAAAAATATCAAAAGATACAGACAAAAAATAGTCTTTTCATCCAATGATCCAACAAACAATGCAGCTCCCCAACGTCCAATGCAGAGTAAGAAGCATCTGTACTGGATAGCGAGGGGAGCCTATTTTCTAGCTTCGCACTTTTCAACCCTACAGAAAAACAATAGCAACATTCATAGGAAAAAAAATAAATTCTGCGAAGCTCAATGATAGATCAGGAGTTAAAACTGAAAGCAAAGCAGAATCTTTCATTGGCATAACGTAACAAAACTTTATGTTCCATCTCCTTAAAAATTACCATAAATATGGGTATCTAAAGCTTCAAATTTCTAAAACAACCGAGAATTAAATCGATTAAATAGATTAATGCTGGAAATCTATTTATTTGTGTATTGCTGCAAATGATGGATTAGAAGCAGCAAACACCTGATTTTTATAAAAATTTTGCGCACCTAAAACACATCAGTCTTTAGCTCATGCTAGCCTCTTTGATCAATCAACACTACTGAAACAATTGATCTAATTGCACCAATGTTGAACGGTAGACGCACAAATTTAAAATTAGTAGATCGCAGAATAATAGCATAAAATGTATAGAGGATAACATCAGAACAATAGGAAGAGATGATTCCCTGTTGGAAAATTCAATGGCTCTTCATATGGAAGTTCGATTACAAAGCAGAAATTCAAAATCAAAGAACTAGCAGAACAAGGCACAACTCAGTCCCTTAGATGTTCTTAAATTCTGCGATCATGTCCGCAAAACTCATTACAGGTCTGTAGGATCATCAAAGTTGTTAAAACCTCAGGAATAAATGTTAATTTTTTAAAAAAAATTTAAATTATAAAATACAAAACAAAATTTATATCAGGTAAATCTAATGAGCTCGGCTATGATTGACGTGTATGTAATTCGATAGACATACCAAGGATCAATAGTTATCACCGTGGATCACATAAATGTGATTACTGTCCAAAATACAACAATCAATTTAGCTTCAAGGGAACGAGTACATTGGGAACTGAGATCATCCTCAACGACCAGATTGTGAAGCTATGGAAAGCAATGCCCGAAAGTCATTTCATCTGCGAAAATAAAATGAGTTCAAATATGATTACATGAAACCCTAATTCATTTCTATCATGGTGTTAAGCTGAAATTTCAAACAACCACATGCACTTGCTGAAATCAGCGGAACCTACAATGCAGAAAAATTGGTGCTCGGATATAAGCATCAAGAACAGAAAAATAACAGTGAGACCACTGAGAGGAAACGATATGCAATGGATTAAGCGAGTCTGAGAGAAAACAACAACAGAAATCGATAAAAAAACGCATAAAATAAATATTGTGGCACGCAATAAAAAATTAAGAGAATGCACTGTCAGTTTAAGAACATCTATTTTGAACCCATCATAAGAAAAACCGGAACACTGGAGCTGGAGAGTGCATCGCCACCACGGACACGCTTAGGGAAGAGACAAGGGCGGAAACAAAGGATGGCTATGATTTATTCAGCCTAACATCGACGGTGAAAATTATAACCAAGATGATGATACTAAAAGCGATGAGGCCTGACATCTGAAGTCCATGATGAAGTGGAAATCAACAAAGTAGAACCCAACAAACAACATTGGAATTATACATACATACATACATGCATGCATACGCATAAAGATAAGCCTACAAAAAAGATAAAAGCAAATCAGGCTGAGCTAGAGTAACTCAGGCTGACCATAATCTTCATTAATTAATCAGACCTAGAGGTTTTATTCTACAAATTCTGGCTAACTCAGGAGCCAAGAGCCAATTTATTTATCATGAAAGAGAAAATATTTATAATTCAAACAATTAATACAGTAAATGAGAAAAATATATAAAAAAAAAGAATAAAAATTTATTAAATATAAGAACGTGGCAATAAATTTATACATATTTTAACAATTTTATTGCAAAAAATCCTTAATACTGGTACACAATATATTTCTTTAAAACAATGTAGCTCCCCAACGTCCAATGCAGAGTAAGAAGTATCTGTACTGGATAGCGAGGGGAGCCTATTTTCTAGCTTCGCACTTTTCAATCCTACAGAAAAAAAATAGCAACAATCATAGGAATTAAAAAAAATTCTGCGAAGCTCAATGATAGATCAGTAATTAAAACTGAAAGCAAAGCATAATATTTCATTGGCATAAAGTAACTAAACTTTATGTTCCTTCTCCTTAAAAACTACCATAAATACGGGTATCTATAGCTTCAAATTCCTAAAACAATCGAGAATTAAAGAGATTAATACTGGAAATATATTTATTTGTTCATTGCTGCAAATGATGTATTATAAGCTGCAAACAACTGATCTTTATAACAATTTTGCGCACCTCAAACACGTCAAACTTTAGCTCATGCTAGCCTCTTTGATCAATCAACACTGCTGAGGCAATTGATCTAATAATCTAATTGCACCAAGGGTATTAACCAAACAATTTTTTTCAGTATTGTCTTATTCAGTATGATGTTGAACGGGAGACGCACAGATTTAACATTAGTAGATCACAGAAGCAATAATATCATAAAATGTTATAGAGGATAACATCAGAACTATAGGAAGAAATGCTTCCCTGTTGGAAAATTCAATGGCTCTTCATATGGAAGTTCGATTACAAAGCTGAAATTAAAAATAAAAAAACTAGCTGAACAAGGCACAACTCAGTCCCTTAGATGTTCTTAAATTCTGCGATCATGTCCGCAAAACTCATTACAGGTCTGTAGGATCATCACAGTTGTTAAAACCTCAGGAATAAATGTTATTTTTTTTATAAATTTAAAACTAGAAATACCAAACAAAATTTATATCAGGTAGATCAAATGAGCTTGACTAAGATTGGCGTGTATGTAATTTGATAGACATACCGAGGATCAATAGTTATCACCGTGGATCACATAAATGCGATTACTGTCCAAAATACAACAATCAATCTAGCTTCAAGGGAACGAGTACATTGGGAACTGAGATCATCCTCAACGACCAGATTGTGAAGCTATGGAAAATCAATACCCGAAAGTCATTTCATCTACGAAAATAAAACGAGTTCAAATAGAATTACATAAAACCCTAGTTCATTTCTATCACGGTATTAGCTGAAATTCCAAGCAACCACATGCACCCGCAGAAATCAGAGGAACATACAAACCAGAAAAATTGGTGCTCGGATATTAAGCCGCAAGAACAGAAAAACAACCGTGAGAGCCACTGAGAGGAAATAATATGCGGTGGATTGAACGAGTCTGAAAGAAAACACCAATTTGTGGCATGCAAATAAAAAAAATAAGGGACTGCACTGTCAGTTTAAGAACATCTGTTTTGAAAACTATAATAAGATCCGGAACTCTTGAGCTAGAGAATGCATCGCCAACAAGGACGCGTTTAGGGAAGATATTAGGGCATAAACAAAGGATGGCTATGATTTATTCAGCTTAACATCGACGGTGAAAATTATAACCAAGATGATGACACTAAGAGCAACGAGGCTGACATCTGAAGTCCATGATGAAGTGGAAATCAACAAAGCCACTCGATGCCCCAACGAACTATATTGGAATTATGGAATAATTTTTTAAATATATACACATACATGCACATAAAGATAAGCTTACTAAAAGGATGCAAGCAAATAAGGTTGAGTTAGAGTAACACAGGTTGACCATAAATCTCACTAATTAATCAGTCCTAGAGGTTTTATTCTACAAATTCTGGCTAGCTTAGGACCCAAGAGCCAATTTATTTATCATGAAAAGAGAAAATACTTATGATTCAAACAATTAATACAATAAATGAGAATATATATAAAGAAAAAGAATAAAAATTTATTTAATATAAAAAAGTGGCAATAAATTTATACATATTTTAAAAAATTTATACATAAATCCTTAATACTGATATACTACACATTTCATATAAAAACAATGTTGCTCCCCAACGTCCAATGCAGACTAAGAAGTATCTGTACTGGAAAGCGAAGGGAGCTTATTTTTTAGCTTCGCACTATTTAATCCTACAGAAAAACAATAGCAACAATCATAGGAATAAAAATAAATTCTGCGAAGCTCAATGATAGATCAGAAACTAAAACGGGAAGCAAAGCATAATCTTTCATTGAGAAAAAGTAACTAAACTTTTTGTTCCTTCTCCTAAAATATTACCATAATATGGGTATCTATAGGTTCAAATTCCTATAACAACCGATAATTAAATCGATTAAATAGATTAATACTGGAAATCTATTTATTTGTTCATTGCTCAAATGATGTATTATACACCGCAAACAGCTGATCTTTATAACAATTTTGCGCACCTCAAACACGTCATACTATAGCTCATGCTAGCCTCTTTGATCAATCAACACCACTGAGACAATTGATCTAATTGTGCCAAAGGTATTAACAAAACAATTTTTTTCAGTATTGTCTTATTCAGTTATGATGACGGGAGACGCATAGATTTAACATTAGTAGATCGCAGAAGCAAATAATAGCATAAAATGTATAGAGGATAACATCAGAACTATAGGAAGTGATGCTTCCCCGTTGTAATATTCAATGCCTCTTCAGATGGAAGTTCAAAATCAAAGAACTAGCTGAACATGGTACAACTCAGTCCCTTAGATGTTCTTAAATTCTGCGATCATGTCCGCAAAACTCATTACAGGTCTGTAGGATCATCACAGTTGTTAAAACCTCAGGAATAAATGTTAATTTTTAAAAAAATTTAAAACTATAAATAACAAACAAAATTTATATCAGGTAGATCATATGAGCACGGCTAAAATTGGCGTGTATGTAATTCGATAGGCATACCAAGGATCAATAGTTATCACCGTGAATCACATAAATGTGGTTACTGTCCAAAATACAACGATCAATCTAGCTTCAAGAGAACGAGTACATTGGGAACTGAGATCATCCTCAACAACCAGATTGTGAAGCTATGGAAAATCAATACCCGAAAGTAATTTCATCTACAAAAATAAAATGAGTTCAAATATTATTACATGAAACCCTAGTTCATTTCTATCATGTCGTTAGCTAAACTTCTAAGCAGTCACATGCGCCTGGTGAAATTAGCGGAACCTACAAAGTAGAAAAATCGGTGCTCGGATATAAACGGCAAGAACAGAAAAACAACCGTGAGAGCCACTGAGAGGAAATGATACGCGGTGGATTGAGTGAGTCTAAAAGAAAACAACAATAGAAATCAATAAAATATGCGTAAAATAAATATTGTGGCATGCAAATAAAAAAAAAGGGACTGCTCTGTCAGTTTAAGAATATCTATTTTGAAAACCATCATAAGAAGAACCGGAACACTTGAGTTGGAGAGTGCATCGCCACCATGGACGCGCTTAGAGAAGAGACGAGGGCGGAAACAAAGGATGGCTATGATTTATTCAACTTAACATCGACAGTGAAAATTATAACCAAGATGATGACACTAAAGAGAACGAGGCTGACATCTGAAGTCCATGATGAAGTGGAAATCAACAAAGTAAAGATGCCCCAACAGACTATATTGGAATTATAATATATATATATATATATATACACACACACAAAAGCACATAAAGATAAACTTACAAAAAGGATGCAAGCAAATCAGGCTGAGCTATAGGAGCTAGAGTAGTAACTCAAGTAGAAAAAAATCTTCATTAATTAATCAGTACTATAGGTTTTATTCTACAAATTATGGCTAACTCAGGAGACAAGAGCCAAGTTATTTATCATGAAAGAGAGAAAATACTTATGATTCAAATAATTAATACAATAAATGAGAAAAATATATAAGAAAAAAGAATTAAAAAAATTAATATAAGAAAATGGCAATAAATTTCTACAAAATTTAACAATTTTATACATAAATCATTAATACTGGTATACTATACATTTCATATACAAACAATGTAGCTCCCCAACGTCCAATGCATAGTAAGAAGTATCTGTACTGGATAGCGAGGGGAGCCTATTTTCTAGGTTCTCACTTTTCAATCCTACAGAAAAACAATAGAAACAATCATAGGAAAAATAAATAAATTCTGCAAAGCTCAATGATAGATCAGGAATTAAAACTGGAAGCAAAGCATAATCTTTCATTGGCATAAAGTAACTAAACTTTATATTCCTTCTGCTAAAAAATTACCATAAATTTGGGTATCTAAAGCTTCAAAATCCTAAAATAACCGAGAATTAAATTGATTAAATAGATTAATACTGGAAATCTATTTATTTGTGCATTGCTGCAAATGATGTATTAGAAGCAGCAAAGTAGCAAACAACTGAGCCTTATAACAATTTTGCGCACCTCAAACACGTCAAACTTTAGCTTATGCTAGTCTCTTTGATCAGGCAACACCACTGAAACAATTGATCTAATTAAACCAAGGTATCAACAAAACAATTTTTTTCAGTATTGTCTTATTCAGTTATGGTTGAACTGGAGAAGCACAGACTTAGCATTAGTAGATCTCAGAAGCAATAATAGCATAAAATGTATAGATGATAACATCAGAACTATAGGAAGATATGCTTCCCTGTTGGAAAATTCAATGGCTCTTCATATAGAAGTTCAATTACAAAGCTGAAATTCAATATCAAAGAACTAGCTGAACAAGGTACAACTCAGTCCCTTAGATGTTCTTAAATTCTGTGATCATGTCCACAAAACTCATTACAGGTCTGTAGGATCATCAAAGTTGTTAAAACCTCAGGAATAAATGTTAATTTTTTTAAAATTTTAAAACTATAAATACCAAAAAAAAATCAGGTTCAAATATCAGGTAGATCAAATGAGCTCGGCTAAGAGTGGCGGTAAATCAAATGAGCTCGGCTAAGATTGGAGTGTATGTAATTCGATAGACATACCAAGGATCAATAGTTATCACCGTGGATCACATAAATGTGATTACTGTCCAAAATACAACAATCAATCTAGCTTCAAGGGAACGAGTACATTGGGAACTAAGATCATCCTCAACGACCAGATTGTGAAGCTATGGAAAATCAGTACCTGAAAGTCATTTCATCTACGAAAATAAAATGAGTTCAAATATGATTACATGAAACCCTAGTTCATTTCTATCATGGTGTTAGTTGAAATTCCAAACAACCACATGCACCTGCAGAAATCTGCGGAACCTACAAAGCAGAAAAATTGGTGCTCGGTTGTAAGCGGCAAGAACAGAAAAACAACCATGAGAGCCACTGAGAGGATATGATACGCGGTGGATTGCACGAGTCTGAAAGGAAACACCAAATTGCGGCATGCAAATAAAAATATAAGGGACTGCACTGTTAGTTTAAGAACATCTATTTTGAAATCTATCATAAGAAGATCTGGAACTCTTGAGCTGGAGAGTGCATCGCCAACACGGACACGCTTAGGGAAGAGACAGGGCGGAAACAAAGGATGGCTATGATTTATTACGCTTAACATCGATGGTGAAAATTATAACCAAGATGATGAAACTAAGAGCAACGAGGCTGACATCTGAAACCCATGATGAAGTGGAAATCAACCAAGTAAAGAGACTCAACTGCCCCAACAAACTATATTGGAATTATATAATAATTATATATATACATACATACACATAAAGATAAGCTTACAAAAAGAAAGCAAGCAAATCAAGCTGAGCTAGAGTAACTCGAGTTGACCATAATCTCATTAATTAATCAGTCCTAGAGGTTTTATTGTACAAACTCTACATTTCTACCTAGCTCAGGAGCCAAGAGTCAATTTATTTATCATGAAAACGAGAAAGTACTTATGCTTCAAACAATTAATACAATAAATGAGAAAATTATATAAGAAAAAGAATAAAAAATAATTTAATATAAGAAAGTGGCAATAAATTTATACAAATTTTATTTTTTTTATATATATAACTTATGATAGTACTGCACATTTCATATACAAACAATGTAGCTCCCCAACGTCCAATGCAGAGTAAGAAGTATCTGTACTGGATAGCGAGGGAAGCCTATTTTCTAGCTTCGCACTTTTCAATCCAACAAAAAAACAATAGCAATAATCATAGGAATAAAAATAAATTCTGCGAAGCTCATTGATAGATCAGGAATTAAAACTGGAAGCAAGGCATAATCTTTCATTGGCATAAAATAACTAAATTTTATGTCCCTTCTCCTTAAAAATTACCATAAATATGGGTATCTACAGCTTCAAATTACTAAAACAACCGAGAATTAAATTGATTAAATAGATAAATACTTGAAATCTATTTATTAGTGCATTGCTACAAATTATTTATTAGAAGCAGCAAACAGCTGATCCTTATAACAATTTTGCACGCCTCAAACACATCAGACTTCAGCTCAAGCTAGCCTCTTTGATCAAACAAAACAATTTTTTTCAGTATTGTCTTATTCAATGTTTAAAATTGCATAATCCGGTATTGAGGCATTTTTCGTTCGTGAAATGAGGCGTAAGCCTCAAGGCGTTTTGAGCGTAAGCCTCAAAATCAAAAAATTGCGTAAACATAAAATGATAAATTTTGTATATACTAATGATTAAATAATATATAAAACATAAAAATGCACAAGATATAAAGTGAAATCAAAATATCTCAATAATAAGACAACATGAAATATAGTTCAACTCAAAACTCCATCTTTCCCAAATCACAGTTTTATCACTTCCCCCGACATCCACCTGAGTGTTATGTTTCCATGCTGAATCTTTTCTATAACCTGATGCAGCTTTATCCTTACTTCTGACCATCTTTTATGAGAAGAATATATTAGTGTAATATATCGAATCCCTAAACATAATGCATCAGTTATTCTACATTAAGAAAACTTATACAAAACATGCACTCATGAAGATGCAGACTAATACTAACAACTATTACTAAAGATGATCAATGCAATAATATATCGGTATGCCAGGGGTCCAAGGGGGCTTTGCCCTCTGACGGGGTTCGACCTCTAAATCTTGAGGCGGGGCTCGCCTCAGTAAACTTCAAACGTACGCCTCAAATCTTGAACTCATTCTGTGGGCTTTGAAACTTAAAGGGGCAAAATTACACCGAGGCGCACCTCTTATTGCGCAATTTTAAACCATGGTCTTATTCAGTTATGATGTTGAACGGAAGACACGCAGATTTAATAGTAGTAGATCCGAGAAGCAATAATAGCATAAAATGTATAGAGGATAATGGCTCTTCATATGGAAGTTCGAGTACAAAGCTGAAATTCAAAATCAAATAACTAGCTGAACAAGGTACAACTCAGTCCCTTAGATGTTCTAAAATTATGCGTTCATGTCCGCAAAACTCATTACAGGTCTGTAGGATCATCACAGTTGTTAAAACCTCAGGAATAAATGTTACTTTTTTTATAAATTTAAAACTAGAAATACCAAACAAAATTTATATCAGGTAGATCAAATGAGCTTGACTAAGATTGGCCTGTATGTAATTTGATAGACATACCGAGGATCAATAGTTATCACCGTGGATCACATAAATGCGATTACTGTCCAAAATACAACAATTAATCTAGCTTCAAGGGAACGAGTACATTGGGAACTGAGATCATCCTCAACGACCAGATTGTGAAGCTATGGAAAATCAATACCCGAAAGTCATTTCATCTAAGAAAATAAAATGATTTCAAATATGATTACATGAAACCCTATTTCATTTCTATCATGGTGTTAGCTGAAATTCTAAACAACCAGATGCATCTGCAGAAATCAGCGGAGCCTACAAAGCAGAAAAATCGGTGCTGGGATATAATCGGCAAGAACAGAAAAACAACCGTGAGAGCTACTGAGAGGAAATGATACGCTGTGGATTGAGCGAGTCTGAAAGAAAGCTAAAGCCATGATGTCTGTATAAAATTGCTTGATGAAATACATATATTCACATTTACGTACATCTGCTCGAAATGGGTTTTACAACCATTTATGATTCCAACTAATGGCTGGTCACGAGAGTAGGTAGAAGAGCCAAGAAGTGCAGCCGAAATAGTGAAGGAGGGCTATTGCGGTAGTTGAACTAGCAAGGTCAGATCAGCTGCTAGCGTAGCAGATCAGAGGAATCTCAGCCGGCGACAGGTCGTTGGGTTAGGTGGGGTCGAGCCGGACGAACTGCAGGCGACGAAAGAGATCGTCGATTCGGTATGGAGAATCGTCGAGCAGGGAGGCCATCGCCGTAGACTGGTTGGCCAGATCTGTTCGGTCGAGCGAGTCAGGTCGCTGTAGGTCGGACGGGTGTGAGAGCAGAGATCAGAGGGGGAGATGAGGCCGGCTTCGTCTGCTGCGTGTAAGGGAGTGAGAGCCGTCCGTGAGGGAGAGTCCGGCTTGAAGTTGAGGGAGGAAGGGAGAAGGCTTCGGCTCTGCGTGTGAGCGCCGAAGGAAGGAGGCGGCCCCTTGCGTGGGAGGGAGAGGAGGGAGATCGACCGCTTGGAGGTATATGAGGGGGCTGAACCGTATGGAGGCGTGAGAGGTATATGAGGGGGCTGCTTTTTTTGTCGGGGTGGCCAAAGGGTTGCGGCTACTCATGTCCCTCTCCTTAGATTAAGTGAACCGGCCTCCCTATTCAAATGAAACCCTTAATTAGATGGTTCAGATTGAATCTGACTTGATGCTAATCACCCATCAGCCATTGGATCAAATTTGAATTAATTTGAAGATTCGGGAAGAGTTGAAGTAAAAAAACTTGGATTCAAATTTAATTTAAAATTATTTTGAATGGGATATTACGTTATATTATTTAATTATTTTTATTTAATATATATGTATTTATTTTTATATTTTTTATTATAATCTCAATTTTACTTATTATATATTTATTTAACTTTAAATAAATAAATATATATATATATATATATATATATATATATATATATATATATATATATATATATATATATGTGTGCATTTAATTTTATATTTTAAATTATAATTTATTTAATTTTAAATTAATAAAGAGGATATATACTTAATATTATATTTTAAGTTTTAACCTAAACTTAATTTATTATATTTATTTAATTTCAAATTAATTATAATTAATTATATATATATATATATATATATATATATATATATATATATATTTATTTATTTATTTATTTATTTATTTATATTTATTTATTTATTTCATTTTTCATATATATTTAAATAATAATAATAATAATAATCTCAGTTTTTCTATCCTCGATACATGTGAAATGAAGCGCGAATGGAACCATCTGATCTGTCTTGATGAGCTGAACGCACTCACACAGTCTGTTTCACAAAACGAGATCCACATCAAAACACATGAAATAAGAAAATATAGAATTTGAATATTTGTCATTATATATTGGGAAGTTCAAGGCTTGAAATTAACTAGCCATGATCTCAAAACCAATATTTCAATAATTGATGATGTTAAAAAACTTTTATTAATAAATAAAATTGATATCAGATTTTTATATTATATATTTATGTTTTAAATTTATATTTTTGTTTTATATTAATATTCATAATGGTGTAAATTTTAGTTAATTATTTAGCGGTTCCCAAATTTAAGTTTTTTTTTTTTAAGATTATAACACTAAGCATGTTTAATTATTAAATTAATCATTTAAACATGATTAAAATAAAATTTAGAATTAGGCAAAGTCGCCCCTTTAATGGGTAATTCATGCTAACTAGGACTTGAGTTAGATAGTTGAGTCAGATAGCTGTTTACATTATGAAAAAATTAACGAGTTATTTAAGTCGCCTGTTTAACAACCCAAACTTTAACTATCGAGATATTGCCTGCTTTGACCTAAGAGCCTCACGATTTGTTCATGTTGGTGTAACTTCTCAGTAGGTCACACATCCCAAAAATTGTTCTGGGATGAGCACGCTTAACTACAGAGTTTTTTTACGGAAATTCCAACCATTACATCAAAAGATGTCTCGATGTTTAAGAGTTAGTTTCTTTTACTTAAGGGATTTCATTATCTCCTCCACTTAAGTAACTGACATCCTCATCATAATCTGTATTTCATAATCATCCAGCAAGCAGATAGGACTTTAGATGTGGCCCCTATAAGTTCAAGTGGTGGCTCCCATCATGAAGCACTTTGTCCCATATAGGATTCAAGAGGTGGCTCCATGGTGTAGCATTTCTCTTGTATGACACTTAACTCTCATCTTTCGGCTGGTGTAGCTATGATACCATTTGTAACAGCCCAAATTTTTAACTATCAAAATTCCTACATAATCAGATATTTTTCAAATGACAATCATAAAACCCTGAGATAGTCGTATTGATAAAAATCTCAATCAGAGGAGATCCCATATTTTCAATATGCCTACTTTTATAAAATATGAATATTTAAAGTGATTTCAAAATCACCTCGATGATAACTGCTTGAATGTAAATCTCAACTGGATAGATCAATTCTTAAAGCTTGTTTTGAAATCTAATATCTATCAAATTTTAAACTTTTAAATGAAAATTTAATCATAAAAAACCTAAAACTAAAATTCATCCGCCTCTTCCAATCATTTGTCAGGGTGATAAATTTAAAATTAGCTTCATTTCATTATGAGTGAATGTCATGTCGGATGTATCACTAAGATTCATTCTCAGATAACCTAATACCAGCAGGGACATGACATGTGTCCTCTGCTTGAGTGATTTTACTGCAAAATATAACCACTATATTACAATTATGACCAAAGTCTACATGTTCCGTAATGATTTTAAGTTCTTAAGTAATAAATCATAAGATATATTTGATAAGCACAAAGCCCTTTTTATCAACTAAGGTGGACTCAAATCAATTCACATAGACAAACATCCACCCCAAGTTGATAAGATATTCTTGGACAAAGTAAGCCATGATTATTGTTGCTATTATACACTATGTAATTATTGCGACCTACTTAACAACTAGTCTAAATCAAAAGTTCTCTGTCATTATCATGAGATGCAACTAATTATAGGGGCTTATGCCTATAGAAAATCATAACTTATATCGTAAAGCCCTCACAAAATGAGGTTAAAATTTTTGTGTAGTGTCTTTTATAAAACCTAAGCTATCTTGTGAAAGTTTACCCCGAATCTTAATTCGTTAAAACTCTCTAGTTAATAAAAGCAGGCGAGAAGAGGCTGAGGTGCAAATTTTTGGAGCTCACAATCATGTGCATACTCTTATACTATTTTACTGGACATATATGATTATGACAGTCTTTATAGATATTTCAGTTTCACTGATTTATATGTTTTTCTTATGGATTGATAATACTGCTATGATAATTGTTTTATTGATTCGATATTAATATAGATTTATAGATTTCACTGTTATTGTATTGTACTATTTTTATTGGCTTATGTAATGTTCTATTCCATTATTTAACAATTTTTATTAGTACTATATATAGTTTATTATTTATGTATAGATGCATGATCATATTGACTGCTAATATTATAAATTGACTGACAACCAAGGCTTTTAAAACCGGACCGGACTGGCCGGTTCAACCGGTTGAACCGCGAGCCGGCTGGCCAGCCGGTTACGATTCGACTGAGAACCGTTTTCGCGTCGAACCGGCCTCGGATCGTTCGAACCGCCGGTTCGACCGTTGAACCGGGAAACTGGCTCCGGTTTTTCATAACCGTTTTCGCGTCGAAGGGTTGGCTTCTTGATCGACGGCAGCTGTGCAGCATCTTAGCCGGAGGGAGGGGCGGCGGGATGCAGCATGGGAGCACGTGCACCCACTGACTTTATTAATAATTCTTAATTAAATATATTTATAAGTCATTAATTATCTATTAAATAAAAATAGTTTCATAATATATTAAAATATCTTCTTTCGTCCCATATACTAGCCATATGCAACAACCGGCGGGCCATACAACTTTTTTGCTAATACTGTCAACATGTCTTATTATATAAAGCAAAATATTTATTTCTTTCACGGTGTGGGACTAAAAAGTTTGTTTTTTCTTATGAGGGAAGGGTTTACATAGGCGGCGGGACAAGGCTTTTTTTTTTTTCAGGCTTAGTCAATTTTTTTTTCTTCTAAGTTAATAATTCTAATTAATTAGTTATATTACTAAAAATAAAAGTTAGAGATATGTCTAATGTATACTATTAAAATTAAAAATATTAAATTAGTAAAAAAAATTACTAAATTAATAGATTTAATTGTATTTATTTTTAAAACTCTAATTGATCCTATATGATTTTCCTTTAAATTTAAATGTTTGAATTTATTTGACTAACATTTCACTATTATATAAGTAAAAGTATTATAATTTTTTTCAATTTTTATTATATATTTATAAATAATTGTGTCATTATTATAATATTTAAATATAATAAATATTTATTACGTCATCAGGTTCGACCCCGATTCGACCCCGGTCGAACCATCAAACCTCTAACCCCTCCTTCTTCCGGTTCATTGACCGGTCCTGTTTTAAAAGCCTTGCTGACAACAAATATATTACGTCTTTAACATGCTTTGAGTTCAGTTGTATGATTAATGACTTGTTAGGCTTTTAAGCTCATTATATGTGGTTTAAATGATTTTAGGTCACGAAAGATAATCGGGAGTGTGAAACTGATCAGTTATAAGATCCTCCAGGTTTTCTATTATTTTTTTTTTAATTATTCTTTTACAGTTAGGAGTAGATAGATAGTATATTACGATTGTGTAACACCTAGCTATTATACATAATTTTTGAAGTATGAATACAAATGCATATTAATATTTTGATTAATAGAATTATTTCCGTTCCTAATTTATATTATTAATAAAAGATAATATATAGCTTTGGTAATTTTTATTAATATTAAAAGATAAAAAAAAATACTTCTAAATTAGATTATGAGATGTGACATAGAAGGGGCCAAAAAAGTACTTGCAATGCTGGTTAACCTCCCACACTTGTTTCATATAAAAATGTACATAACATATAAAAAAATGTACTTTTTCATCTTTCAGAACAAAACAACTTCAATGCCACATAATACAAAAAAGAAATGTAATGCAATAATAAATAAATTAGGTAGTTAATGCAATATTCAGATGATGAATGAATGACTAATAAAATGCCACAATACTTATAAAAAGGACTACTCATTGAACTTTTTCTTTTCAGTTTCCACTTTCAAAAGAAAATTCATCTTAATATGTTAAGGCATTTATATAAGAGGGATTTACATACATACCACTTTATTTCATACTATTTACATATCTAACATCCAAAACATCATTATTACATGCTTATCACCCATAGAACAAATTTGAATGCATGGAATGAAATATTAAAATTTATAGGATGGTATGAATGGTAAAAAGGAATTATATGAGTTATATATTTGATATTAAAATTATATATGGATGGTAGGCATGTAATATTAATATTTTAGGTGTTAGATATATAAATAGTATGAAATAAAATGGTATGTATGTAAATTTTCCTTTATAAACAACTATTATTACCAAAATAAACAATTCAAAAATATACTCATAAATTGGTATTGGAAAAATTAAATGTTGAAAACTCAATTATATATAACAAAAAAGTCTATAATAAATAGTACAATAACATGCCAAAAATCATGTGGTGATAATTTCATAAAACCCAAAATAAATATATTTTTGTTCATAACTTTTTATAAATTTATTGTAATTAAAATCATCAACTGGGTTTTATGAGTATACTAGGAGCTTTACAAGTTTCTAAATTAGCTTGACGAATAAATCCTGGGCCTCGGCCTCCAAACTCCTCTCTCTCTTTTTTTTTTTCCTTTTCCTCATCCTTTCTCCGTCAAGCATGCAGAAGTAGAGTGTTTTGAAAATTGTTTAAGATATTTTAATATTAAATTTTTTTATTATTTTGAACTAGTGCTATGGCGCCCGACTACCTTAGCATCACAGCGCTATAAAAAATCTTCTAGATGCCCCCATAATATGCCCACCTGAAACCAAGCACCTCAACAATACTTCCTAGCACCACAACGTTTGCCCAAACTTAAATTTTAATCTTTTTAATCCCAAACCTTTATTGCTTCCTACTCTATTCAATATTTTAAGACTTATAAATACTATTTAACCTAAAATTGAGGATTAGTTATATAAATCACCTGGATTTGATGATAGATGATACATTATATCCCCACCCAACTTATAAATACTATTCATTACTTATATCCTATAAAATAGGAGTAACTTTAATGTAAAAATTTCTCAAGATATAATAAAATCAAGAACACATGCCAAGCAAAGGATTTCCCTGAGAATTAGGTAATCATAGTTGTTTTATACTTGATGGAATACCACATCCAATTTATACACATATGATTGAAAACTATAATTATAAATTTTATCGAATCGAAGTCAAACTATCTATTTATATATTTATCACTATTGCTTTAAGTGGCGTGCATACGGTATTCTTTAGTAAAAGGCAAAAGAATAGTTTGCACTGTGCTCACCACGCAGCTGCGATTTCTCACTATTGACTTAGTAGATATATTTTCCATGAAATCAGTGCAACTCAAGTTCAGCTTAATCCATCAAAATTTAAGCATCAATATAGAATTGCTTAGCATTGAATTTGTAACAAAAATATAAAGGCACAAAATAGAGCAACTATCAACTAATGAGACAAAATAAATTTTATCGAATCATTTTAGAACTAGTTGATAAGACTAGAGAGGGAGTTGAAGATAAACTTGAATTATGGAGGTCAACCTTAGAGTCGAAAGGTTTTCGCTTGAGTATATCTAAAACGGGATATATGGAGTGTAATTTTAGTAGTAATAGACCTAGTGAGGGGATTGTGACTTTGGGCGATCAAGTCATTAATAAGAGTACACATTTTAGATATCTTGGATATATTGTTCAAAGTGATGGTGAAATTGATGGGGATATTATCAACAAAATTCAAGTTTGATGGTTGAAGTGGAGGAATGCAACGAGCTTGTTGTGTGATATAAAAGTACCCCTCAAACTCAAGGGAAAATTCTATAAGATGATGACGAGGTCTGCAATGCTTTATGGTGCCGAATGTTGGCCATTAAAAAAGAAGCATAATACTAAGTTAAGTGTGACAGAGATGAGGATGCTCATGTGGATGAGTGGCTTTACCCTTAGAGATATGATACAAAATGAGCATATACATGAATTGGTTGGAGTAGCTCCAGTTGAAGATAAAATTAGAGAGAGAGTCGCCTTAGATGGTTTGGTCACATAAAACGGTGACCTTCCGATGACCCAATTAGGAGAGTAGAGGTATTAGATTTGACTTATGTTAAGAAAGGTAGGGGCAGACATAAAAAGACTTGGTTAGAAAATATTAGGAATGACTTTTGTTTATTAGCTTTTTAAACGAGAATTTGATTTTTAATAGGACACAATGGAGAAAAAATGATTCATGTAGTCGACCCCACGTAGTGGGATAAAGGCTTGTTGTTGTTGTTGCTGTTGTATTTTAAAACTAGTTAATAACACTCAATCATACTACAGATAATAGGGGACACCTGCATTAAAAGGACTGCTGCTTTCAAGTATTTAACCACGCGCCCTACCATGAACTAAGCCAAAATCCTATGGGACTGTTTGGTAGCAGGATTTAGGCCGGATTTGAGGCAGATTTGAGCGAAATTCAGCCAAACGGCCTAAAATGCAAAACCAAATCTCACGGAAAATGAAAGATTACATAGACGAAAAATTCTGATTTCTCGTGCTAAATATTGAATTTTTGAAATCCTATTTTTTGCAGGACTTATGAAATCCATTGGGAGGAAGAGTCTGCTCCTCAAATCCCCTCTATAGCCAAACAGTTGCACGAGATTTAATAAGATTTATCATGAATGTTACCAAAAAGTTTTCACGATTTAGGCCCCTAAGAACTTCCAAAATCAGGATTTATAGGATTTATGAAATCCTCCTTAAATCAAATCCTGAGTGCTACCAAACATTAATGGCAGACTAGCGGATTAGAACAATTCAACCAGTGAGGCAAAATCACTGGAGGTTATAAAAAGATTCAGAACAAAATTTGACTAGGGTTTCAACAATATACTTAAAGTAAAAAACTGCGTAACAATAAAATAAACATCTTCAAAGTAAAAATCAAATGAAAAACTCAACCCTTTTAACTAGAATAAAGTAAAAGGAATCCAAAAAAACCTAGATCACAACAGTCCTCAGCTCGCACTCTCTAGTGTCCTAACCTGAGCTCACGCTGCCTCCTCCGACTTCTTTTTATGCTTCTCAAGGGTTGTAAGTATGTGACCATCACCTTAGGCATGAACTTATTGTCGTGCTTGGCGAAAACCTCGGTTGCCCTAAAGTAGCAATTAAGGGTGGTGATGAAGAGAATTTTGCAAGGGCGAAAATACAATTTTTTTTTGTTTTCATATACGAGTATACAATTACCTAAAATAATCTCATGTATAAAATAATTGAAAATTAAAAGGATAAAATTAAAAGAAATAAAACTAAACAAGGAAATAAAAATTATTTAAGATGTGTTTGAAAGCTTAAATAGCTAAACTTGAAATTATGAAATGATCCTTTTGGTATATACATGGTATATAGAGATTTCTATAGATAATGTAATATTAATGTCTTGTTTAAGACTGCTTTCTTACTGTTTCTTAAATTAACTTTTTAATATAAAAATAATTTTTTTTTTTACTAAAATGCTTATCTAAGAATCAATAAGAAAGCCGTCCCAAATGAAATATACATGAGGAGTTATAACATTGCTATCCAATAATCAAAACTCGAAACCGGGATTAACTATGAGTATTCGTTAGCTTTTTGTATATATATTCATTCATGAAATATACAAATTTCATATTAAAAGAAGCATAAGACATCCATAACCATTGTCATGACCTTCGTCTGCCACATCAACCATCATCATTAGTGCTAAACGTCTCCACCGTTTGTTAACATATTCGATAGGCTCCACCGACATGAGTCAGTCTCTCACCCGAGCAACCACAACACTATTATGTTAAACACAACCACTTTATTAGTGACAATAAATGATCACAACCATCATTATCGCCTCACTCATTACCTCCACCACCTCACCACTTAACATCAGAGCATCGCCTCATCACATAAATAAAATTTTCCATATATCAATAAAAATAAAAATAATCTATATTCAATATATCAGTTATATTTTACTTAGGGAAAAATATTATAAAATAATAAAAAAAAAATGTATATATATATATATATATATATATATATATATATATATATATATATATATATATATATATATATATATATATAATCTATATTCATTATATCAAATATATTTTATTTTACATTAAAATCAAATAAAATTAAATAAAAAATAAAAATAGTTTTTCCCTTCGTCCGTGGAAATCATAAATGATAAATCATGACATATTGTCTTATTTATAAGCAATAAAAACCCACTAATTTATGATTCAAACGCTTCCCAACTAATTTTCCCTCTCGGAGCCATCATTCCCCTTAATTAGAGAAATCTGAAAGATGCTCCATAAAGAGTAGGAGAGAGAATGTGAGGGGACTGAGAGAGACTTTTAAAAAATCACCGCAAGCAAGTGCTGGACTCCATTCCCAAGAAGGCATTATTGTACACAAAGAACAGAGAGATGATCAGCGAAACGAAGAAACATAAAGAGGTAAAAATCAAATATTGAACAAGTGCTGTAGTTCATGGATCCATGGAAGCATCTCTTCCTCGATCACAACATCTTAGCCATTATCTCTTCCAAGCGCCGAGTCCTCTCTGGTTTCGTCCTTGGCATCGCGGCTTCCATCCTCGTCGTCTATCTTTTGGCTTCAATCAATACCTCTGGTGCGTTCCCCCGATTTCCCTTTCCCCGCTCAAACGACTCAGTCTCTGCTTCTTATTTGGGAAATTCGAGCTCTTTATCCTTCTCTTCTCTTACCGGTGAAAACGGTACTGTTACGAGTGCAAACCGCGCTTCTATAACTGCAACCCTTGAAGGTAACTTTTCTCAACCCCAATCCGATCTGGGTTCGGAGGAAGCTCACCAATGGAGCCATGTGAACTCATTGAGTTCGAAACTCGACGAGATAAAGAAGCCCCTCTCTGACAATATTTCGAAGAATGCCACAGATGGATTGGGGGTGGGGCGAAGTAATGTAACGACGCGGCTTAATGGTGATTTTAGAGTAAAAATTGAGAGTTTGCAGAACTTCTCTGTAAGAAAAAGCGATGACTCTGATGTTTCGGTGGAGGCAATAGGAGGGGATTCTCAGGTGAAGTGTGATATATTTGATGGAGGATGGGTGCGGGATTTGACCAGGCCTTATTATCCACCGGGTTCTTGCCCTTATATTGACATTGATTTTGATTGTTATAAGAATGGGAGGCCTGATGATGAATTCTTGAGATGGAGATGGAAGCCATATGGCTGCGACATTCCAAGGTTAGCGATCCTGGATTTCCTCTCTTCCCCACACTTTAATTTTAAGCAAGCAAAAGGTGTTTCAAGCTTGCTGTTATTAGTATATAAACTGGTAGTTTGAGTTGTAGACTTGTACCTATTGGTTACACAGTTTCTTGTTTTAGTAGCGCGGGAATCATTTGTATTATTTTCTTCGATAATGTAAGCTCCAATAATTGTAGCTTTTGTATCTGACTTCAAAAAATTGTTGAAAGCATCAGCAAATTCTGAATTTCAAATGTGATTTTCTACTAATGACTACCATTTCTCCCACCGCTCGATTGTCTTCATACAGTTAACCCCCAACCCTAGTACAAATAAAAATTATGAGGCCTAGTACAAATAAAAATGTTCTAGTGCGAGTGAAGGATTTCAAAAGGAGCCCTTCCCATAACCTGCGAAAGAATTAATATAACATAATTTCTTCCCAATTAGATCGGCCGGTCCATAAGTTTTATCCCAAAGAATAATAATAATCTGTTTTTTTTTCTATGTTGTTGAGATGCTTTAGTCAAAGAAAGTATGTGAAGAGTTATACTTCAAGAATAAGGATGAGATAATATGCATACTCTAGAGTTAGCATCTTGGTATTATACATTTGAGCTTGCATTCCGTTTGGAGTCTGAAGGCAATGGAGCAAAGCAATCAACATTCTGAAGAGAGGTTTGGGATATCTATTAGGATTTAGGAATGCAACAGAAAGAATAACATCTATGGTAACAGAATCCAAAGAGAATAAATAACAACACTCAATAGTTGAGCTAAAGATGGAGGACGTTTTATTTATGAAAAAGAGGTTGTTGTAGATGATAGATGGAAAGATTTAATAATATTTGCATTAACAAAATCGAAGGTTGGATTCTAAAAATCCCTTGAGAAGATGAAGATAATAGGTGATCTCAATTCTAAGAAGAATAAGGAGCTTCAAGCTATCATAAAATCTTCAAAGAAGGAGATGAAGCATATTATAGACAAAGCAATGATGGTAGAAGGCATCTGTAGAAAAAATAAAGTTCTTGCATATAGAGAATGCAGAGGAATAAGTTACTAGAGTCCAGGTTAACGATCCATATGAACCCTAAGATGTTTATGGAATAATTTAGAATGTCAGATGCTTGTATTAGTGGTCTTTCCGGAATGTAATGAATGATTTTGGATTTTAAAGAATACTGTTGTAAATAAAAATGAATTGAATGCTGATCTATTTGATAGAATTACTTTTGTTTATTGTATGGATTAGACTGAATAATATAGATGCATATGTATGAGAGAAGATAAAAGCTGTAATGAACTCTGTGATTGATTATTTGAATAGTTGAACACTTTCACATTTTATTGTGCTTACTTGAATGGGCCTCGTCTTTAATAATTATCCCTTTGTCTCCAACAGTAGCCTTCTGGATCATCTTATAGAACCATATCAAACTTTGACAATATGTAAGATTCCTGTAGCAGTTGCCTTTCCTTAACATTTTGTGGTATGATACATCTTACCCTAACAATTCTTTTAACAGGCGGCAGACTAAATATTAATTGATTTGTTATGTTCGGGAAAACTCAGACCAAAAGGTGTCCCATTTTCATTTTTATCCATGGAATTTTGCATTTAAGTGCATCTAATATTATTATAGTTAGATGTCCTCTGGGTGCTATTAGTTAGATTTCAATCCCAATTTAAAAATAGAATCGATTACTTATGGGATCATGCTAAAGTTAGAGAACACCTTAAATTGTTAGCCTCTCTGGTAGTTGTCTTGCTGTCAACGTTGATTAACAGAATAATCCTTGTTTTCTACTTACCAGAAGATTAACATTCAAAGTTTGCAAGGTTCAATGTCATGCGAGCTATTTTGCTAGGCCAATTGAATTTGAAGTTTTGTTTCTCTTGTGATGGAGAGGGGTCGAGGTTTAGGGGAAAATCTTCTTTATGGTTTCAGATTCAATTTGTACTTGGAATCTTATTTGGAAGATTACGCACATGATACTGCTTAATCTTAGTTTTTTATTAGCTTGAATGCAACTGATTTCCTGGAAAGATTGAAAGGCAAAAGGATACTTTTTGTTGGTGACTCGCTCAATCGGAACATGTGGGAATCTCTTATCTGTATACTACACAATAGTATCAAGGACAGAAGTAGAGTTTATGAAGTATCAGGACGAAGCAAATTCAAAATTCAAGGTTATTATTCTTTTAGGTTTGAGGTAATAAACTCTATGTTAATATATCAATTTTGAAATCTATTTTTATTTGTACGTTTAGCTGAAATGTTCATCTCTTGCTTGGTGTAGGATTACATGTGCTCTGTAGATTTCGTGAGATCACCATTTCTGGTCAAAGAACTACTGCTTAAAAATGCAAATGGGTCAGAAAATGAGCGGCTAAGATTGGATCTACTCGATGAGACAATGGCTGCTTATCATCTTGCTGATATTGTAGTTTTCAATACTGGCCATTGGTGGACTCATGAGAAAACATCCAGCGGGTTAGATTTGCTTTCCGTTATTCATTTTATGATATGGCATCTCTCTCTTTATCGGAAGCAGTTTCACTATACAATCGTAATTAGTTCCTTAGATAAAAGCTGGGTGCAAACAATCTACAACCATACATTTTACATTTATGGAAGTGCTGATTTGTACTGTTTCACTATGAGATGTTGATGTGCTTTTGTTTGGAATCTACAGGATAAACTACTATCAAGAAGGAAATCATGTGTACCCAGTTCTTGATGTCATGAAGGCATACAAAAAGGCTCTTACCACGTGGTCTGAGTGGGTTGATAGGTACCTTGATTCCAGCAAAACTCAAGTTGTCTTCAGAGGTTATTCTGTCACCCACTTCAGGTAAAACAACAATTCAGACTGCACTTAGTGTTATTTTTCTAACAAAATGTACAAATCCATTTTATAAGTTAGATCTAAATGCTGTCTCATATTACAGATCGAAAAAAATCATACCACAGGTTTAGACATTTTTTGGATTTTTTTTTTCTATATTGAAAAAAGTTTTTGTCTTATGTTAAGAAAGGTGCAGGTAGACCTAAAAAGACTTGGTTAGAAGATATTAGAAATGCCCTTTCTTTATTAGATTTAAATGAGAATTGGATCCTTAATAGGATCATACAATGGAAAAAAAAATTCATATAGCTGATCCCACGTAGTGGGATAAAGGTTGATGATGATGTTATTGTTATTGTATTAAAAAAGTTTTTCTTGCTTTGAAGCATTAACAGCATAGGCTTCATTATTCCGGAAAAATGGTGTTAACTAATGAGGGCAAATGAACCTCAAATTGATCCATTTTTCACTCACACTTTGATATCGGTCTCCTTTCCTTTATCATTTAATTATTTATAACACATTTCTTTTTTTGTATCTCCATATTTTCAATTTATAAAGCTTTTCAAGATTGTTTAATGATACGTGGTTATGATAATTAGATTTGACTTATATTAAGAAAGGTAGAGGTAGACCTAAAAAGACTTGGTTAGAAAATATTAGAAATGATCTTTCTTTATTAGATTTAAACAAGAATTTGACTTTCAACAGGACACAATGGAGAAAAATGATTCATTTAGTCGATCCCATGTAGTGGGACAAAGGCTTGATGTTGTTGTTATATATAATTTAGCTATTTTTCAACTCCCGTGCCATCTTCAAATAACGAGAGTATTGTACATTGTATCTGATGAGGACATCGACTGACGCTACCGACATGTTTATCGATGAAGGAATCGTAGATCTACGGCTACGATTCAACGCCTCTACTTTTGATACATTTTCCATGTTATGTTTATTTAGTTATTTATTATTTTCCGCATTTACTCCTTTGGGGAATTGTCTTGTTATTGTAGCACAGAGGGCAATGTCGTACTTTTTCTTTTCATGCTTGGAGACCTATATATAGTGGTCTAATATGTTGTAATTTTCTTAATGAATGATTAATAAATTTTTTTTTTGTCTTCTTCTTCTTCTTCTTGTGAGCGCACTAGAGAGAAGGGAGAGCCCAACGTGTGGGCAAACGAAATACCCACCAATCATCGGAAGAGTCCGTGGCTCGTAGTCTTTTTATTATTCATCTTCTTCGTTTCTATCCTACCTCCGATTATCACCCACCATCTTATCGTCATCCTTCTACCTTCATCCCGCCACCAAAATACCCCCTTGAGCTCCACCTAAGTCTCCTTCCACATCCCCACCCGCCGACCAAGCTCTTGGCCACCCCAACCCGACACCAAGTCCACGTTTTCCCCCTCTTGACCGCCGGCCCCACCCACTTCAAATTCATTATGATGATTTTAAATCGCCATAATGATTCCCTAAATTAGCTCTCGCAATAAAGGAAGGAATTAGAGAATTTTGCAATTAAAAAAACTTTCCTTATTTCCAAAATCTAACTAAGGAAAGTTTCAAATTTGAATCCAATCTAAATTTAATTTAGAGAGGACTCATTATTTTCCCTCCTAATTGGCCAAACTTGTTTGGTAAGAGCATAACTCCCCCACAATCCCCTCCCCCCTCTCTCTTTATGCCGCCAGCCCCATCATGGGTTTTTCTCCATTAATCCCCAATTAAAGCCCTAATTGCTATTAATTTGAATTCAAATATCAAATTAGTTCCCTCCAAATTTACTCAAAATATGAAATTACTCTCAGATTTGAATTAAGCCTCACCCTAACCTAACTTAAGCTCCTTCATCTAAGCCACCCGCCCCTTCTTCCTACCTTGGCCGCCCCTTCCTTGCACCCCTCTCTTGAGAACCTTGGTTGGCTCATGACACTTGAAGCCAAGAGAAGAAGTCAACCTCTCCTCCCAACCTCGTCATTGGTGCATGGCCGATCCTGAAATCGACCACGAATTTGTATTCGACGATCAAGGGAGGACGGACATACTTGGATCCCCGTTCTTTGGCGTCTTCTTCGGCAACGACGAAACGGTTGAAGGCTACATCGACCACATCTTGTACCAACTGACATTGTCAATTGAAGAGCACCTTCCACTGGGTCGTTGGGTAATCGTCGGTCATCCACCACCTCCTCCAACGCTGGCTACCGCTCCGTCAACGAAGGTCCTCGGCGCTGTCTTCCTAGTGGTAATATCCTTCTTCGTATGGTTCATATTTCTCCGCTAAAGCCTACGAGTGATTGAGTGAGAAGGTACTCAAGGTGAACCTCTCGTTGTTAAGTGTTGGATTATGTTATGTGTATGATGGAGCTTAGTTTGTAATTTTCGGAATCCAGGAAAAACAGCCCAAAAACAGTGGAAAAATGCGAAATTTCTTGGATGAAAACACTCACAAACACTTCAATAACTTGAATATCAAAAGACTTACAAGTTTTCACGGATACAATGCTCTCAATTCGAGAAGAGAAGCTTTCTCCCAAGCCCTAGAGAAGAAGAAAGCTAAAACAGCCACCAAAACAAGATCCCTCCAAAAAGCCATCCTAACTCCCTCCAAAAAGCCATTCCTCTTCAATTTGGTGGGCCCCTTGGGCCCACCCGACTCCTTTCTCCCCTCCGGCTGTCCGCCCAGGCAGGCGGGTTCTCCGCCTGCAGTAAGTGAGAACCGGCCCTTTTTGGGCCGGTGTTGCTGTGGACCGGACCGGTCCATCAGTGTACTTAGCATTTACTATTGTCTTGAACTTTGATTGGATTGTTTGGTTAATCTCAATCGCACTTCTTTGACCTAAGCAAGTTGACTACGTTAGATTCTTAATTCTCTTTTATATGCAAACAATAAATTTTCATTGGCAAAGTTTTAACCGATTGTTCCTTTTAATTTCGCATGCAACTCCTAGTAGTTTCACATTAGTATCTTTAACTTGTTTTTTTAAATTTATTGTCGAGTACATGGTGAGTTGCTTGGCAATTGTATCTGCCACCTGTTGCTTTCTTATCATTTGATTAGTAGAATCATATTTTGATGGTAAACTTTGTTCTATGTAATTTATGGAATTAACCAAGTATTGTACATAGATATATGTATGGTTGCGTTCATAGTTAACTGAATAACCGAGCTTCAACTTTTTACCACGTTTAAATGATGGTTGAAAAATTCTGCATTGGTTTTGTTTTCTATATGAAGGAAGCTTACAATTTACATCAGAAAATGTGTTGATGCCTACCATTTGCATGGATCATTCACGTGATTGATCTCTACTGCAGTTTGTGAAAGTAGCCACAGGCTGCATTCTTCTTTTTTATGCCTGTGAGGGTTGCAAGTTCAGAAATGCAGTCTACCAAATAAATCAGATGATCTGGGAATTATAGAACTAGACATTTAACTTTCTACATTGAATTCTGTTTGAAAATTTCCATTTGTTTGGTTCATCTAAAAGCTTTAAGGAAATCCTTCTTTCTTTATTGGAAGTACATTGATGCCTGGCTTTTTTCATATTTATTGTTGAGTGCTTGGTATGTCTAATGATAAGGGCTCCTATGAAGATTATTATTTTTTAAATTTTCTTGGGCAATTTTTTTCTTTGCCTATTGACCAGGCATCAGAATTGACCCTGTTGTGCCTTTGTGCTCTTGGCAAGAAATAGTGTTTACCTTTGTTCCACTTGTTACTGTACATCTATTATTGTTGTAATAGAGGGATCAGTGTTTTCTTTTCTAGTCCATGGTGTGTGCACATCCGTCCCTGGTGTCTGGGTGGTGGGGATGGAATGCTTCCTTGATTGTATGCTTGATATATGATGCATCTTGGAAGTAATAAACAACAAAGAAGAGAGAAGAATAACGTAGGACACAAGAGCTTCAAAAGTAAAGAAAGATACAATTGATCTACTATTTGAGAGGTAGATCAACTCTCCAATAAACCCTAGCCATTGCCAGGAAACTCTTAAATAAAACTATAGCAAATACAAATTTTGCATGAGTGAAAATACAATATGATTAACCTTAAATTTTCTCCCCAATTTAAATTTGATTTGGATCTTTCCTAAATCATTCCTCCCCCCAAATAAAAATATAATTAAAACCTTTGTAAAGCAATATCCCTATATTTCTCTTTCTTACACATTGAATTAAATCCTTCCTGGGCCCCACAAGGGGGGACGAACCCCCCTCTTGCTCTGCTGGCTACCGCCTAGCTCTTGTTGGATTTGGTTCTTCCAAACTGGGAAAGCACGTAACAATACTCCCCTCCAAAAGTTGCACATTGTCCTCAAGGTGGAATGCTGGGAACTATCTCATGATCGTCTCGTATGGCTCCCATGTGGCATTGTGCTATGACATATCCTTCCACTTGATTAGTACCCCTATGCCCCTGTCTCTCATCCGCTCACACTTGCTACTTCTATCGGTTCTAAAATGACCTCCATGTCCTCTATCAGAGTCGAGGGTAGTGAAGATGTTATGTGCTCTCCTATCGCCTTTCTCAGTTGTGAGATGTGAAAGACTTGGTGCAAGGTTGATGAGGGTGGTAGCCTCAGTCGACAGACCATTGCTCTAATGCGCTCCACGACCTCATAAGACCCAAAGTATCGTGGGGACAATTTTTCATTCCTCATCCTGGCTAGTGTCTTATGTTTGTATGACCTCAATTTTAAATAAATTATATCTCCTGGCTCAAAGTTTACTTCTCTCATGTGCTCATCAGCCTTCTTTTTCATGATATGCTGGATTTTCAGCAAATGTCCCTTGAGCTCAGATAGGACCTGTCCCTCTCCTCTAAGTATTGTTCTGCACTAGAAATTGATGTAGTGCTCTGCCTATAATGAACCAAATGAGGTGATTCTCTCCCATATAAAATTCTGAAGGGGGTGGTCTGTGCTGCTGAATGGTATGAGGTGTTGTACCAATATTCGGCCCAATTTATCCACCTAGACCAACTCTTCGGCGTGTCTGATACAATGCATCTCAAATAGGTCTCTATACTTTTGTTGACCACTTCTGTCTAGTCATCTGTTTGGGGGTGATAGCCTTCTGTGCCCCTATCTCTCCTCCGCTCACACTTGCTACTTCTATCAATTCTAAAATGACCTCTATGTCATCTATCAGAGTTGAGGGTAGTGAAGATGTTGTGTGCTCTCCTAACGCCTTTCTCAGTTTTGAGATGTGAAAGACTTGGTGCAAGGTTGATGAGGGTGGAAGCCTTAGTCGATAGACCATTGCTCCAATGTGCTCCAAGACCTCATGAGGCCCAACGTATCACGGGGACAATTTTTCATTCCTCATCTTGGCTAGTGTCTTATGCTTGTAGGACCTCAATTTTAAATAAATCATATCTTTTGGCTCGAAGTTTACTTCTCTTCCGTGCTCATCAGCCTTCTTTTTCATGAATTGCTGGGTTTTCAACAAATGCCCATTGAGCTCAGATAGTACCTGTCCCTCTCCTCTAAGTACTTTTCTACACTAGAAATTGGTGCAGTTCTCTGCCTGTAATGAACCAAATGAGGTGAGTCTCTCTCATAGAAAATTCTGAAGGGTTGGTTTGTGCTGCTGAATTGTATGAGGTGTTGTACCAATATTCGGCCTAATCTATTCACCTAGCCCAACTCTTCGGTGTGTCTGATACAAAGCATCTCAAATAGGTCTCTATACTTTTGTTGACCACTTCTATCTAGCCATCTGTTTGGGGGTGATGAGCGGTACTTCTCTTTAGGACCGTCTCTAGAAGTGGATAAGGAACACCATGTCTCCTTGTCAGACACAATGGATTATGAAAATCCATACAAGCACACTCCTATCGTATGAAAACAGTAGCCACAGAGACCGCGGTGTAAGGGTGCTTTAGAGTGATGTGAAGTGTGTGTTTTTGCTCAGACGCTTCACTATTACTAGTATCACCAAAATTCCTCCGATCGTGGCAAACTCTAAATAAAATCCATTGTTACTTCCTCCCACACCCTTTTCAGCATGGCTAGAGGCTATAGTAACCCTACTCTGATACTAATTTGATGCGTTTTAGAAGTAATAAACAACAAACAAGAGAGAAGAAAAGCATAGGACATGAGAAAATGTATGTTTTTTTTGAATTTTTTTTATCAAAGTCAAATCAAGATACAATTGATCTACCATTCAAATTGGGAAAGTACGTAACAAATTTGATGCGTTTTGGAAGTAAAAAACAACAAAGTAAACAAGTAGAAATTGCAGGAATACAAGGATAGGGCTGATTTTTTATTATTTCTTCAACAAGAAAGAAAGATGCACATGATATACTATTTGAGAGGTAGATCGACTCTCCGACCAACCCTAGGCGTCGCTAGAAAACTCACAAAGAAAACTACCGCAGAAAACAAATTGCATAATGAAATAAAACAACCTAATTACCCTTAAATAAACCATCATATTTCCCTCATAAATCTGAATTCAAATATGCCCTCTTTCCCTAAATAAAACCTACATAATTCTAACCCAAATATGCATTCAAATTAGTCCTCTTTCCCTATTAAATTCTTCCTAATTTCCTCACAAATTTGAATTCAAATCAACCCTCTTTTTTTAAATAAACCTTTCATAATTCTTTCCCCAATCTAAATTCAAATAGGCCTCCTTTCCTTGAATAATTTTCTCCCAATTTTAATTAAAATTTTCCTAAACAACTGCCCATTGATTCCTCCTTATATAGTGAATATTAACTCCCCCCATAAACACACCATATTCTCAAGGTGGAAGGATGAAGTTGTCTAGTCCTAGATGATCATATCCAAGTCATTTGGATATCCATCTTTGATGCTCCTCAGTCACAATCCTTTGTTTCAGTAGAAACTTGGGACTCGTCTAATCTGTCATGACTAGGAAGGAAATGTCTCCCCAACAAATAGGGTCATCATGTCTGAATAGCTAAGACAATAACCACAACTCTCACCACAGACTTGAGTCTCGCCCTCCCTGTGAGCACTTGATTGAAATAGGTAATTGGTCGCTAGTCCTGCATGAGCACTGCCCCCAGTCCATATCTGACTCATCACTCTCCATCACAAATGTCATGCTGAAATTGGGAAGTGCTAACACTGGTACACAGGTCATTACATTCAGCTGCTCGAAAGCCTGCATAGCTGCCTCACCCTACTTGAAACTATTCTTCAGTTGCTCAGTCAATGGTCATGCTATCGTGTCATACCCTCGCACAAACTTCCAGTAGTACTTGGTGAGGCCTAAGAACCCTCTCATCTCCCTTAAATTCTTAGGTAAAGGCCAATCCAGCATAGCCTCAATCTTGGACAGGTCTGCTGCTACCCCTACTTTGCTCACCACATGTCCCAAGCACTTCACATGTAGTTGTGCAAATGAATATTTCTTTAGGTTGACATACAATTGGTGCTCCTTCAATGTCTCTAGTACCATCCTCAAATGACCTTTATGCTATGCCTTTACATCACTGTAGATCAGGATGGCATAAATAAAAAACCAAGAAAAACTTTCTGAGGTAGGGATGAAAAACTCGATTTATGAGGGATTGAAAAGTGGTTGGGGCGTTGGTAAGGCCGAAAGGCATTACCATAAACTCACCCTCATGAGTCTTGAAAGTTGTCTTATGCACATCCCTTGGCTTCATTATGATATGATGGTATCCTGATTTCAGGTTAATCTTTGACAATATAACTACCCCAAATAGTTCATCTAGTAGATCATCAATCATGGGATAGGAAACTTGTCCAGCATCGCTTCCTTGTTTAGGACCTATAATCAACACAAAACTTCCAACCATCATCCTTCTTTTTCATTAGTAATATTTGGCTGGAAAAGGGGCTCACACTGGGCCTGATAATCCCTGCCTTTATCATCTCTCTGATGAGCCTTTCTATCTCATCCTTCTGAATTTGTGGGTACTGATACGGTCATACATTGATAGGAGAAGTTTCCTCCTTCAAGGTGATAGTATTGCTCGTGCTCCCGAAGTGGTTCTAATGAAACGTCTTAGAATCAAATTGGGATGAATTTTTTATTTTATCTTCTTAATTAATCAACCAGAGCTTCTATAAATCATCAAAGGTAATTCGCTAGGCTGCTAAAAAATGACAGGAAACTGCTGCAAAAGTTGATTTACACACTTTGGTAAATTTTCTGCCTATGAATCTCATATCTCCCCCAAACTTTGCAATTCCACCAAGCAGCCTAGCCCTGCTTCCTGTATTGCCTTGATTGTGGTTTTGAGTGAAACAGTAGTTCTGCATAGGTTGGCATCCCCTTGCAACACCATCTTTTTCCTCTGCACCTGGATCTCCATGGTCAAGGACTTTCAGTCCACTTTGGTCTCCCTGATTGTTTGTAACCATTTCATCCATAGGATTACATCAGTGCTCCCCAAATCTAAGAGAAGAAAATCCTCCACTATCTATATGCGTTGGAGTGCCAACACCAACCTCTTGCAAATCCCTTTACTCCTCTCTACCTTTCCCGTTCTCATCTTGACTCCAAAGCTCCATGTATCCACCAACTTTAATCCCAATTGGTCCACAACCCAGTTGGAGATTAAGTTATGAGTAGCCACGCTATTAACCAAAATCACTACTAGCTGCTCCACTACCTATCCCCTCACCTTCATGGTGTGATTTGGAGTAAATCCCACCACATAATTTATTGACACTTTCGCCACATTAAGGTGTAAGTGCTCTCTTCCTTCTTTTGCTTCCTTCACCAGGTCCTCACTGATTTTCTCTTCCTCTTCACAAACCAAAAGGACCTGGGGTGTGCGGTACTTGCACCGATGGCCTGGTGTATACTTCTCATCACTTCCAAAGCACAGACCCTTTGCTTTCTTGTCCTTCACCTCTGCCTCTGTGAAGCGCTTGAAGTTGTCCCTGGTACGAACTCCGCCACTCTTTTCCCTTGGTGCCTTTCGCTGATACCATCTAGGTCATCGGTGCTAATGAAGTTGAGGTACTTTTGTAAGAGCCTCCCACAACTCCTCTCTTACTACTTATCTCCATGTGCCTCCGTTCCTTCGCTATCTGTGCTAGCTCCATCGTCTCCTTCAACCCCCTCGGCCTCAACAATCGAAGGTCAGCTCGTATGTTAGGTTTGAGGCCCTTCATGAAATTTTTCTCCAGAACCACCTCTAAAATTCCCCTCAGTCGTCCCTACAATAACTCAAATTTCTCCCTGTATTCCATGACAGTCCTCTCCTGAGTGAAGGCTAGGAATTGCTCGTGTATGTCTCCTTCCCAAATGGCTTTGAAACATTCCAATAAGCGATCCTTAAACTCCTCCTGCAAGTGGATCGAGTATCTAGCCTCCCTCCACTGGAACCACGCTAGGGCTTTCCCTTCAGATATAGCCCTATGACTGTAAGCTTCTCCTCTCTCAATCCGTTCACCGTGAAATACTTTTCCACCCGGTGTACCCACCCATGGGCATCCTCATCTTCAAACATCGACATCTTCAACTTACTCACCTTCGCCTATCCAGCACAACTTCTTCTTCTGCCCATAGTTCCCCCTGTGTATCAAGGGTGAGAATCCTACCTTTCTTCCATTGTCTCTCATGACCCGATCCCCATGGCTCAGCCTTGTCCACCTCCCTCTCCGATTGTCCACTCCCCTAGCCCAAACAACCTCCCGTAGTGGTGGCTCTTAATGGAAGAAACTCTCCTCATCAAACTCCTTATGTCCGATCTCCTTTCCCTTCTATTCGGCCAAGGGAACCCCGATCTAATTGTATTGAGGGTAACAATCGGAACCACCGATGTGGCTTTGGATTGCATCTCCACGAGCTTCTTTATCATCTCTTTTATCACTCCAAATCGGTTCTCCATCTAATTCTCCATAGTTGAAAACCTTTCCTCCATCCCGGATTTGATTTGCTCCAATTCGCCTTCCAACGCATCCAACTTCTTCGCTACCATCTCTCTAAAAACCTCGCTTTGATGCCAATTTGTGGCATCTTGGAAGTAATAAACAACAAATAAGAGAGAAGAACAACGTATGACACAAGAGAATGACCGTGTTTTTGATTTCTTCTTCAAAAGCAAAGCAAGATACAATTGATCTACTATTCGAGAGGTAGATTAACTCTCTCACATACCCTAGCCGCCGCTACAAGACTCCTAAATAAAACTATAGCAAACACAAATTCCGCATGAGTGAAAATACAATATGATTAGCCTTAAATAGGCTTCCCAAATTCTCTCCTAAATAAGCTCTCGCACTTTCTTTAATTGATTCCATCATCATTTTAAATTTTATTTGGCTCTTTTTCCTAAATCAATTCCCCTCAATTATAATTAAAACCTTCTTAAATCAATCTCCCTCTATTTCTCTTTATTACATATTGAATTAAATTCTTCCTGGGCCCCACAAGGAGGGCCGAACCCCCCCCTTTGCTGGCTCCCGCCCAGCTCTAGCTGGATTCGGTTCTTTCAAACTGGGAAAGCATGTAACCGTATACTTCATAGAAATGCACTGATTTAATATTTTTATGAAGTTCTATAATTGGATAACTTTTTTATCTTGCCACAACTGTGTTCATATTTTATGGATAATTTTACAATTTTTTTTGGCAATTAATACCTTTTGCAACGCCCAGGTTTTAAGGGCTTGCTTTATTGTACTTTGACATTGAAAAAGGTTGCTTTAACCAGTTGCACAGCCGAAAGTTGATGCTGTTTATCTTCATACATACTTGTACTTGATATATAAAATTGCTCTCTTGTATGCTGATGCATCTGAGCCTTAAATTTATTACTTACATTTCTAATTGATTTTTGCTTCCATAGTCCTACTCATGCAGAGTTTCTTATCCTTGTATCTTGAAAGAACTGGTTTTTGGTAATCGAAATGATCAACCTACTTGTTATCTCTTCTTTTTTGGTGATAGAGGTGGGCAGTGGAACTCTGGTGGTCAATGCCACAAGGAAATTGAGCCAATCTTCAATGATACTTTCATCACAAAGTACCCCAAAAAAATGATTGCTTTAGAGGGAGTACTCCGAAAAATGGAAACACCAGTGCTCTACCTTAATATCAGTAGACTAACTGACTATAGAAAGGATGGACACCCTTCTATATATAGAAAGAAGTACAATTCAGAAGAAGAGCTCAGAGAAGCTGAGAAATCTCAGGATTGCAGCCACTGGTGCTTGCCTGGGGTTCCTGATACCTGGAATGAGCTTCTCTACGCTTCTTTGTTGATGGAAGGAAAAGGACCATGGAGGAAATGACACTTTGCAACAGGTCTCTCTCTCTCTCTCTCTCTCTCTCTCTCTCTCTCTCTCTCTCTCTCTCTCTCTCTCTCTCTCTCTCTCTCTCTCTCTCCAGATCCATGTTGCAGTTCTTTCTGATATTGGATCATTAAAGATAAGATAAACAATTAAGCATCAATAAAATGATTAGTGTTAATTTCCCACAACGAACATGACCACTATTTCATTTACTTCATTCTCTTACACAAGCTTTAGCAGAGCCGACGCTGAAAGTTTCAGATGCAGCTTGACCATATGAAGCTGGTTATTAGTACAAGTAGCCAGACATTTCAAAAAAAAAAAAAAAAACCCAAGTAATAAGTGAGGGCAGGGACAATTATTGCTTTAGTGTAGAACTACAGATGGATAGTTAAAGCAAGCCCCTACATGGAGCTTACCATCGCCGTTTTGTGACTTGCCGGTCTGCCATGCCTTGGGCTGGAAGCTTTTTGCCGAGTTAGACAAGCCTAGCTATCAGCTGCAGCATGAGCAGAACACAACAGAGGAGAGATTGGAGGGGTGGGAATTACGTCGCAGATTTCATCCTTCCAGATCACTCCATAGTACTGTCCACCCCTCAAGATCCATGCATGGATTCCTGCCAGAGATCCTCGACTAGTATCATTGACATGATTGAAATGAATCCTGTGGTAGATTGCAGCAAGTGTTATCTAAGGAGATGTTTCTCAAGTGCAAGCAATTGAGGAATTAGGATTCAGATTGTTGGGCTATTATAAATAGAAATAAAGTTGAGAAGTGGGGGATGTGTAGGTTTAAGTAACCCAGGACGCCCTCCAAGTGCCTTTGCTTTTGACTAATCCATCATCATTAATTACCTTTACCCCTTACTTTATGAATTCTTATGCTCCATTCATTCTAAGTGCTACTTGAGTTGTGTTGGACCTAATTTGTTTCAAACTTGTTTACACAACTAATCTTTTAATATTAATTTTATCTATAGTATTTTTGAGTGATGGCACTTTGCTAATAGTGCAACCACCTCCATCTAACATCAATTATGGCCTTCAAATGACATTATTATCTAAGTAATTCTTTACTCCTAACCTCCTACAATTGCATCATCTTCTTCTGATTCTCACAACTTATGTGAACTACTTTCTCTCCACTTTATTTTGATTCCACTAATGAGGCTTCAGCTTTTAGATATGCTTGCTAGCTCTACACTTGAGCTTTGTTAATATTTTCTTTCCTGTATTGTGGTCGCTGCATTAGTGCGGTCTTATGGGGATTTCATGTTCAATGCCGCTTGGAAGAACCTCATTCCATTGGGATCAGTTCTTTTTGCTAATGGACTTCCTTTTTCATCACTTTCTACTGTATCAGCTTTTAGATATGTTTCATGCTTATCTAAAACTTTTCATTCTATAGACATCTGTAATTCTTCACTGAAAATTTCTTTTCTTTTCAGCTACAATTGGTTCAGATCCAATAAATTGTCATCTCCTTGGGTGATTTGAGGTTTGATTAACAGTATATTCATTCATTTGATTACTACTAGTGAGAGAGTATTTGTTTCCTTTACATGTAAATACCTGTCCTAGAAATAATGAGTTTTAATTTTGTTTGTGATATATATATATATATATATATATATATATATATATATATATATATATATATATATATATATATATATATATATATATATATATATATATATATATATATAGAGAGAGAGAGAGAGAGAGAGAGAGAGAGAGAGAGAGAGAGAGAGAGAGAGAGAGAGAGAGAGAGAGAGAGAGAGCGCAAAATCATTTCATATAGAACGGCGGCCTTTTGATGACCCGGTTAGAAAAATAGATGTATTAGATTTGACTTATGTTAAAAAAGATAGAGGTAAACCTAAAAAGACTTGGTTAGGAAATATTAGAAATGATCTTTCTTTATTAGATTTAAATGAGAATTTAAATTTTGATAGGGCGCAATGGAGGAAAAGGATTCATATAGCCGACCCCATATAGTGGGATAGAGGCTTGATATTGTTGTTGTAATGCAAAATAATCCTATCCTCAATCTGTCTCTATTTTATTTTGTTTATGTTATTGGCCTTTCTTTCTCTTTATTTTATGTCACTTGACAACTATGTAAAAACTAACTAATATTTTATTTTTGCTACTTGCATGCTTCAACTTTAGCTATAATTAAAGTATGATTTGATTAGGAATCAATGGCCATTTATTTGAGATTTTTAACTCCAAAATTTTTTTTTTATTCAAAATCTTGTGTCTTATGGAAGCAGTAATTCTAGTCATGGTGACATTTCTTAAGAGGATTGTTCTTATGCAGATTTTAAGTAATTGTTGCACAACATTTAATGTTTTTTTTGGTCAATTGTTTGAGTGCTATGGTTTATTTAATTCCTTTAACATAACAAATGTAACACTCAAAATTTATATTTTATTTTAATAGACCTTTGAAAGAGGTTGTGCCATGGCATATGACTTTTGCTAATGATATTCTTCTTGTTGATAAGACTATAGAGGGAGTTGAAAATAAACTTAAATTATGGAGGTCAACTTTAGAGTCTAAAAAATTGTTGACCCCTATATTGAAATACACATGAAAAGAGGCAAAATCAATGATTTTAGCGATGTGCGTGTCGGAGTGACGCTTCACTTGAAGGGTCAAACGACATCCGATTATCAAACGAACTGCATCGTTGCCATCAAAATATCGAATTCGCCTATGTGGGATCAGCTCACAGTCAAATAACATAAATCAGCGACTGACACTCGAAAATAAAGCACGACATTGTCCAAATGACGTTCGATCGCAAAACGGATTTCGTCATTGCGTTCAGAACGCTTGAGTCATCTAAAAAATGACTATAATTTTACTTAATAACAATTGCTTGAGGAAATCAGCGTGATTTTTAAGGCAACGATGGATAAATTTTGAAAAATGGTGCGCAAATCAAGATAAAAAATTATGTTATTTAAATTATGATATTTAGTGATAATAATATTTTATTATGATCAATAATTAATGAGAAGTAAAAATCAGATCAAAACTAGAAATCGCGCTTATTGTAGCATGACCGTCCAACGATTCTCTACACGGTCGTGAATCCCTGAAATTCCGTGATTCGGATGTCCGACGTTGTTCCTCGGCACGTCGATTACTCTTCCCACGATCTACATACGTCAACGTTTTGGCCTTGTCGTCAAAACGAGAGAAGAAACGAGCTTAATGGATTCCACAACCTCCTATGTTCACTTCCTCACGCTCGAGCTCCCGAACTCCCAAATCCTCTGCCCGATCAATGCTTGCAGCCGATCAAGCCTCCTGCCATTCAATCCTTCTGGCCTCATACGCAACCGTGCAGAGCGATCCTTCACCTCCCGATTTCGAGCCACACAGTCACTATGCTGCCCAACCTCCCTTCTACACGCGAAATCCGTCCGTCTCCTCCCCTCTGTAGTCGATTGAAACCCCTTAGTCTGTTTCGTCACTTCCGTCAGCGCAGCCACAGGTTTCAAGTAGGTACCCGTTAAAATGCAGGTAAGCCTAAGCCTTAGTGCAGTGGGAGGAAATTCGTTACAGTGCTTGCAACAATGTAGGTAAGTCTTGTGTGCGCTTTTCTTAACATGACGGGGCAAAACTTAAGTATCCGTGTATATGCCTTGAGGGGGGGGTAAATGATAGAAGACTTATCATGCAATAGTAAAGGACTTGTTATGTAAGCAATAGCCGGCTTATTGATAGAAGACTTATCATGCATACAGCAGCTCACATGAGAGACACAGGCGATGAATGCAGCTATACCCTGCAATCAACATCAATGTCTTGCATGTAACAAATACTAGTGTGTTCATATGGTCAACATCAACCAACCTTCCAGCAAATGCTCCGGTATCCTGCAAGTAGAAATGATTGATTTGCAATATAAGCAAACACCTATGAGCAACTATAGGAGCCTCGCAATATATGCTATATGATACCCATCAACAAATACAGAAAAATTGTAGTAAATGTCAACACCAACTAGCAACAGTGATAGTAGATATGATGCAGGGATGTTGAGTCTCCTGTGAACATAAGTACGCATGCAACGTGATATTTGCAAGCATATGTTGAAGATTGCAACAAATATAATAGTACTATAGCAAATGTAAGTACCTACGAGCCACTATAGAAAACCATCGCAATTAATAACCATGATGAGAAAAAGCGCACCCAGTGTACATTAAACCTAAAGGTTTTGTTGACTAAGTACAACTAAGTCTTCTAATTGAGAACTCCAGAGACCCTGATAGTGACAGTTGGGATAAAGGAAACTTGGTGTAAGGAGAAAGCCCACCGACATATTATCAGAGGAAGGTCCTAACTATGGCATAAATTATACAAAATTGAATGATTCTGTAGAGTCAAAGAATGAGCAGTTGAAGAAAATGTTCAATTCCATCATCTTATTAGAAATATTGAGGCTTCTGGAGAAATGCTATACTATTTTTATATATTATCATGCTGATGCACAATGCCTATTTGCAAATGACAATGTTCCTTGCAAAACATCCATCAGCAACAATGATAGTAGATATGCTACAGGGTTGCTAGATCCTTTGTGAACATTGGTACGTAGGCATCGTACTATTCGCTAGCAAGGTCTGAATATCACATCAAATGTAGGAAAACTACATCATCGTACTATTCGCTAGCAAGACCTTCGCAGTTAACAACCAAGTCAAGAAGAAGCTCATTCATCTTATATTGGAGTTGATGGTTTTGTTGACCAAGTACAACTAAATCCTCTAATTGATAACCTTAAAAGTTCTAATAGAGGCAATTGGGATAAAAAGGCAATTTGGTATAAAGTGGAGGTCCCTTGATGTGCTACCAGCAGGAGCCCTAACTATGATACTAAGCATATGAAGTTGAATGATTATATAGAATCAAAGAATGAGTAGTTGAAGAAAAAAATATCTCATTCTAGCATTTCTTCAAAAATACTGAGGTTTCAGGAGAAATGCCATATTATTTGAATAAAGAACAAATATCCGGAGATTAAACTTTATAACCTAATGTCCTACACGTGCACAGCAAAATGTTGTAGTTGTAGATTGAAGAGAGTTGCTCATGGTTTCCACGTCAAGAACTATAAGAGAAACCTTCACATCCCATATGCATATCTAATACTAGAATGTCAATGGGATACTGAAAACTATTCTGTGTTTTTTCTTGCCCATGCTTCGAGGAGAATACCTTTTGGCGAATTGAAGAGGAGGAAAGCCAATAGCGTATCAGCCCAACCTTTGGTCTCATCAGATTATACCTTATCTATCATAAAATGACCTTATGCAACTTGGATGTTCTCGTCCGATCTAAGCAAAGGTTAGAGGATTCGTGGATATGATATCTGGAAGAATGAGAAGATAAAACTTGCATTAGAGCAATCAAATATCTCACGGCTATTCTGGGTGAAATGCTCACCTGTAAGCAAAAGTAGGGAATCAATAGTAAAAACCATTGGCCATTGAAGTGCAATGCCATGCCATCGAATTTGCAACACTCATACAAGAAGACATAAGACATCTACAAGCTTCTAGATAGAACCTTGTGCACATTCAAAAGATAATTGCTCACACACATTGATTAGTGCCAAATACTTTAATATACCCTCGTACATGCATGTTACGTAAATGTATTGTGCGTTATGCTAATGCGCCATGCCATCAGATCCACAATTTTTGTACAAGCAGACAAAAGACGTTAACAAAACCCAAAATAAAATCTCGCGCATTTGGCAACAAGTCACTTATATAGTCGGTTACATTTAAAAATGCAAAACACTCCCTTGCATGCATTAAAATACACATTGATGTGCATTCCATAGTATGCATGCATTGGCAATGTGCAGAGGGTTTCGTTCTAATATATTAGTTGACATTACAATCATAATTCAAAATGACCTCCTACGTGCATTTGTAGGATGTGGAGGTTTTCATTCAAGTATATCATCTGATATTACAATTCTATGTTAAAATGATTTCCTGCATGTATCGTTGGGATGCAGAGAGTTGCATTCAAGCATGCTATTTGATAGTGCAATTATAATTCTTACATGCATTGGTAGGATGTAAAGGGTTTTATTCAATCATGTCATTCAACATTGCAATTACACTTCAAAATGTCCTCCTATATGCATTTGCAATATCCTGAAGGATTCATTCCATTAATATCATGCATACAATCATCTAAATGCATCGTGTAAAATGCATTCATTAGTATATACTTATATAGGCCCAGATGAGCATGTCGTAGGTACACACGTGACTCTTGAAGATGTTGCACGAGTTAAGAAATGAATTTAGATTCGAGCTCGATCCTTTGCTGACAAGTAGGTAGATTCGACAAGGTTCAATAAAAAATGAAATTACCTTTTTTAACCCAATGATGATCGTGTTGACATAAATTCTCAACCATAGGGGACAAAAAAAAAAAAAAAGCTTCTCGAATGCCTATAAAATTCAAAATCCCATAATATCAAAATTTAAGAAATTTAACATGAAAATCTCCAAAATGCTTTCTGTTTTATGAGCAATAAAGTAAAATTTCTAACTTTAAATATCAAATTTCTACTATATGCCATATACCACATATTTGTTTGACGACTAGCCTTAATCGAAAGTTCTTTCTCGTTATCGGGATGGGTAAATAAATATAGGGGGTTGTTCTATTGGAAACCAGATCTCATATCATAAAGTTATCGCAAAATGAGGGCAACTTATCTAGGCTGTATTTTATTTAATCCATTATGCTCTCGTTAATATTTTATTCATGTTTTCTTAATAATAAAGTAAAGAATGTGGCAGTGACATCCTACTCATACGCACTGATTAAACACTTAGATTGTCCTTTCATCACTCGAATCTTTTCGCACGCTGCCGCCCCTATTTTTGTATAACTTACGTGACATCAGCTTAATAAATAAATAGGAACCATGATTTATGACTTCCATCCAATTTTAACTGCCACTTATGCGAACAGAACTTATAAAATTGCGTTGTCGGGTCAAAAATTATTAGGTGCGGAGTGCAGATGGGATGAGAACCGTCCGCACAGATACAGGGTATCGAGCAGTACCCAGTGGTACCGAGTGGTACCGAACGGTACCGAGCGCGGTTTTGTACTAGTGTGCGGACGGTTCTCCCGTCCGCACTCCGCACCTAATAATTTCTCGTGATTTCTGATCTGTTTGGACAATTGTAGAGTTCTATAAAGCTGATTATAAAGTTGTGGGGAAAATAACTTAGGCCTCATTTGATTAGGCTTTTTTTCTCCGTTTCCGTTTGAATACGCCGAAATCAATTAGTATTTACTGTTTGGAATCATAGCTTAACAATAATTTCTTTTTAATAAACATCATTTTTTCGGCGGTTATAAAATTCTTTTCGTATCTGCTTCTTCGGTCACAAAACGGAGTTTCGGAAGCGAATTATATTTTTTTTTTATTAAAGGAAACGAATTATGTCTTTTATAATAAAATCTGAAAAGTAAAACTCCTAAACAAACAATTTAAAATTACTTTCAAGTATTAATAAGCACTTTTAAAAATATTAGTCAAACATATCTCATTATTGAAACTCCATTTTATTGAACGGTTTTTTCTCAACCTCCTTTTCTAAAACTCCTTTTTATGTAAGCATAAACCGAATCAAACGAAGCCTTAGGCTTCATTTTGGATGGCTTTCTTCTTGCTTTTTAATACAGTTTTTTAGTACGAAAATTTCAAATTCAAGATATTTTTTGTAAAAACTTTAAAGCAATACAAAAGTTGTCACAAATAAAATCTTAGTCTTTATTTAAGATAGTTTTTTTTTACTATTTTGTAAAGTGTTATATAGAAAGTAATGTTTTGAAGTTATTATAGAAAGTAAATTTTTAGTACAAAGTTTTTTAAACTTAGTAAAAAAGTTGTGTCTAATTAGAAATTGTGGTTGCGATCGAAGACATGAAATAATAAGAAATTTGTTCCAAACGAAGTCTTAGGGCATCTCCAATGGGGAACTCCATTTTTCACGGCAAAATACAACAAAACTCCAAAATGCCGTGGTGCTGCTCCAATCGAACTCCATTTTAAGTGCTTTTGCAAATGTAACGATCATTCTCCCTTTCGCGCGTTTTTTCGATTGAGAGAGCAAAATAGCGTAGGTGAACAATGCAACGCCAATATTGGCGTCGCACTGTTTACCCGCAAGTAAATGGCGGAAGATTTGACGTTCGGTTGGAGCGACCGAACGACTTCATACGCACGTTTGGTGTTCGGTTGGAGATGCTCTTAGGCTTTGTTTGGGACGACTTTCTTGTGGCTTCTTAAAACAATTTTTTAGTATAAAAACTTCATTTTTTTCACTAAAAAGTCGCTTTAAAAAGCAACCAAAAAACCGTCTCAAATGAAGCCTTAGACTTTATTTTGGATAATTTTCTTATTGTTTTATAAAATAATTTTCTATTATATTTTTTTTTTAAAGTAGCAAAAAATCAATGGTGAAAAGTTGTTCCAAACATAACCTTAGATTTTGTTTGAGACGGTTGTAACTTGTAACTTATTGAAGAAGTGATTATAAAGTTGCTCTGAAAAAGTTTTTTTCTCACAAATTTTTTGATAGCGAAAAATTAATAGTGAAATAAAAATTTTGATTGAGGTCTAAAAAAATAAAATAAAAAGTTGTCCCAAATGGATTCTTAGTTATTTCGGTTGTAACAAATAATTTTTATTATAATTTTTTTTTGAAAAATAAATACTAGCAAAATTTTAGTCGGGAGCATCTATTAATGATGATTTTTTGGAAAGGGTTGTTGATATTGTCAATTCTTTATTTAATATAAATTATTTAAGTTATATTTGTTTAATAATATTTAATTATTGTTCGTAATTAATTATTATAGCATTCATTAAAAAATAATCATTTAATATTTTGTAGCTACAACAACTAAAATTATGTGTAGAAAATGGCTTTCTTGCACATTATTAAGGCTTCCAATACATTTGAATAGGGAAAATTTCTCATCAAATCACATAGTTATAGTGTATGTTTCTAACTGATCATTATGATTTAAGTTTTGTTTGGGACAACTTTCTTGCTACTTTATTTTTCAGATTGCAATCATATTGTGGTTGGACATTACTTTTTTGCTTTTTTTTTTTTTTAATTTTTTCGTACTAGGATGCTACTTTCTACAACAACTTTTAAAAAATTACTTTCATCACAGTAGTTTTATAATCACTTTTATAAAAAGTTACAACTGTCTCAAATAAACCTTTAGTAGTGTTAAATTAACAAAAAATTATTTGGATTGATATAAAAGTTAAGTTTTGCTCCTAATTAACTTTTTTAACCTTGCTTCTAATATTAAATTTATATTTACAAATGATACTTAACACTTCACTACAGGAAAACCCGTTATTACCGGCGCACAATTTTCCGCCGGAAAATTCGACGGTAATCGCGTGTTTTCCCGTAGTGCTTTTATCTAACTAAAACCACTTCTGATGATGAACATCGATTGGCATTTTAAATAATCAAATTTATAATAAATTGCTTTATTAACTTAGATTTCTATTAAATTAAAAAGAATTATGAAAAAAAAAACTTAGATTTCTCAAAGTCCATTTATTGTACACTTTAGCTAAACTAATTGGTCTACAAAGAATTAAAAATGTCTATTCCATTTTTCCTATTGTTAAAAATATAGGGGATGATTGGTTAGAAGTAGAAACTATAACAAGTTGGATATTTAAAATTCCATAAAATCTTATTTCTTCACATAAAATCATTAAAACCATTAGGGCAACTTTAGGCCATCACTAAGTTTGTTCAATGCTGGCAATTTTATTGACAACCATTTTGGCCATCATCCGGTTCGGGCACTGCCGCTACGACTGTCATCGCTATCTGCCATCATCGACTTTTGTAATATTTAACAAAAAACTACAACATTAATATTTTATTTAAAAATCAAATATATTATAATTTCATGATAAAATATAAATAAAAATAAAATAAAAATTTAAATCTCCATCTTATATAATTTTCAATAAAAAATTTAAATAATAATAATTTATGATATCAATTATGTTTTTATTTCATATTAAAATCCTAACAAAACAAATAAAAGAAAAGCATAAATCGGATGAAAGCGGAGGGTATCTTTTTGATCATTAATTACTAAAATAGAATCCTCATCACCAGGAAGAACCTTCTTCTTCCCTTCCCCTTCTTTCTCGGAACAATTATTACGTCCTCTGACCGGACGTAGAGCTACGTTCGGCCGCCGATAACATGTCGCCATGTGCTCTTACTCTTTACCGCGCGGCCCAACAACTTGACCGGAACCGGAACCCGGGAATGCTATGTTCGCGTATTGCGAGGTATTACTCGGTATTTGCTCAGTATTGCGCGGTATTGCTAGGTATTGTTTGGCAATAACGAAAAATACCGCTCTGTGAAGATCAATACCGAGTAATACCGAGCAATACCGAGTTGTACCGAGTTTTTCTAAAAAAACTTGGTATTGCTCGGTATTTGTTCAGTATTGGTTATTGCCGAGCAAAATCGACCAATACCTAGCAATACCGAGCAATACCTAGCAAAATCGAGAAATACCGAGCCATCCTGGGTCTGTTCCGGGTCGGGTTATCGGGGCGCGCGGTAAATAGTGAGAACGCGTGGCGCGATTCTACTGGCGACCGAACATAGAGCTACGTCCTGTGACCGGACCAAATAAAAGTTCTCTTTCTCGGCCGCGTACGCCAGAAGTTCATAATATTTATTATTTGACACTTCTCTGGGAAAGGGATTGCCGTGCCAAAAATAACTGAGGAAATCAACGGAAAAAAAGAAGATGAAGAAAATTTCTAAGAAATATTATGAAGGAAAAGTAACAAGAATAGCTAAAACTTAAATAACTCATAATATAATATTCAGGCCTAGCTTTGGTTAACTCACATAACTTGAAAAAAAATTGGGGTTTAACTAGAAATATTGATTCAGTCATTTAATTCTTTTTTAATCAAATCTTTTATTAACTTAAAGAAAATTTTGGTTATTTTTACTAAGTTGTCTCTACTTCGAGTATATTTGTTCATTTTAGGTTGAGTTAATACTATCCCATCACGACTTAAAATATATGTTATTGTTGTGTCGGGTTGTGGTCGAGTTTTGTCAGGTTAGATTTGGGTTGAGATTTTTGATTCATTTATTTAATGGATTGGGTTCATGTTGACTATATTCTTGTTGGGTCATCTATGGGTCTAACTCGAACTCGACTCGTGAAGATCAGTATCAGGCGTTCGTAGCTAACAAAAGTCGGATGCAATTCATTTATAGGCATTGGGAAATTATTAATAATAAATTTATAGCATATGCTTCCAAGTAGTTGAAATAATATAAGAGGAATTATCCAACATATGATTTAAAACTAGCTACTGTTGTATTTACACCGAAAATTTAGAGGCACTATTTATATGGAGTTATGTGTGAGATTTTCACTAATCATTAGAGTCTGAAGTATATTCACTCAGAAAGATTTGAATTTGTGACAACGAAGATGGCCTGAGCAGATTAAAAATTATGATTTAACTATTCAGCTTCAGTTAGGTAAGACGAATGTAGTGACTGATACCCTGAGCAGGAAATCTTCTAGAATATCAAATCTTTTGCTTACTTTTGACGAACACTTAATTCAGGATATGGAAAGACTAAAATTGGAGGTGATTGCTCCAATTGATTGGGATTTTGGCGTTTTTGCTTAGATGAGCATTCAACCATCTTTGTAGAAAAAGATTAAGGATGCTCATAAGTCAAATGCTTAGTATCTAAGATTAACTGATCAAATCAAGTCTAGTAAGAAACCCGAACTACAATTATCTAATTCTAGGGATATTTTTTGCAAGAATGGGCTATGACTTTCTAGTTCTGAAGATATGAGACAAGTAATCCTACATGAAGCTTACTATTCATCTAGGATGCAACAAAATATAAAATGATTTAAAAGACATGTTTTGGTAGTCTGGATGAAAGAAGAATGCAGCATATTTTATTTTTAAATGCGAGTCTTGTTAGTTGGTGAAAGCGAAACATCAACGACTACGAGATTTTCTACAATTTTTTTCAATTATGGAATGAAAATAGGAGGAAGTGACAACAAATTTTCTTATAGAATTTTCCAAATCTTATGACGCCCATAACCTAATTTGAAAGAACTATTTCTTTGATCTTTTATTATACAATAACCAGAGCTACCTAATTTCATATATCAATAATAAACAATAGAAATAAATTATATAATTCAAAATATCAATATACATCTATATTCATTGACCAAAAAATACACATATACAATACTTAAGAATTATATAATCATAACATATCCTTTGATTCTTGAGTACAAAAGAATAACTAAAATAATACGAAGCTGAACTTTAAAGGATCTTGATCAATCTCACACTCATGTTTCCTTGCCATGATCTGAAATTATTTAATCACATGTAATGAGCCGAATAGCTCAGTAGGTAACCAAATCCTATTACAAAACTTAAAGCATGACAAAGAAGCAATATGCATATCAATAATTAAATCATAACATTAACAATCATATGATTAAGAATCAGTGCATAAACAATAAAACTCACATGCAATAGCAATATAATATGAAATCATATTATTTACCAAACTTCCAAAATAAGCTATTTACATATTACTATTTAAAGCACCATAACAAAATATCATAATTAGCTATCTAATGGAGATTTGGCTCTTAGGGCTTTATCATATAATATCAAACTTACTGCAATAATTGCATACATAACAATGAAATAGATTACATATGCAATAATTATAAGAATACAAAAGATTTAAGTGAAGCCAAAATTTAAGATCAAAAGATAAAGAGAAGTGACCATCAAATTAATTAAATAATAGTTTAAATGATTTTGTAATCTTTTCTTTTAATTACCCATCGATATTTAGCTTGGTTGGTGGGCAAGTACGGTTGGGAACCCCCAATCCATGCTCAATTTCCCTCGAGCGGCACCTCTTAAGTTGGGCATAATCAAGTGCAAGCCAGGAGGTTTCTGGGGTGGGTGCCTCTTCTAGGTCAACCGATGATTAATCACGTTGCCAAGTGCCATTTTATGGGTTTAGGTATTTTCTTGATTTTGTAAAGACATGGCTAGTTTTATTTCATTAGCTCTTTTTTGATCTATGTGGCCATGTACTGTAGCATAAATATTGTATATACATTTTGATGGAATGAAATAAAATTTATGGAAGAGTTATTTTATTCTGTTTATCGAAATTAATTAGAAGGTCTGTTGTTTGTTTTAAATTTTAATTGGAAGAAATATGGAAAGTTATTCAAAATTTAGATCTTGGGCATGACTTGTTCCAATCAAACACGGTATAACCTGTCTTTCTATGGGTCATATTAAGTTGGGTTGTGACAACCAGAGTGTTGGAGCTTTAACAATAGTAGGTGATTGACTTGGTCATTTTGTAATATGAGGCCAGACTAGATGATTAGGAAGACGATGATAGACATTAGTATCAAACAATTAATTGATGTTATTCATTTATAAGCATTAGCAAAAAGGAGCATCCAAAATTGAGTAATAAGTGATGGTTTTGAATGATTGTGGTTGGAAAACATCAAGTGTCAATGGTTGGAAGATATGGATATCAAGTGACAGTTGGTATTGGGTGATGGGAAATTATGGATATTGATGTTGGTTGATGATCAATATTGATTGATGGACAATAGTGAATATAAACATTGATTGATGGTTGAAATCGATTGTCAACATATGCTAGATGATGATGAGTATTGATGTCAATTGACAGATGATCATTGTCGTTACTGTGAGTCGACAATTGATGAGCTATGGTGGGCATTCTAGATTAAAGTTCTTCATTAAAACATGTAGAAATATAGCTTATTTGTAGATTTTTTTGTGGCATTCTAGCTAGAATTTGGGACACTCCATTTGATGATCATAATATGCTCAACCATTCTATATTTTATTTTTATAAATTTAAGTATTTTAATGAACTCAAGACTAAATTATATCGAACTCTTTAGATTGAACTTACCTAGACATGCACTTATTTTGACTATGAGTACAAAAATTTCAAAGGAAATTTAACTTTTTAAATGGCTTATAGAAAATTCAAATTATAATTATGAGTGTTTAATCAAGAAATAGTTCTCCAATTGACATAATTATAGTTCCATTGGATTATCCTCATCGAACCACACTATCTTGATTATAACTTTGCTGAAATTAATAATCGAATGGATTTTGATTTTTTTCCCCCAAGCAATGCCCCATTTATGTAAGTTATTCGCTTGGTTTGATTCTAATATTGATGTCATTGTCATTCATACAAGATATGATTACTCACGCTTTTTCAAAAAAAAAAGGAGTTGGTTATCCAAAAGTTGTCCCAAACGAAACCTAAGATTTCATTCGGGATTGCATTCTTACTGCTTCTTAAAGTAGCTCTCAAATATAAAAATTTAAAATTTTAAACTAGAAAGTTATTTTATGAAGCAATAAATAAGTCGTCCCAAACGAAGCCTACGATGAAGCTAGGGGTGTCAATATTTGACACAAAACCCGACTCGGACCTGAACTGGAAAATCCGGGTTGGACCCGACCCGATTTCAAAATGGGTCGGGTTCGGGTTCCAGAAATTGACCCGTTTAAAAAACGGGTCGGGTTCGGGTTGACCCGGCGGGTTGCCGGGTCAACCCGCCAACCCGTTTAATTTAAAAAAAATTCAAATTCTGGCTCTCTGCCCGCTGCCCCCGCCCTCTGCCCGCTGCCCCACTGCCACGCGTGCTGCGCTGTCGCGCTCGCACTCGCGCTGCCGCGTGCCATGTCATGTCGCGCTCGAGCTCGCGCTCGCCCGCTGCCGCGTGCTGCCGTGCTGTCGCGCTCGCCCGCTGCCGCGTGCCATGTCTCTGCCGTGCCGCGCTCGCCCACTGCCGCGTGCCGTGCCGCGCTCGAGCTCACGCTCGCCCGCTGCCACGTGCTGTCGCGGTCGCTGCCGTGCCGCGCTCGCCCACTGCCGCGTGCTGCCGCGGTCGGGTTCTCTGCTTCGCGGGTCGGGTCGGGTCAACCCGGCAACCCGCCGGGTCGGGTCCGGGTTCGGATTTTCGACCCGTTTCTCTACTCGGGTCGGGTTAGGGTCGACCCGTTTTCCACCCGGGTCAGTTCAGGTTCGACCCGAACCCGACCCGTGACCCGAAATTGACACCCCTAGATGAAGCTATGGTGATTGTACAAGAACAAATAGATAGTGTTGAGATATCAAAGAAAGAATGATTGACAAAGAATGACAGTGAACTAAGGCTTCGTTTCACACAACTTTATGGATGCTTCTTAAAGCTGTTTTTAGTACAAAAATTAAAATTTTTGTATTAAAAAACTGCTTTAAGAAGCAATGAGAAAGCCATCCCAAACAGAGCATAAATGTGACTCAAATGTAATAGTTTTTCAACATTTTCTTGCTATTTTTGCTAATTTTTAACTTTTTAGTTGTCTTTTTTAACCAATTTTTTTGTTGATTCTTGTTCATGTATATCTTCTCCTAAAGGTATTTGGAGCATAATAACAACAAGAGCAAACAGCATAGGCTTCAACATTATTAATTGCTATTACATACACAATTCATTGCAGTTCTTATCTGAAGAGTACAATGAATCCATCCATAGTCTTTGGGAAATCCTTTGAGCGAAAACATAATTTTATTTTAATTAATTTATATTTTAATATGAAACAATAACATATTTAATATCTAAATAGATATTATTTTATCTTTTAAATATTATATAAGTCAGTGATGATAGGTGATAATTACAACAATGCTTAGAGCATCTCCAACCGAAAAATCCATTTTCCACTCCAAAATGTCGTAAAACTTCAAAATGCAGTCATTCATCTCCAATCGAATGCTATTTTTTCTTCTTTCGAGCTCTTCCTACGAAGGTAACCATCTTTTACATGCCTTTCTCCTCTTTTTTGCGCTTCTTCAGTAAATCCCGCAGCGAATTTTTTCTCTGTAGGTGAATAGTCTGACATCATTGTATTATCCTATCTAAACCTTTTCACCTTATCTTCTTTATATTCATACATAAAAAATAAAATATCTTGCCGAAATCTCAAAAGTTATCTAAAATGGTCATCATATATTGCAAATAGAATATCCATATGATAATATCCTTTGGCCAGCATTAATTGAATACCAATAAAGTATAATAAAACGACAATGTATTATTTAAAAATCTTCGGCATAGAGAATCTTTAACCAGTATAAATTCCTCTAAACTGAAGCCACAACATAGCATCAAGAGGCAAAGCTTAGAAGTAACTAGCAAGCATGGGATATCTGAGTGGTGTTGATACAAAAAACCTTGAGCTGCCAATAGTGGATTTGAGTGGATTGGACATGACGAGGTTGGATGAAAAGAGTTGGGCGATAGCTCGATCAAAAATTGGAGAAGCTCTAGAAACTTATGGTGGCTTCGAAGTTGTTTACGATGAGGTTAGTTTTGAGCTCCGAAATGAGTTGCTTGGATTGATCGTGCCAAACATGTTCACCATGCCAGTATTGAACAAACTTAGTGATGGCCAAGAGTTGCCCTACCATGGTAACTGGTTCACGAAGTTAGGTTTCCCTTTCTTGGCCCTTCAGTTGACCGATCCTAATTCTCTGATTAATGTTCAAGAATACGCCAATTCTATATGGCCCCAAGGAAATGACTTTTTCTGGTAAGAAATACTCAAAAAAAAAAAAAAAATCATAATTTGCTATTTGTGTTGTCTAAAGAAAATATGTTTGATTATAGTTTTAATAAATTAATTTTAATATTTTGGATAGCAATATTGTGTTGAAGTATGCAAAGCATATGCAAGAGCTCATGAATATGATCCATAAGATGATTATTGAGAGCTTGGGCTTAGAGGATCACTATGATTCACATATGAATTCCCTAGCATATTCAATAAGGTTCTCAAACTATTATAAGGACACATTAAATGATGGAATCAATCTTGCTTTGCCTTCTCACAAAGATCCAAACTATATAAGCATAATTTGCCCGCACAACGTTGAAGGACTTGAAGTAGAGGCTGAAAATGGTGAATGGTTACAATCAAAACCTATGAAAAATTCATTTACGGTTTTAGTTGGCGAAGCATTCAAGGTTAGTATCTTTATTGAATGATAAATATTTTTTTTAATGGGTTGCAAAGTATAATTTAATTTTGAATAAGTTTTATAATAATTTTTTTTTATTCAGGCTTGGAGTAATGGAAGACTTTACGCTCCTACTCATCGAGTGAAACTGAAGAGTGAGACTGAAAAACGATATGCAGTGGTTTTCAGCACAATACCAAATATCACAAATGATATAATAAGTGCTCCGAAAGAATTGATTGATGAACAACACCCCTTACTTTTCAAGCCTTTCAAATATTATGACTACGTGAAGTTTCGCTTTTCAGATGAAGGAGAGAGAGTTGATGATGCCCTAAAAGCTTATTGTGGTGTTTAGCGAAGTATCGAGGCTATTAGATGTATCGTGTGCTACTTGTTATGTTTTTACATGTTTTTCTTTCTTTTTATCATAAACCTTGTAAGTTTGAAGCGGCGTGCCTTTTTTTTTAATAAAAGTGATTAAATTCCACTCAAAAGATGATTGGAGCATAATAACACCAAAAGCAAACAATATAATCTTTGAATATTTGTAAAAAGTAAATGTTAATATTACATTTTGAAACCCCTATAACACTATGAAATTTCAAGTATAATTTAATTAAGATTTAAAATGAACTTATGAAAGGCATCTAAGTCATATAATTTGTTAAATTCCTTTTGAGATTTGGAAGAATCTCTTAAATGCTAGGGTGAGTGGAGTTTAATGAGTTTAAGGGATTTGCATTTTCCGAATATTTATGTTCTAGATCTAATATTTATCTAATTCTTATAAAAAAGCTCAAATAATATTGATAATTTAATACTCTCAAGATTTAATAAATCCGATTTTACGGAATTTTAAAAAATGAACCTGATTAATTTTCTACTTGTAACAAAATATCCCCTATGTTTTACCAATAGCAGAAATTGAATACACATAGTAATTAATTGCAATCCTAGTAGTTTAGCTGAAGAGTACAATTAACATATAGTCATCATTAGGAAAAAAATATTCTGTGCGAAGTTTAGACTCCAATAAAAATCTGTTTGATACTGAGCTTAGTACTGAGCGGTACCGCGGCTCGGTACCGCTCGGTACCTAAGCGTAAACCGGACGGTTCTCCCATATTGTGTCCGCACATAATAATCTCTCCTTCATTAGGGGTGCAAGTGTGAGACCTCGTTCCCTTACTGTTCCTCTCTGATTTGGACTTTTCCTCTCAGGATCGTCCAGGCCGATTTTACATCGTCCAGGCCGATTTTCACTGTAGAAAATATCGTCCTGAGCATAGTTCTGGGAACCATCCCGAACGATCGGGACGATCGATTTTTGGTCTGATCGTCCCGGGACGATCTGGCGATCGGCCGGGCCGATCCGACTATGATATAAGAAAATCAGGTCGTTTTGATGAGAGAGAAAATATTTTATAAATCAAAATATCTGATTTTAGAGAGAGAAAGAGAAGGGAAAAAGAGGAGAAACCTGGTTTTGGAGGCCGTGGAGCGCTATTCGTCCGACGCTGCTGTTGGGAAAAGTGTAGATCTCGTGGTAAGGACTACGAACCCTATTTCTGTTTTCAAAGATATTGAGTTTTGACCGCGTTATGATCTGTTTTGTGTTTTCGTAATCGATTTTTCGACGTGATTTGGATTTGACACATCTTTCACCGCACAACTTTTAGTATGTTATAGATATGATTATTGCACACGATTTGACTGTATTCTACGAAGATTTTACCGGTCGGAATTGATTCTACGCGATTTTAATCGAATAGAAAATTATCGGGACTTGATTTGATTTGATTTCTATAGAATAATAGTCTTGTATTGATGTCATCGATATTCTTCTGTAATTTGGTGAGATTTGGAATTTGTGTCTTTTTGCAGGATTTTTGTGTAAATTTGACCGACTGCCGTTACTCTGCCCGATTTTCGTACGATTTCTGATTTTCCCGAGATTGATAGATTGAATTGATATGCTATTGATTATGGATATGATTATTCCAGATTTCTTTATTGATTGAATAGATGATGTAGATTCGATGAATTGATTAGACGACACGGTGGATTGACCTGATAGTATAGATGGTATAGATTGATAGACACCACCACGTTGATTGGACATTGATTAGGAGCACCTATTGATTTGATTGCTGAGACGTATTGATTTATCGATGTTTCTACCGCTGTATTGATAATCGACTATTGATTTCCGTACTGATTTGATTTTCGCTGTATAGACTTGATTTCATTGACGACGGATTTCTGCATTGCATAGATTCATTGACCATTGATTGACTTGATTTTATTGACCTGCATATTGATAGCATTGCCGTGTTTTGATTTCAGTTGTAGGCTTTGGTGACCTGCTGGGCTTTGTAAGCTCATTATATGTGGTTTAAATTTTCAGGTCCGAGCAAGGCAACTGGAATGGAGTTCGATCAGAATGTCAGACGAATCCTTTCACTATTTGATTCTGGGGCATCACAATTGGTATCAGAGCAAGTGTAGTGAAAGGATTTGATTGATAGTTTGATGGAATGAATTCATTCTGCATACATTGACATGTGATTGACTGCATTGTGTGTTTGTTTGGATTTCGACGAGTTTTGATTTGGATTTGGATCGATTTGGTTTTGCGTTGTTTTTGTCTCGCACCTGTAGGGAAATGTCGGGACGACATTTTTCTAAGGTGGGGAGATTGTGAGACCTCGTTCCATTACTGTTCCTCTCTGATTTGGACTTTTCCTCTCAGGATCGTCCAGGCCGATTTTACATCGTCCAGGCCGATTTTCACTGTAGAAAATATCGTCCTGAGCATAGTTCTGGGAACCGTCCCGAACGATCGGGACGATCAATTTTTGGTCTGATCGTCCCGGGACGATCTGGCGATCGGCCGGGCCGATCCGACTAATGATATAAGAAAATCAGGTCGTTTTGATGAGAGAGAAAATATTTTATAAATCAAAATATCTGATTTTAGAGAGAGAAAGAGAAGGGAAAAAGAGGAGAAACCTGGTTTTGGAGGCCGTGGAGCGCTTTTCGTCCGACGCTGCTGCTGGGAAAAGTGTAGATCTCGTGGTAAGGACTCCGAACCCTATTTCTGTTTTCAAAAATATTGAGTTTTGACCGCGTTATGATCTATTTTGTGTTTTCGTAATCGATTTTTCGACGTGATTTGGATTTGACACATCTTTCACCGCACAACTTTTAGTATGTTATAGATATGATTATTGCACACGATTTGACTGTATTCTACGAAGATTTTACCGGTCGGAATTGATTCTACGCGATTTTAATCAAATAGAAAATTATCGGGACTTGATTTGATTTGATTTCTATAGAATAATAGTCTTGTATTGATGTCATCGATATTCTTCTGTAATTTGGTGAGATTTGGAATTTGTGTCTTTTTGCTGGATTTTTGTGTAAATTTGACCGACTGCCGTTACTCTGCCCGATTTTCGTACGATTTCTGATTTTCCCGAGATTGATAGATTGAATTGATATGCTATTGATTATGGATATGATTATTCCAGATTTCTTTATTATTGATTATTGCATCGATTATTGCATTGCATTGAACTGATTGATACTGAAAGATTATTAAAGACAAGTGGGAACCTAGTTGAACGTTGGTTGGAGATAGATATTGACCTGTACAGGATGGTGGGCCGACGGGCTTTCCTTTAAACATCGATTATGGATTTCTACAACAGCACTATAGATGGGAGTTATAAGGAGTTTTATATGCTAACGAGCGGCCGACGGGCGAAAAGAGTGACGACTCTTTTTTATAGAACCAACGTGCGGATATCTACAACAGCAATACGGATTCTACAACAGCACTATTGATAATAGCCAGTTTACCTGGTTGATCATAGCTAGTGTTTGTGCTTGTCGAGCAAGACCATGGAATGGATTTACATGTGTACGACTGGATTTCCTGATCTGCATTGATTTATTGATTTCCGATTGATTTATTGATTTGATGGATTTATCGAATTGATTTCTTATCGAACGGATTCATTGATTTCATTGATTGATCATTGAGCATTGATACTATTGACTATTGATCATTGATATTGATATGGACATGGACGGCATAGATTCATAGATTCATTGATACCATTGATTCTGGATTGATTCGACTTGCCACTGTAGATTTATCGTATTGTCCTTCCGATTGATTTTATCGACTTGATAGTATAGACTGGATTTGATTGATTGATTGATTTGACGGATTTATTGATTTTATTGATTTATCGTATTGCTTTTCCGATTGGATTTATTGTATTGCTTTTCCGATTGATTTTCTCGATTTGATTGATTCATAGATACTGGCTCCGATATTGATATGGATTTTGCATATTGATTCATAGATATTGGCACTGATAGATGTTATAATGATTTATAGATATTGACACTGATATGATATAGATTGTATCGATTGATAGAGACCGATATTGACGTTGATATAGATATGATATTGACATATGGATATTATTGATACGACAGATCCTGATAGGTTATTGATTTATCGTAGAATAGATTTCTTTAGGAAGCTGATTGTATTGATTTCAATTGACTTGATGATTTCATTGTATAGAGGTTGATTTATTGAGTTGATTCGATTGTTCGTTGGATTTCCTTGCTGATAGATAATTGACTGGAAGATAATTGATAAGATTACACGATCGATTGATCTGCTAGTAGATGATCTGATATGATTTCTTTATATTGATGTTAGATGGGTACGATAGTAAGACGACTAGATGACCGTATTGATGTTATCGATAGCAATGGTTAGAGACTGTAGAGATTTGATTGAGGTATTGATTTGGAGCTTTATGGATTTCTTTATTGATTGAATAGATGATGTAGATTCGATGAATTGATTAGACGACACGGTGGATTGACCTGATAGTATAGATGGTATAGATTGATAGACACCACCACGTTGATTGGACATTGATTAGGAGCACCTATTGATTTGATTGCTGAGACGTATTGATTTATCGATGTTTCTACCGCTGTATTGATAATCGACTATTGATTTCCGTACTGATTTGATTTCCGCTGTATAGACTTGATTTCATTGACGACGGATTTCTGCATTGCATAGATTCATTGACCATTGATTGACTTGATTTTATTGACCTGCATATTGATAGCATTGCCGTGTTTTGATTTCAGTTGTAGGCTTTGGTGACCTGCTGGGCTTTGTAAGCTCATTATATGTGGTTTAAATTTTCAGGTCCGAGCAAGGCAACTGGAATGGAGTTCGATCAGAATGTCAGACGAATCCTTTCACTATTTGATTCTGGGGCATCACAGCAAGTGAACCGAACCGTCCGGTGTCCGCACAAAATAATCTCTCCTTCATTAGGGGTGCAGGTGAACCGAGTCGGCTCGAGCTAAACTCATTAACGAGCCGGCTCGAGCTCGGCTCGTTAATGAGCTCATGAGTTGAGCTTATGGAGCTACGAGTTCAAGCTCGAGCCTATACTTGAACTCGTATATTAAGCGAGCTCGAGCTCATACTTAGCTTATAAGCTCATTGAGCTGCTCAATATGAGCTTAAGTTAGACAAAATTGTAAGCATCACATGTAAATATAAATTTAATTAATATTATGAGCAAGATTAAAAAAAATTAATTAGAGGCAAAATGCAACTCTGATATGAATCCATAACAACCCAAGGTTCATCATAGTATCTTTTCCTTAAGTGGATCACATAATCCAAATGTGGTCAATCATTTTATTTCTTACATTAACTAATTAGACCCTTGACCCTTGATAAGAGATATCATGGTCCATAGAGGATGACTTTAAATGCTCCATAGAGATTAACTCTTGTTGCGTCCATGAATATTCACGACGATAGAGAAAAATGAAGTTTAGAATCTTAGCATTGTACGAAGATCCAACACGCAAGCAGAAAGAGAGAGATCAAGACACCCGATCTTTTTTACGTGGTAAACCCGAAGAGGGAAAAACCACAGGGCCTCGCCCAGGTGAAAAGATTCTACTAAACTTGATTGAATTACAAGTGTTGACCCGCCCCTCGATTTAGAGGTGGTCAGATTACAGTAATTTGAAGAGCTAGTCAAAGGACCGATGAAAGTTGGACAAAAATCCGACGTCTTTTGTGCAGAAGTTTGACTTACAATGAACGATTCGACGAAGGTCTGGCGGTGAACGGCAGCCAGGCGGTGGCCGGGCTGATGTCTAACGACGATCGGCGGGGTGGTGGTTCGGCGATGGTCAGCGATCGGGCGGTGGTTCGAAGGTTGGGCAGAAGTCCGGCGGCGGCTGTCGGCCGGGCGAAGGTCTGGCGGCAAGCGACGGCCGAGCGAAGGTCCGGTGACAGGTGGCGGCCGGGCGGCGGTGGTGCGGCGGCGGCAGGGGGCGGCCGGGCGGTGGTCCAGCGGCAGGCAGCGGGCCGGGCGGTGGTCCGACGAAGGTCGGGCAGAAAAAACCGGCGGCGCCGGCGACCTGGCAAAGGTCCGGCGGTGGTTCGACGGTAGGCGGCGGGCGGCAACCGAGCGATGGTCCGACAAAGGTCTGGCTGAAGTCCGGCGGCGGGTGGCGGCCTAGCGAAGGTCCAACGGTAGGCGGCGGCTGAGCGGTGGTCTGGCGGAAGGCGGCGGCCAGGCGGTGGTCTGACGAAGGTCTGGCTAAAGTCCGGCGGAGTATGGTGGCCAGGCGAAGGTTCGGCGGCAAGCGACGGCCGGGCGGTGGTTCGACGATAGGTGGCGGCCGGGTGGTGGTGCTAAAGCTCTTGAAGCTTCAGAGCTCTCTCAAATCTCCATCCAGAGGTCCCCCTCATGAAGAGAGTGGGGGTCTATTTATAGATTTTCATGAGTGGCACACCCCGTAAATCTAGAAAAGATCCGGGGCAGGTTCAGAGTGCTCCATTGGATGGCTCGTATTGATTCCCCCGATCGTAGAGAGTTTTTCAACTGTTTAAGTGCTTTAACAGTGTCAGAATTCAGAGATCTTGAGCTCGTTGGATTCGTCTCGCCAAGACGCTCGATTTGACTATAACAATGTCATATTTGGATATCATTTCATTATCCAAATAATGCTTTAACCCTTCCAAATGTCGTCCGCGCCCCTGATTCGGACCCATTTGGGCTTGGGTTGGACCAATTTTGGTGCTATTTGGTTCGTCCCTTTGATATGTTCAATTTGATAATAAGTTTGCTTAAATTGGATTCTAGATTATCCCAAATCTGATTTTGAGAATTTCCAATTTAAATATGCCTCGAGATTCATGCTCGATCAAGGCAATTTTTGATGACGTATCAACTCTTAACCACTCTAGGAAGATTGGATTCCGATAATCCATGAAGATTAGCTGTTGGGGCTTCAAAGGAATTAATAACTATTCTATAGATATGGCATTCATGTATAGAACCATCGACCTCCCTTCGATCTACACTGTAGTGCTTTTTGGGTCACTTATTTAGAGTCATAATTTTAGGGCGTCCATTTTAGCACCCATACCAAATGATAAGATTATTCCTTGTTAGAGTCACTGATAGTAATGCCATTAATCGTAGTTTTACGTTAGTATATTGGGATTGGAGCTTATCATGCAAATAATTCATTATTTTTCTTATCCTACCCATTACAATTTTGTTATCTAGACTTAATTTATTAATTTTTGTTCATATCTCTACAATTTTCTCTCCCATAATACTTACCTTAGATCCCCTTCCCAACCTTTTGTTATCTTCCACAATTTGAGTATCCTCTTTGCAATATATTATATTAATTAAAACTTACCACCTTATCTATCTATTCAAACTTAAATGATATCTTAATCAATTAAATCAAAGATATCTAAAGCGCCATTATATGTTCGTGTCATATAAGTTCACTTGTGAGCAAATTTAGGTTTCGTTTGTGATAGCTTTGTTATGCTTTCTAAAACAGCTTTTTAATATAAAAAATTATAATTCAAGAAATTTTTTAACTAAAAAATTGTTTCAGAAAGCAGAAAAAAACTGTTCTAAATGAAGCCTTAATGATGCCAACAGTTGCCCTATCATGACATTTGGCTCAATAAATTAAGCTTCCCCTTCCTATCTTTTGGCTTTTACTTCTCTATTTATTGCTTAAGAATACGCTAGCATTATTCTTTTGGGATAGTAACATAGTGTTACTATATGCAAAGCATATGCGAGGGCTCCTGATCATATGGTCCATTAATGATCATTGAGAGCTTGGGCTTGGACGACCAATATGATTTTTATATGAATTTCATAGCATAATCAATATGATTCTCAAGTTAGTATTATAAGATATTAGATAACGGAATCAATTTTGCTTTGGCTTCCTATAAAGATCCAAACTTATAACTACAATTTACCAGCACAATAATAAAGTATTTCAAGAATGATTTAACTAATATTTAAAGTAAATCTCATCCAATAATCTTCTTATGCATCTACAATATAGTAGTTAAATTTCATTTTTGAGGTTAATGAGGATTTGTTAAATCCTAAGATGAGCATAATTTAACGAGTTTAAGGGATTTATAATATCTAATTTTAGATGTTTCAAATGAAAAAAAAAAGAAAAAAAAAGAAAAAAATTATTTCAAGATATCTAGAAATAAAATGCATTAGAATAGTTTTCGAAGTCATTGGATTTGTATAAAAATTAGTGCAAATCAGGATATTATATTAATCATTATTTTAAACATAAATTTAAGGACTTTGAAGCTCATTTTTTTTTAAGGACTTTGAAGCTCATCTTGATGCATTTTGCATAAAAATATATTTACAGAAACTTTTTGTTTAAATTTCAAATCTAATATTTATTTAAATCCTAAATTCTTATATAGAAAATCAAATAATTTTCTATATTTAATACTCTCAAGGTTTACAAATCAGATTTTGCAGGATTTATTACTTTTATAGCCAAACAACCCCTAAGATTTACCAATAATAGAAATTTAATAAACATAATTCATTGCAGCTTTGTTAGAGACATAATGCAAAACAAGTATACACATGAAAAGATTGGAGTAGCTCCAGTGGCAAAAAAAATTAAAGAGAGTCGACTTGGATAGTTTGGTCACATAAAACGCCGCCTTCTGATGACTTGATTAGCAAAGTAGTTGAATTATATCAGGCCTATGTTAAGAAAGGCAGAAGGAGAGGTATCTACAAACAACTTATGGTTAGAAAGTATTAGAAATACTATTTTTTTTATCAGATTTACAAGTGAATTTGACATTTAATAGGACATAATAAAGAAAAATGAGAACATCTAATAAATATCAAAAAATTATTTTGCGTATTTTCAAAACTAGCTTGGCCTATTTTCAATAAATAAATAAATAAAAATAAAAAGATAAAAATAGCTAAAATGATTTATAGGTGAAAAACATAAGTATTTCGCATAGGAGTCATAACAAGCAGTGGCGGAGTCAGAAATTTTATTAAGTGGAGCCTAAATTAAACACTACAGAAAAATCATCTATTACCGGTGCAATTTTCCGACGGTTGGCCATCTCATTTGGACTGTTAGAATACATTAAAATAATTTTGTTTACCAACTTATTACTGGAGCCAAAAGGAGCTGTAAGATCAAAATTAATAATGCAAATAACATGGAGAGAGAGAGGAGCGAAAGAGAAAATGAAAGTTGTATTCGAGGTCACGAGAGAGGAGCAAAGGGGAAAATAAAACAGGCCATTTGGGTCAAGGGAAAGCAAGCTATTTGGGAGTGATCTCTATTTGGGCCTGTGATATGATATTGTAGCTAGGGTAAAATTTTTTATAAGAAAATTATTGTGAAAACTAGTAAGAAAATTATTTGGAATAAAGCCTAAAGCATATTCTTGCATGTTAAATAATAGAATTGTTAGGTCTTATTTTTTATTAAAATAATGCTACTTTTCTTATGTAAATTGATCGTCCACACTTAAATTTGCTTTAAAATGAGTGTAACACATAAAAAATTCAATTAAAATGTATATTGCACATATCTTAAAATAAATACAATACTTTTAAGATCCATTTTGACAAAAAAATTTGATCAGAAAATTATGTAACTATTTTTTTATGATTATATTACATACAGTGAAAATAGTGACTAAATAATTATAGTTTGTAACTCCAACTCTTACTTTTCTTATAAAAAAATTACTTTAATATCTTATATCACCTATAGCCCATAAAAATTTTTTTAGGGGGGGCAAGTGCCCACCCACCCCCCCGCTTTGATAACAAACACTTAGCGAAGGTCACTCCAAGATAGTGTGATACCTTTTTTTTTTTTTGGTTAAAACTCATGGAGGGGTCTACACGTTAATACAAAAAAAGGGCTACAAAGTTCTTAAAAAGGAACCTCAGCTCGCTAATGCTCACAAGAGCTAAAGGAAAGAACAAAATAAAATCTAAGAGCTGGTGATTTCTTATACTAAGATTTATAAAAATATCTAAAGACATTATAGGGCTACAAGTAGACAACACCCAAAAAAGGAAGAACAGAAATAACAATCAGCACAGTCTTCCTGCCAAAAAAAAACCTCCAATTACCCAAAAATCTAGAGCTCGTGATATCCCTGCAAAAATTGTAAAGCCAATTGTCCACCCGCCAAATCTGCATAATTAAGATGCTCCAACACAAAAGGGCAATGCGGCATAGAGAATGGAACCAGTAAAAATAAAGGAAGAAATTTAAACAGTTGATCTTAAATAAGGGAAGTAAAGTGTCAAACCCATCAAAGAGAGCAAATACATCAGGCACGATGAGAGTAAGGATCAATAAGGTACCAAAAATATCATCCATAAAATACAATATCAGAACAGGGATAAGAGCAGCAGACTTTGTAGAATTGATCCAGTCATAATTCTCAACAAACCTCGCAACAATGCAACCACCAAACAAACCAGAGAAACGGGCACTAGCTGCTAATAACGACAGGAACTGGGAACCCAAAACCAAGCAGTAACACCCAGTAAGCAATATATATATATATATATATATATATATATATATATATATCCATTCACCTAACAGCCAACCCAAAAACTCAATATGCCTGTAGAAAACTGAGAAAAGAATTCCACTCAAGAAAACAACACTCCTCACAACACAAATAGACCAACACCCTAGAAGTCACAAACATAGTATGCAACATGATAAATGACAGAAATAGAGAAAATGAGTCCAGCGACATAGCAAGCAACCCAGATAACAGAAACCCAAATAACCAAATTCATCTGAAGCAACTAATGAGCACTCAAGATAATAGCAACCAACACCAGCAAACCAAAAACACAAACCTACATGAACAGAAGGCTGACAAGCAGAGGATTCCGAAGCAAATAAAATATAAGTATAAACAAATAAAAGTAAGCCCTCAAAGATAGATGAACACAAAAAAAAGATATCTATAAAGCATTACAAATATAAGGAACCCCGCATTTGTCCAGGTTAACCAAACCTGTTAACAAAGAAGGGAGATTAGAAATATCAAATTCCTGTAAAACATCAATGTTACAACTGTATTTGGCCAACCAATCTGCACAAGCATTGCCCTCTCGACAAATATGAGAAATAGAGTAGTTAAGATTAGAGAGGAAAAATTTGATTTTTTTTAATGATATAGAAATTATGAGGATTCCCAATCGCTTCATTTTGAATGATATGAATTAAGATATTAGCATCAACCTCAATAGCCACATGCTCAATGCCCAATCTATGAAAAATAATCAACCCATGAGATAAACTCATAAGCTCAGCAGTAATTGAAAGTGCTCTGATGACACTAGGGTTCGTTAGGGATGTTAGACCCTCATGAACTGGCCCAAGGATAATAATGAGATAAAGAGGTGAATCAGTATTTAAAACAAAACTCAAACTTAAAACCAAAAAAATAAGATTCACCACAATTAAAACCAACGATGCGGAAATTAAAAGTGTGGAAGTAATAAAGAAAGAACACATCGGATTTATAGTGGTTCTGTCAAACCTTGACCTACGTCCACTCATTGGAGGCACCCTCCAAGTATTGCACTAAAATAAGTGTCTCTCCTTTAGCCCCTATAGCTAGGCGGAGAAGCCCTTACAAAATCACTTCCACCTTCCCCGGTGCGGTGGACTCGCCGGGTCCTTTGACACCAAAGAGATCTTCTTCTTTGGTGAACTTCCCTCGAGACAAGCCTTGAATCCGACGGTATTAAGGTGCAGGCCTGCCGGAGCAACCGTGTGGAATCCCCCTCCACACTCCCTTGAGTCCCCCCTCACAGGATCTTCTCCCTCTCTCAGACTTCACCCATTCCTCACTCCCTTTCAAGCTTTCTCTTCAAGTTTTTCCCACAAGAATGAAGCTACAATGGCTGCCAAAGACACTTACAAAGTGCCTTGTCATAGCTTAAATAGAAGAGCTAAAAATGAGCTCATTAATGCAAGCTGCCGACATTATCGTCCAGGACGATACTAATATCGTCCTGTACGATCAGTGCAATTTAAGCCCAATCAGCCGGGATGATTTGAGACGATCAGAAGAAGTTTGTTCATATCATCAGGATGATAATATATCTTCCTGGACGATCAGAACAAATCGTGGAATATCGTCCTGAACATCGCCCTGAAAAATAGCTATCCGATGTCCAATCATCCAGCACATCGGCCAGGATGATTTGGCGATCGTCTAGGCCGATTTGATCGTGAAATCAAGTCATAATTATTTTTCTTAAATTCTAAAGAAATTTTGGAAAAATTGACCTGGATCGTCCTGGACGATATTTTATAGTACTGGACGATCCACTTGGACGATGTCTAAAAATATGTTATTTCTATTTAGATCTGGCGGCAAATTCTTTCTGAATTGAGCCTATCGTCATGGCCGATACAAAATCATCCAGGACGATGTGTTTTGCATAATGATGGCTGCTTTAATGAGAATACCCTAATTAGGGTTTTTGCTTTTGTACAGATCGTCCTGGATGATATAAATATCGTCCCGGACGATGTTACCAAAAATAGAAATCTTTAGGGAGCAATATAAAATCTTCCAAGTTACAAAACATCATGAGCCACACCAAATACAATAGACTCAAGAAAGAAAAAAGTGTACAAACTGACTCAGACCTAGTCTACCCAATCTTGAGCTGGTTCCAAATTACAGTCTGATCGTGTGGACCTGAAATGTTAGTAAATAAGGCCGTCGTAGAGAAATAAAAGTGTTTTCTATCATCAAAATCATAAACCATGAAAATAGATCCGCAACAGTAATGACATTACATAAATTAAGTAGACTAGAAAAGGCAGTAATAACCCCACCATTATGATTACGGATGATACCACCCTTGCCATCAAAAATAGTAACAACCAACCCATCCGAATTGAGTTTAACATAAGGGGAAGATGGTTTGAACCACTTCACAATACGATCAATTTTATCAACTGACCCCCATCAATAAGAATGCCAAGTTGAAAAGCTAATTGATGCCAATTTTTAAAGTTTTAACAGAAATAAGATTGACAGTCTAAAAATGCAAAATTTTATTTCTAACATTGATAATAATTTGGTTAGCATCCATCTTAATCTCATTATGCTTAGAGTCATTCCTAGCCTTCTAAAGGTACCACATAATCAGAATCGATAGCAAATTATAGATGTGACCTTTAATACTAGTGAACCAATATTTAAGAATGGATGCAACATTGCAATTAGCATTCATAATACATTTGTGAGCCAAATTAAAAAAATGACACCAAACTTTTTGAGCAATCGCACCATTAATAAAGACATGATTAACACTTTCAATATTAAATCAACATTGACACTTAGAAGCAAAAGTAAACCCTTTTCTCCACAGTAAATTATTGACAAGAAGATAATCTTTAAGACATCTCTAGACCAATATAGAATAAGATAAATGAATATTTTTATGCTAAAGAGAAGCAAATATTTGAGAAACATCACCTTTAATTCTAATAGCATCCCAGATTTTTGCAAATTGAAATTACTAAAAGAAGATAAATTAAAAAAGAATTTTATCCTTGCACTGTAATTGTAAGGATATATGCAAAAGTTTATCAATCATATCGTCCGGGATAACCTCCAATAGTTTATTAACATTCCAAGCACCATTCTGATTAAAAGTGTGGACCTTAGTATTAACAATAGTATGGGTATTAAGATAGCTATCAATAGAATAAGTACCCAACCAATTATTTGCCAAAAAGAAACATCACCTTCTCAAGGTCTCATTGTATAAAATTGCTCAGCCTCTCATTTGTTGTTGCAAAGCCTTTTCTAATCAAAAGAGTCAGAAGATTTATAGTTACAAACTAGATGATGAAGATCTTTGCAGTGTTTAACATTTATAAACTTAGCTCATAAGCTATTGTTAGCTCTAAAAGAAAACCATAATTTATGAGAGAAAGCATGACAATATCTAAAATATTTTTGCAACCTAATACCCCTTCATTGAAAACCCCACAAACCTTATTCCAAGAAGCCCAATTAATACACGACTTATTATTTTTAGATTCCCAAAAAAATTTATTGAGCATTCTCTCCATTCTCATGCAAGTAGTGGAGGAAGGTTGCAAAGTGTGGAAAATAAAGATAGGGATCGAGTTTAAAACACTTTTAATTAAAACCAACCTACGACCAAAAGATAGAAAATTAAAAGACTAGTTTAATAGTTTCATTTGGAACATCATAAAAATATTATCAAACAGATGAGTTCTTTCCCTCCCCTTAAAAAGAGGTTCCTAAATATTTAATAGGAAGCAAGGTAGAGTTAAAACCATAAATTTTTTTGATAACACTAGTTCTACCACGATTCACCAACTTACTAGAAATGAAACTACTCTTATCCTTGTTAATGGACAAACCACTCATGTTTTGGAACTGAGACAGAAATTGAACTAACATTTTAACATTATTAATGGATGCATTCGAGAAAATAATAAAGTCATCAACAAAAATGAGATGAGTAATAAGTATGACACACCAACATTACAAAATTAGAGAGTTGGATACCTTTTATAAAGCTCGTTAAGGCATCTAGAGAGATATTCCACAACAATAATAAAAAGAGAAGGTGATAAGGGATCCCCTTGTCTTAACCCATGAGCGGATTTAAAAAAAACCATGGTTTCTACCATTAATGATCACAAAAAAAAAAAATCTATACTATTCTTAATAAGCATGATGAAAGATTAACTAAAGCAAAAGAGATAACACATTGTAAATAAATTACTATTTCAAATTATCATTAGCCTTAGTAATATCAAGTTTAAAAATGAGATTCCTTCCAGTAACTTTAGCATTAATATCATGAACAATCTCTTGGGTCAAAAGAATATTATAAAAAATGCTTATACCTTTGACAAATCCAATTTGATTGAAAGAGATTATTCTCGACAGGATGTTCATTAATCTAGAAGCAATGATTTTAGAAACAAGTTTATTAAAGAAAGTACAAAGACTAATAGGTCTAAAATCATTCTAGTTGGTGGTAGAATCTTTTTTAAGAATTAACATAATATTAGTTGAAGAGAAAAACTTAGGATAATGATTACCATTAAAAAGTCATTCACAGCCTCCACCACATCTAACTTAATAATATCCCAGGTCTTAACAAAAAATTTAGTAGTGAAGCCATCAAGATCAGCAACAGAGTCCCCATTCATGTCTTTCACAGTTTCCAAATTTCATCCTCCGTAGGAGATTGAGTGAGCAAATGATTATCTTCCTCTCCAATAGAACGAGGAATCATATTGGGATTGGTAATAGGGGTAATATAATTAATCTTATTAAAAATCTCTCTAAAATGATCCACCCCAGAATTAATAATTAAATCACCCGTATCATAAACACACCCTTGGTTGTTAACAATTATATGTATATGACTCTTGATTATATTCTTATTGGCCAAAGCATGAAAAAAGCTAGTGTTCCTATCCCCCTAAAAAACAATTTTATCTGAGGCCTTCTATCTCGAGAAGATTTTTTTCTTGATTTTGCAATGGAAAAAGGGTAACTTTAGCATTATCAAGATTAGAGGTTGGCAATTATGGGATTCTCCAAAAATAATTTATCCAATTCCAACACCTTATCTTCAGCTTCCTTAATATTAGAAAATATATTGTTGAAAACATTTTTCTTCCACCATATAAGGACTTGTTTTAATCTACTCAATTTGACCCAAAGATGACACATACCCTTAATATTATTATTAAGAGAGATAGTGGCATGCTAATTATTAGAAACCATATTTAAAAAATTTGTATGAGTTAACCACATGTTTTGAAATCTAAAAGCTGAGGTAACATTAATTTTATTAGCATATATGGTCATAAGTAAAGAAGCATGATCAGATAAAGTTCTACTGAAGTGCTGAATACGAGTCATAGAAAAATCTCTTATCCAGTCATTATTAAAAAAAATCATATCAAGTCTTTTCCACATAAAAGTTCTACTCCAAGTAAAAGCACCACCAGTAAAACCAATATCATGTAAATTGCAATCAGAAATCATATAATTGAAGTCTTCCATAACATTGATATTAGGAGGGTTACCCCCTATTCTCTCATTAGCGTTAGAAACAATATTGAAGTCACCACCCACACACTAAGGACCATTAGAATTAAGAGCAAAATCCGATAAAAGATCCCAAAGAGGAAGCTGACCCAATCTAGTACAAGCAGCATAAACTAATGAAGTATTATAATTAAAGTTAGAAAAAGTGATTTGCACATGAACAAGTTGGGAAAAATAAAAAATAATGTTGATGTTAAAATGGCTCTTCCACATAATCCAAATTTTATTAGAACAATTTGCAAACATCATGTTAGATCCCAAACGAGAAGCAGTAAAAGCAATTTTATCAGCAGAAATAAAAGATTCGAGTAAAACCAGCAGTTGAATGTTATGCACATGACATAAATTCGTGACTCTAATTCTAGAATCAGCCCCCCCCCCCGCCCAATACCCCTCACATTCCAAATAAGGGCTTTAATCATTGAAACTTTTAGCAAAAAATTGAGCCATAATAGAATGAAACTTTTAATCATTGAATAGATTTAGAGCCACTATCAAAGAGATCAGAAGAAGACGAAGCAGTAGGATCCCCTTTATCAATACTATTAACATGAACCACATAGATAAGCCAGAACTATTTCTGGGGATAAATTCCCCTTCTTCACATTCCTCCATAACATTCTCCTTTTCATTAGTGTCCACACTAAGCAATAGAGAGGGATCCTCATTATTTTGAAGCATTGAATCAATAGAGACAAAGAAATTAGGAAGCTTTTCACCTTCCTCGAGAGGTTTATCATCAGGAGAGACTCTCTCAGGTGAAAACTTTAGACAATTTTCCAAAACATTCATCTTTTCCAAATCATTAAAATTATCATTTCCAACCTTCTCATTAGGGGTAGGGGTCTCGACCCGATTCAAAAGAATCTGGTTCTCAATATTCTTGTTTGCAGTATTTGTAACATTAGAGACCACCTTCCCCACCGATGGGTTGGAATTTTCTTTAAGATCTGGATCAATTTGAAACAATCAGAAACCACATGCAAATGTGTTTTACTATGCATAAAAACAACATGAACTTTTTCAAACTCCACTACTTTTTGTAAGTAACCAAAGGCTTTAGAACCGACCCAAACTTCCTTAGCTTGTTTCTTAGTGATATCAACTTCGACTAAGACCCTAGCCACAGACAGACGGGTTCTAAAAGCAATTGCCTGGTCAGTTTGCAAGGGACAGTTGAAAATAAAACCAAGGGCATGTAACACTTTAGCATTAAAAAAGTGAAGCCTAAGATTAGGAAATGAGATCCAAATAGGAACAATGAGGGATTCTTCTCAAACACCAAAGAACATAGTCCATTTCAGAATACGCATTTGGTAGTTAAGAATAAAATATGATCTACGGGCAAAGACACGATTGCAATCTAAATCATTAGAGAGCTGGATCACAATATGTTTCGAATATATAAGGCCAACTGAATAAAATCCCGAGGTTTAAGGCTACCAAAAAAGCACGAATTGAGTCCAGATTTGGCCTACATAGGCCAAATTTACCAGCAAGAGTAAATTAAAATGGAGATGCAAGTTTTAGAACTTCTTCATCCGAAAGCAAGACTACCGGCATGCCATTAAAAGTAGATTGAGTTAAAGAGGGTAGGGTATCGCTTGTCGAAGAACCAGAGAGAATTTCCTTAAAAGATCACGACTGAGGAGGAGAAGGAACCCCAGAATCCAAGCTAAAAAATCCTTTGTTTGTATCTTGCACATGGGAGGAAAAGTTCCCCCAAGATAATGTGATACATCCACTGCTAAAAGAATAGATTGAATATGATCCCTCAGTTGATAGCATTGAGTAATCTTTTATTTCCTTTGTTACTTGGTACCTTCTTGAGGTGAAATTATTCTACGAGGATACGGACGTCGTTCGGAGGCAAATCAAAACGCACGTCACCAGTTTGTTGTGCACCGCGGCTGTGTACATGTAATATCAAAATCTGCTCCAGGATCGTCCGGGCCGATCTGGATAGTCCCGGGACGATCAGTGCAGTTTTTGTTCCAGATTCTGTCCAGAAGTTCCAGGAATGATTTCCTGTAGGGATCGTCCGGGCCGATCTGGGATCGTTCCGGGACGATCAGTAAATGGCACAAGTCAGAGAGCAAGGGGTTTTTGAAAATTAATTATCGTCCTGCGAAATCATCCCAGGACGATGTGAAATTGGTCTGATCGTCCAGGACGATCGTGCGATCGGCCAGGCCGATCAGAGCACTTTAAAGCTGAAATCAGTCGTTTTGAAGAGAGAGAAAAATCAAAATAAAATATCTCAAATTTCAGCTGAGGAGAGAGAAGGTCGAGGGCAATTTTGGAAAAGTTGATTTTCGGGCGACGCCGGGCCGTTTTCGTCCGACGAGATTGTTCGAGAAAGTGTTGTACGCAAGGTAAGGCACATTCCACCTTTCTCAATTTTCAGAACCGTCGTGTTTGGTGGTATTATCTATAAGGAATTGATTTTTGTTAGTGATTTTCGTCCGTATTTCCCGTCTGGTTCAGTTTTTACCGCGTAATTTTCCGTATGTTGTTGACGCGCCGAGTGTGCACATTTTGATTATTTTCTGGAGATTTTTGTCCGGGTAGTTTTGATTTGACGGCGTTTTCCGTCGACTGTATTTTTCTGTGTAGTCTAAAATTGTCTGAGCAATAGAATTAAAGTCTTGCAATGTTGTTATCTATATTATGTGCAAATTTGGTATTCTGTGATTTTTCAGGAAAATTGTGTAAATTTCGTATACAGCCGTTGTGCTGCCCGATTTTTGTCTGATTTCTGAATTCGTCCGGATTTCTTCTGAATTGATATGCTATCTGTATATGCTATATAAAGGGAGCTATAAGGGGAAGTTCTGAGAAGTTTTGTGAAGTTATGAAATTATGTATATCTGTTCTGTTCTGGTGCTATAAGCATAATTAGGAGCTATAAGGGGAAGTTCTGGTGCTGTACGCACAAGAGAGCTATAAGGGGAAGTTCTGGTGCTGTATGCACAAGGGAGATATAAGGAGAAGTTCTGAAATCTGGAAGGAAGATCTGTTCTGAAATATTTGTTCTGATTTAATATGTTCTGACTTTTGATATGATTTCTGATTTGTATTCTGATTCTGATTCTGTCTGATCTGATATGATTTTAATCTGATTTCCGATTTCTGTACGTTCTGTTAGTTCTGATGTGATATATTTCTGCTCTATTCTGATTTGCTTTGATCTGTATGATTCTGATTCTGTTCTGATTCAATATACGATTCTGTTCCGATTTCTGTACGGATTTCTTTCTGATGTGTTTGATGTGGACTCTGAGGATTTTGATTGGAGGTTTGATGTCTTGCTGAGCTATTTTAGCTCATCCTTGTTTTCTGCGTAGTTTTCAGGTTCTAGGAAGGGGAAGGAAGTCCAGGAGTAGAGTTCAGAGTCTGATCCAGTATATGTATTTTGTACTTTTGATTTTTGTACAGCCATGGCTTTTCTGTTCTGTCTTTTCTTTCTGTCTGAGAGCCATGAGCTGTATTTGTACATGATTCTTTTGAGGAAGAAAAAGATAGATGATCTGTTCCGCTGCATTTGATATTTATAGTAGCTCTGTGCGTCTGTTTTTGTCTATATGTTTGGAAGAATCAGTTCCGAAGCAAATTCCAAAGCCAGATCCTGGTCTGTTTGTTTGGCTGATCGCGGCCCGGTGCGGGCGGGATCCGTCCTGGTCGGGTCGGGTCGTGACAGTACCATTGTGTACCATTGTGCACCGCGGCTGTGTACCACTGTGTACCATTGTGTACGCGTTCTAATTTACCATTGAACGGTCTGATGTCCGCACAGAATAGCTTCTCCTTCTTGAGAATCATGAGATTGTAAATCATCCCAAGCAGTAATTTTGTGTGAGGATCACAGCCAATATAAAGCGCCCTATAGAGCTTTGGAATTAGAGTGCCTTTAAGAATCTCTTAGATATTTTTGCTTGCATTCCAATTTCCAACTTAGCTTCAGTGTATCTAAATTAGAGCTTGTCATGCAAATAGTTCATTATTTTCCTTATCCTACCCACTAAAAACCCATTCGATCTCTTCACTTCCTTTCTTAATTTTGACCTTCTGTGCTCCATTTTCTCTCTCCATAAATGCTTACTGCAAACACCATTTCCTTAACCACCCTTTAATCTCTCTCTCTCTCTCTCTCTCTCTCTCTCTCTCTCTCTCAATCTGCCATGTTTCCAATGTATTATCCATATGATGAAGATATTTTTGTTTATCCATATTATAATGTTATCCGACCAGATTGATTACTCGTAAAACGATAATGTATTATCCAAAATCATAGCGACATTTTGGGCATGGAATCGTTAACCCATATAACTTTCCTCTAAATTGAAGCCAGATTATGACTTCGTTTGGGACGGCTTTTTTACCTGTTTTTAAAAATAACTTTTTAGTACAAAAATTTTTAATTTTTATACTAAAAAACTGCTTTAAAAATTAGTAAAAGAGTCGCCTCAAACCAAGCCTATATCAAAGCTGAAAAGCAACCAAGAAGTATGGGATATCTGGGTGGTGTTGATAGCAAAAACCTTTCTTTTGCTATAAATGGGCTAAGATGCATGCATTACTTGTGAGCCCTCATCCTAATAAAACATTATGTCAATTAACAATAATCGTCACAAAATTTTGATGCTTCACTTATTTGAAGTGTCTTACAAACTTGGACTTACTTCTCATAATAATTAGGTTATATTAATGTGGTATCTTTTGAAATTAAGGCATCGTTTGAGGCAAATTTCTTATTGTTTTCTAACTAAACTTTTTAGTACAAAAAATTTTGTGTTAGAAAATTGCTTTGAAAAGCAGTAAAAAAGTCGTCCAAATTAATGAAACTTTGGGTTTCGTTTGGGATGACTTTCTTATTACTTCTTAGAGCAACTTTCTAATAAAAAAAATTAAATTTTTGTACTAAAATGATGCTTTTAAAAGCATAAAAAAAACCGTCCCAAACGAAAGTGTTCGCTTGTGATGGTTGCATTTTTTTATAAAGCCGGTTATACAGTTATTGTGGAGAAAGTAGCTTTTTTGAAAGCAAGCACCTTAGAACAAAAATATATTGAAATGAATAAATAAGCAATTGCCAAATAAAAATTATGATTGTGACCTAAAAAGCAAAGCAACGAAAAAAATTATCTCAAATGAACCCTAAGATTCATTTCATAATATTTTGCAAATATTTTATGATTGATTGTTGATAGAATATCTATTCCTAATCCTTCTCATCTGGAATTGGGTTTAATAATGATGAAGTCCGCATGCTGTGCTTTTAAAATTTTCTCTGCCATAATGCTTAGGTCATCTTCAACCGAAAAACTCTTTTCTAGCTTCAAAATATAGTAATACTCAAAATGCAGTAATTTATCTCCAACCAAACTTCATATTCTAACATCAAAAAAAGAATTTTTTTATGTATATTCTTTCTCATATTTTATTTTGTATTTATCAATTTATTATTATTTTTAATATATATATATATATATTGCTTGATAAATTAATTTCAGATATAAATATGTCATAAATAAACAAATATTTATTAAATAAAATAAAAAATTACATTAGAACATATAAATAGCTAGGAACGAGCTTATTCTGTATTTTGATTTTGATTTTTTATTTTGTTGAGATATTTTATTACTTGACATCCTTTAATTATATGAGGATATATTAATGTTGTATCTTAAATAAATTAATCTTGTAAAATATTTTAAATTCTAAAAAGCTAAAATTAATAACCTAATTTCCGGATTAAAAAAAAAATAGCTTGGGTAAAAAGTCGCATTGTTCACCAACCGATGTTTGCCGTGGGGGTCGAATGGAGCTACTAGCGGAGGCATACGGTGACATACAAGTCGGTTGAAGATGGTCTTACTACAAAGTCGCCTTTTTCCAATATAACATCCTAACTGAACCTAATCACTTCTCCTCTCTATTAAAATTTACAATAAAAATAAAAAGCGAAACCTAACTCAAAGACATCTAAAATAGCCTACATATCCTCAAATAATTTATAATCAGATCATCCATAAGAATATATATTTGCAATAATTGATCAATACCTAAAATCCAACAAGTATGGCGTTTTGGAACAATGCATAACAACATCTTAAGAATGGAATCTTCAACCAATATAAATTTCCTCTAACAGAAGCTAGAACTTAACAGTAAAAGGCAAAGCTGAGAAACAAACTACAAGAATGGGATATTTGGGTGGCGTTGATACAAAAAACCTTGAGCTTCCCATAGTGGATTTAAGTGGATTGGACATTACAAGGTTGGATGAAAAGGTTTGGGTGAAAGCTCGGTCAAAAATTGCAGATGCTCTAGAGATCTATGGTGTCTTCGAAGTTGTTTACAATGAGGTTAGTTCTGAGCTCCGAAATGACTTGCTTGGATTGATCGTGCCAGCTATGTTCACCATGCCAGTTGTGAACGAACTTAATGATGCCCAACAAGTGCCCTATCATGGCTTTTGGTTCCAGAAACAAGGCTTCCCTTACTCGGCTCTTCAATTGGAAGATCCTAATTCTCTAGTTGCTGTTCAAGAATATGCAAATATTATATGGCCCCAAGAAAATGATTTTTTCTGGTAATTATTCTCAAGCAACAAAAGTTTTATCATAATTGATTATTTTGATTGCCGAAGAAAGATGCTTTTGTTTATACATTATTTTATTTTTCTTTATTTTCTTTGGATAGCAACGCAGTGTTGAACTATGCAAAGCATATGCAAGAGATCATAAATATGATCCATCGGATGATCATTGAGAGCTTATGCTTAGAGCTTCATCACAATGATTCACATATGAAGTCCCTAGCATATTCAATAAGGTTCTCAAATTATTATAAGAATGCATTAGATGATGGAATCAATCTTTCTTTGCCGTCCCATAAAGATCCCAACTATATAAGCATAATTTGCCCTCATAATGTGGAAGGACTAGAAATCGAGACCAGAGGCGGTGAATGGATACAAGTGAAGCCTATGAAAAATTCATTTACGGTTTTAGTTGGCGAAGTGTTCAAGGTTAGTATACTTGTTTGAGGATAATAAATGTACTTTAACAATGAAAATTAATAATTTAATTTTTATTGAATAAGTTTTTTTTTTACTCAGGCATGGACTAACGGAAGACTTCATGCTCCTAATCATCGAGTAAAATTGAAGAATGAGACCGAAAAACGACATGCAGTGATTTTTAGCACAATACCAAGTCTCACAAATGATATGATAAATGCTCCAGAAGAATTAATTGATGAACAACATCCCTTACTTTTCAAGCCTTTTAAGTATTATGACTATGTGAAGTTTCGCTTTTCAGAGGAAGGGGAAAAAACTAATGATGCCCTAAAAGCTTATTGTGGTGTTTAGTTAAATATTGAGGCAGGCATATGCTTAGTGTGCTACTTGTTATGTATTTACATGTTTTTTTTTTTCATGAACTTTGTAACTTAGATCTTGTGTACTTTTTCTTCTAATAAAAGTGGTTAAATTCCACCTAAAGACGTTTGGAGCATAATAAAATAAAAAAGCAAACAATACAATCTTGAATATTTGAAACAAGTAAATAGAAATATTAATTTTTGATGCACCCATATTCACATCATTAAGTTTATCTTTATACATAATATCTACTAACTTCTCTACCACTGTCCTATTATTAATTTTTAGAAAATACCATTGCTTATTGTTTTAATATCCTCATATTTTTCCATTTTTCATTTATGTAGTAAGGAGTTGTGCTTAATATACAAACCCAAAGAGTTTTTCAAAATATTGTTTTTTTCTCTTTCTCATTCTCTCTTTCTTTCTCTCTCTTAACAAACATCAATAAATCTCTTTCCTTCTTTTTTTCTAAGAAACTCAACCATAAGATAAATGATTATATCCTCCTTGCATGATATTGAAAAATAAAATCTTAATTATTAATAATATGATGGATCATCACTAATTTCAAAATGATAATGTTTAACTTGTAATTTTATGTGTCATATGTGAGCTTTCTTAAGGTGACAATTAGCAAAGAAATCCTCATTCTCTTTGTCACAATAATTGTAAGTGGTAATCTATTCACCGTCACCACCGTTTGTAACATTAATAATAAATCGAGGTCGTGGCTTAAGTTTAATTGATTAATCATATTGAATTGGAGATTGAGGCTTTCTTTGGGAGCATTTTTGTCACTTTTTATGTTATTTTAGAAAATTTTTTGTGTTATAAAACTGCTATAGAAAGCAATAAGAAATCTATTTCGTTGGAAACTTGAATTTAACTATTGTGTGAACTATTATTTTCTTGCTATCATCCTATTCTCTTACATCACGCCTCCTCTCACCATGGATATCACCTTTTCAGTGCTCGTTCTCTTTTCCAACCGTTTATGTCGCATCAATATTTCATGTAAATTAAATTGCAACTCTTTTGCATCAAATATTAATTTAATAGTTATATAAGCTTAACGTACTCCTTCATAGGACAGAGATGATAAATGGAATTACAACCCTAAAAAAAAAAAAAACTTTGAATAATACTACAAATTTCAAAACTACAATAAACACAACCACAAAAGTATTCTAATAGTAGCAAAGGTAACAACTAAGCTAAGAGAACAACATAAATGAGCGCAACAAAGTTCATAAGTATAGACAAAAGAATGCCTCTTGCAAGAGTGGTGAGCAGTAGAAACTTCAATAATTGAGTAATGTTTGGCATGCATGGCTATGTTGGTACTATGTGGCTTTGACATAGTGGAGGTTGGCACTGTCACAACATCGGCTTAATGGTGGTCAACATGGCAGACAGGAGCGAAGCTTCGTGCAACGAATGAGATAGTGTAACAACCCAAATTCATAACTATCGATCGAGATATTATCCACTTTGACTAAGGGCCTCAAGATGTTGTCTTATTGGTGTAACTTCTCAATATGTCACCCATCTCAGAATTACTCTAGGATGAGCACGGTTAACTACGGAGTTTATTAATGAAATTTCAACCATTACACTAAAAGGCACATCAAAGTTTAAGAGTTTAACTTTTTTACTTAAGAGGTTTCACATATAGTTATGGCACGGTCTAAAGAGTGAATAATATATGACCTTTCATGATGGCTTTAATTCCCAAAAAATAATATTATTTTGTCAAATTAGTAGTAGTTTTAATTGCTTCTAAAGATGACTTATAACATCAGTTCGAAAATTACTACCACCAAATGATGTGATGAAAATCAATTTTAGCACTGACACTACCAAAATACTGTAGATTTCGCAGCACTTACTAGCAGCGGTCGGCAAACCGCTGCCATAGAAGGGTATAGGCAGCGGTTTTAACCGATGCTAATTCACTACTAAAAAGTTTAATATTTCGCATCGGTTTCTTGAAGCGGTTTTAAAACCGCCTCCAAAAATATGTTTTCGCAGCGGTTTTAACCGGTGCGAATTGCACCAGTTTTAAATGCAAATAATTCGTAACTATTTACCCGGCCCGTGCCCTAATTCCCAGTTCGCGATTCGTCCGATTCCGCTCGATCTTCTCCATCCTCTCTCTCCTTCCTGCGCACGACTCAAGGGAGCATTCGAGCGAGGGTTCGTCTCCGACCTCTTTCTCCTTCTTGCGCGGTATTCTCCTCACGCGACGACTCATCCGGTTTGCTTCATTGTGAGTCTCCTCTTCTTGTTCGTCTTCTTCTTCTTCTCATTTATCTTCTACTTATTTTGTTGATTTAATCCCTAAAATAAAAAAGAATCAACATTCAACAAAATAAGAAAAAAATATTTTAAAAACTTGTAAGTTTGTTATTTCTATCATTTGGTTGGATGTAATCTGAACCTTGCTGTTGAATCAGACTCCATAAATCTTCTCAAAACTCCTATTAGGACTCATTTTTTGCTTGTAAATCGACATATTATGATTGCATTTTAAAGTGAAAAATGAAATCATTGAATGTTTGTAAATTTTGTAATTCAAATTAATCTATAATTATGTTGGATTAAGTGATAGAATCTGATTAACAGTGTGTTTTTTAAATCTGTTTTTGTAAGTGCTCTTATGTTTTTCTCACACAAAATAAGTAAAAATAATAATTTTTCTGAATGTATTATTTATGTGCAAACAATCAAATCAGCTTTTATGATCTGTGGTGTGATGTGTGGTGAGGAATTAGACATATAGCTGAATTAGTGGGTTAGTTAATTTGTGCATTAGCTGTTGAGGAGGAAGGGGCCCATTGTTCCTAATCTCTCCTCTTCTTGTTCGTCTTCTTCTTCTTCTCATTTATCTTCTACTTATTTTTGTTGATTTAATCCCTAAAATCAAAAAGAATCAACATTCAACAAAATGGATGGTTCACAGTCGTTAATGGAGGAAGATGAAATCAAAATTGTTTTTTCTCTTTATTTTGTTATTGTTGCTATACCATATGAATTCTTTAAGGTTCTTCAAGCCGTGACCTGGTTGGATGGTTGTTATAATGCGTTGTTTTTGATACTTTGTTTATCTCCTTTTGATATGATTTCTTTGTTAGTCTACATTGTTTAAACTAGTGCAAAGCTACATTAATTAAAATAACATATTGTATAGAGTTTGCTAACTGCAAAGCAGACCTGGTTTAATTTGGCTTTGTTGGTTATTTGAGTTTGACGCATATAGTCAGAGAAGTGTTTTGAATGCCTCTAAATGAAGTTATTTTATCTAAGGTATGATTAATGGTTAGCACTAAAAAAATGAAAAGCAAAATGCTTGACCTCCAAGCAAATTGAAGCTAACTCCCTTACATACAAAATCTCCCATTAAAGTGGATGAACTTCTGGGCATTTTCAGGGAGGTCTTTCTAATGTAAGATGCGGTACAACTTTAATTCTTGCTCTTCTATGTATTTAGTATGTTTTAAATTGGGTTAGGGTTTGCACTATGAAAGTTTACAACCTAATTATCATTTCTTTTAGTACATTGCTATTCTTCTTGTATGTTAGAACTTTGCTTATTTGGAACCATAAATGAATTATAACATAGATGGGTAATTTTAGTCTAGCTATAATTTTTTTATATGTAATTCATTATTATATTTTGTTTATTTAAAATAAAAATTAACTAAATTTATTATAACATAGATACAAGCTTGCGAGCTTTTGGCTAAGGATGAGCTTACATCAGAGGATGGAAATGTGGAGGCTAACGAAAGGGTGTTCAGTATGGTAATGGGACCTGAACACCCAGGCAGAGTTAGAACCCAAGGTTTTGGTGTCACACCTACACGATATTTCCCTCATAGTACAAATAATGGCACGAGTTGTTGTGGAAGTAATTTAAGTCAAATAGTTAATCTCAAAGAGGAGTTCAGAGCAGAGTACAACTCATTACGTACTGAAATGAGGCAATTCATGCAAGAAATTCGAATGCAGCATCCACCTCAAGGAAGCTCACAAATGGTATGTAAATTTTCACATTCTAATTTTAATATTGGTTATTTGAATACTAATATTTTACAATCTTCTTATAATTGATAGGATGGCAATGAAACTTCTTCTTAAAGATGAAGTTATGGAAGAAAGAGAATTTCATTTTGAAGATAACCCATGTTTGTGCAAGTTGTTTTGAAATGCATCTTGGTATGTAATTCTACTTTTTGGGATGTTGCTTAAAATTTTGATATTATAGATCACAAAACAAGAATGATGAATGATCCTTTCTTTTTGAGATTATCTAGTATTATTTTTATTTCTTGGTGGCCATTACATGGTTATTTTAAGCACTTTTCATAGCTCTTATATATGTTTGTGGGCATTATATTCGTGAGGTAGTATGAAGCTTGCATTTTGCCTTTGTTTGTGTTTGTAAAATTCTTCTCTCATTGGAATAGTGGTTTGTTTGGAGATGATGATGCAAGTTTTTATAAATGAAATAAACTTACAAGGATAGTGCTTGTTTGACCGTCACGCCCCTCAGCAATGGTGGGATTAATGGAGGACTTAGGTTCCTAATTAGTGTTAATAAAGATTTAAATAAAATAATCAAATTTATGCTAATGGCCTTGAGATTGATGTCTGTGGTTATTTATATTGGATGCATGAATTTTGGAATACCAAGATGAATGCATATGAGATTTTTTTTGTTATTATTCTTCCCAAGATTTTATTTGTTATTATCCTCCTCCTTCAATTGATCATGCAATGTCGAACTTGCCAAATAAGAGCACCCACCCACATTCCTATAAGTTATTTTGGTTAAGGAAAGTAAATGAAATTAGTGTATCAAAATGTGACTAGGTTCATTTTTTTATTGGAGGAAAATTTCAATAATGAGTATGGTGTGATGTCATTCCAACATACATGATATTTCTTGTTGGGAAGGCCATGGTAGTACAATTGAGGAACCATGTATGATAGATTCAAGAACACTAATTCTATTGTCAAAGAGGAGGAATGCAGGTTTTACTAATGTAGTTGAAGGAGGAGGATGCTAAGGTAATAGAGAAGGATTTGGTTCTATTCTAGTCAATTTTCTTATATGCCCTAAGTGAAGCCACTTTAAGGTAAATATTGATTATTTTGGAATAAAATTGAGTCAATGAGTCCATAACATAATCTTCTTTAGTGAGAAATGCAATGGAACTAGAAGAAAATATTCCAACTATGACAAGAATTTTGCTTCAATGTCTAGGCTCTCATTTGTTAGAGTTATTATTTTTTAGCTAATGAATTTGTTCTATTTCCAAATGATGATATGATCAAATATCTTCATTGGAAAAACAAATTAAAGAGGAGGCACACAACGTAGGTTGAGTTCCTATTTTTTTTTTCATTATATCTTGAAACATAAGTTAGGAAGTATTAACAAATTAAGTAGTGGATGCCCTAAATTGATGACACCTCTTGGTAATTACTTTGCAATAAAAAGTAGATGGTTTTAAGGAGTTGAAGAAGATGTACATTAGTAGCATTGACTTCTAACATGTTTGGGAGAAATGCTAATTAGTAGCTCATTGCCTTTACCATGTGGAGAATGACTACATTTTTATTTAGCAATAGGCTATACATTATGCATTGCTCAACTATTAAAGAAATCCTCTTTGAATGCCAAGGAAGAGGAATGGTTGGCAATTTAAGATAGGAAAAATAACATTCTTTTTGCATAGGAGAATGTTTTCTTAGCAACTATTGATAAGAGGTGTGAATCATTATATCATGCAATGCCGAATTTGCCAACTAGTTATGACTCAAGGATAAAAAATGGGGCTATATATACATAAATATGTGGTTATTTATATTGGATGCATGAATTTTGGAAAACCAAGATGAATGCATATGAGATTTTTTTTTGTTATTATTCTTCCCAGGAGAAACGCTGCAATTGTGTTTTCGGTGGACATTCGGGGTACGTTTTTTTTTTTAAAAAAAGCTGGAACTTTGTGGCGGTTTTAACCGCTGGTACGTTTTAAAAAAAAAAAACTGGAACATTGTGGCGGTTAAAACCGCTGGAATGTTAAAAAAAAAAAAAACTGGACCTTTGTGGCGGTTTTAACCGCTGCAAAGCTCCAGATGTGCACCGGTTAAAACCGCCACAACGTTCCAGATATCGTTTTTTGACCAGCACATTTTCTGTAACGTTGTGGCGGTTTTAACCGCTGCAAAGCTCCAGATTTGCACCGGTTAAAACCGCTACAACGTTCAAGATATCGTTTTTTAACCAGCACTATTCTGGAGCATTGCAGCGGTTAAAACCGCTGCTACAGTCGGCATGTCTACCCCGCCGGTTCTTAAACCGCTGCGGATATGGAGCATTACAGCGTATTGCAATTGCAGCGGATATGTAGCGGTTTAGAACCGCTGCAAGAAAAATAGTAGGGGTTAAAACCGCTGGTATAGGTCCAAAATAGTGCTGCAGTAGCCCCATTTTCTGGTAGTGTGATGACAACTCACTCTATCATCCTTTGCTATTCTGTTCAAGGTGATTGTTTTCTACGCTTGACAACATGTTTATAATTCTTACTAAGATGTTCAAGCCTAAAAAGCATATGGTAGTGACAACTATTGCTTTAGGATGCTACAAAAATAAATAAATAAAAAGCTTTATGAGATGTTAAAAGACTGAAATGGCTATTTTAGGTAGCAACTTGATAATCATGATCACTTAGATATGCTTCATTTGAGACGGTTTTCTTATTGTTTCTTAAAGAAGCATTTCAGTTAAAAAAAAATTAATTTTTATACTAAAATATTACTTGAAGGAGTAGTAAAAAAAAGTCGTCCCAAACAAAGTCATATTCTCTCACATGATCACCTTATTCATAATCACAATATATAATTGTATACATAACAATGAAATATTTTAATAACTTGTGGTCTTAATAATTTAGAAGCATCCTATATGTAAATCAATTTTTACTCATATATTAATTTCACAATAAAAAATAAATATATACACTAGAAATTAAAAAATTAATTATCTTTTCATGCAAATAAAAATATAAATAAAATAAGAAGTAATAGAGTGATGATTAAATGGCTTCAAATGTTATTGAAATCATATTATTTACCAAACTTCCAAAATAAGCTATTTACATATTACTATTTAAAGCACCATAACAAAATATCATAATTAGCTATCTAATGGAGATTGGCTCTTAGGGCTTAATCATATAATATCAAACTTACTGCAATAATTGCATACATAACAATGAAATAGATTACATATGCAATAATTATAAGAATACAAAAGATTTAAGTGAAGCCAAAATTTAAGATCAAAAGATAAAGAGAAGCGACCATCAAATTAATTAAATAATAGTTTAAATGATTTTGTAATCTTTTCTTTTAATTACCCATCGATATTTAGCTTGGTTGGTGGGCAAGTACGGTTGGGAACCCCCAATCCATGCTCAATTTCCCTCGAGCGGCACCTCTTAAGTTGGGCACAATCAAGTGCAAGCCAGGAGGTTTCTGGGGTGGGTGCCTCTTCTAGGTCAACCGATGATTAATCACGCTGCCAAGTGCCATTTTATGGGTTTAGGTATTTTCTTGATTTTGTAAAGACATGGCTAGTTTTATTTCATTAGCTCTTTTTTGATCTATGTGGCCATGTACTGTAGCATAAATATTGTATATACATTTTGATGGAATGAAATAAAATTTATGGAAGAGTTATTTTATTCTGTTTATCGAAATTAATTAGAAGGTCTGTTGTTTGTTTTAAATTTTAATTGGAAGAAATATGGAAAGTTATTCAAAATTTAGATCTTGGGCATGACTTGTTCCAATCAAACATGGTATGACCTGTCTTTCTATGGGTCATATTAAGTTAGGTTGTGATAACCAGAGTGTTGGAACTTTAACAATAGTAGGTGATTGACTTGGTCATTTTGTAATATGAGGCCAGACTAGATGATTAGGAAGAAGATGATAGACATTAGTATCAAACAATTAATTGATATTATTCATTTATAAGCATTAGCAAAAAGGAGCATCCAAAATTGAGTAATAAGTGATGGTTTTGAATGATTGTGGTTGGAAAACATCAAGTGTCAATGGTTGGAAGATATGGATATCAAGTGACAGTTGGTATTGGGTGATGGGAAATTATGGATATTGATGTTGGTTGATGATCAATATTGATTGATGGACAATAGTGAATATAAACATTGATTGATGGTTGAAATCGATTGTCAACATATGCTAGATGATGATGAGTATTGATGTCAATTGACAGATGATCATCGTCGTTACTGTGAGTCGACAATTGATGAGCTATGGTGGGCATTCTAGATTAAAGTTCTTCATTAAAACATGTAGAAATATAGCTTATTTGTAGATTTTTTTTGTGGCATTATAGCTAGAATTTGGGACACTCCATTTGATGATCATAATATGCTCAACCATTCTATATTTTATTTTTATAAATTTAAGTATTTTAATGAACTCAATATTAAACTATATCGAACTCTTTAGATTGAACTTACCTAGACATGCACTTATTTTGACAATGAGTACATAAATTTCAAAGGAAATTTAACTTTTTAAATGGCTTATAGAAAATTCAAATTATAATTATGAGTGTTTAATCAAGAAATAGTTCTCCAATTGACATAATTTTAGTTCCATTGGATTATCCTCATCGAACCACACTATCTTGATTATAACTTTGCTGAAATTAATAATCGAATGGATTTTGATTTTTTCCCCCCAAGCAATGCCCCATTTATGTAAGTTATTCGCTTGGTTTGATTCTAATATTGATGTCATTGTCATTCATACAAGATATGATTACTCATGCTTCTTCAAAAAAAGGAGTTGGTTATTCAAAAGTTGTCCCAAACGAAACCTAAGATTTCATTCGGGATTGCATTCTTACTGCTTCTTAAATTAGCTGTCAAATATAAAAATTTAAAATTTTAAACTAGAAAGTTGTTTAATGAAGCAATAAATAAGTCGTCCCAAACGAAGCCTACGATGAAGCTAGGGGTGTTAATATTTGACACGACACGAAAACCAGACCCGGACCCGACCTGGAAAATCCGGGTTGGACCCGACCCGATTTCAAAACGGGTCGGGTTCGGGTTCCAGAAATTGACCCGTTTAAAAAACGGGTCGGGTTCGGGTTGACCCGGCGGGTTGCCGGGTCAACCCGCCAACCCGTTTAATTTAAAAAAAATTCAAATTCTGGCTCTCTGCCCGCTGCCCCGCTGCCACGCGTGCTGCGCTGTCGCGCTCGCTCGAGCTCGCGCTCGCGCTGCCGCGTGCCATGTCGCGCTCGAGCTCGCGCTCGCCCGCTGCCGCGTGCTGCCGCGGTCTCTGCCGTGCCCGCGCTCGCCCACTGCCGCGTGCCGTGCCGCGCTCGAGCTCACGCTCGCCTGCTGCCACGTGCTGTCGCGGTCGCTGCCGTGCCGCGCTCGCCCACTGCCGCGTGCTGCCGCGGTCGGGTTCTCTGCTTCGCGGGTCGGGTCGGGTCAACCCGGCAACCCGCCGGGTCGAGTCCGGGTTCGGATTTTCGACCCGTTTCTCTACTCGAGTCGGGTTAGGGTCGACCCGTTTTCCACCCGGGTCAGTTCGGGTTCGACCCGAACCCAACCCGTGACCCGAAATTGACACCCCTAGATGAAGCTATGGTGATTGTACAAGAACAAATAGATAGTGTTGAGATATCAAAGAAAGAATGATTGACAAAGAATGACAGTGAACTAAGGCTTCGTTTCACACAACTTTATGGATGCTTCTTAAAGCTGTTTTTAGTACAAAAATTAAAATTTTTGTATTAAAAAACTGCTTTAAGAAGCAATGAGAAAGCCATCCCAAACAGAGCATAAATGTGACTCAAATGTAATAGTTTTTCAACATTTTCTTGCTATTTTGCTAATTTTTAACTTTTTAGTTGTCTTTTTAACCAATTTTTTTGTTGATTCTTGTTCATGTATATCTTCTCCTAAAGGTATTTGGAGCATAATAACAACAAGAGCAAACAGCATAGGCTTCAACATTATTAATTGCTATTACATACACAATTCATTGCAGTTCTTATCTGAAGAGTACAATGAATCCATCCATAGTCTTTGGGAAATCCTTTGAGCGAAAACATAATTTTATTTTAATTAATTTATATTTTAATATGAAACAATAACATATTTAATATCTAAATAGATATTATTTTATCTTTTAAATATTATATAAGTCAGTGATGATAGGTGATAATTACAACAATGCTTAGAGCATCTCCAACCGAAAAATCCATTTTCCACTCCAAAATGTCGTAAAACTTCAAAATGCAGTCATTCATCTCCAATCGAATGCTATTTTTTCTTCTTTCGTGCTCTTCCTACGAAAGTAACCATCTTTTACATGCCTTTTTCCTCTTTTTTGCGCTTCTTCAGTAAATCCCGCAGCGAATTTTATCTCTGTAGGTGAATAGTCTGACATCATTGTATTATCCTATCTAAACCTTTTCACCTTATCTTCTTTATATTCATACATAAAAAATAAAATATCTTGCCGAAATCTCAAAAGTTATCTAAAATGGTCATCATATATTGCAAATAGAATATCCATATGGTAATATCCTGTGGCCAGCATTAATTGAATACCAATAAAGTATAATAAAACGACAATGTATTATTTAAAAATCTTCGGCATAGAGAATCTTTAACCAGTATAAATTCCTCTAAACTGAAGCCACAACATAGCATCAAGAGGCAAAGTTTAGAAGTAACTAGCAAGAATGGGATATCTGAGTGGTGTTGATACAAAAAACCTTGAGCTGCCAATAGTGGATTTGAGTGGATTGGACATGACGAGGTTCGATGAAAAGAGTTGGGCGATAGCTCGATCAAAAATTGGAGAAGCTCTAGAAACTTATGGTGGCTTCGAAGTTGTTTACGATGAGGTTAGTTCTGAGCTCCGAAATGAGTTGCTTGGATTGATCGTGCCAAACATGTTCACCATGCCAGTATTGAACAAACTTAGTGATGGCCAAGAGTTGCCCTACCATGGTAACTGGTTCACGAAGTTAGGTTTCCCTTTCTTGGCCCTTCAGTTGACCGATCCTAATTCTCTGATTAATGTTCAAGAATACGCCAATTCTATTTGGCCCCAAGGAAATGACCTTTTCTGGTAAGAAATACTCAAAAAAAAAAAAAAAAAAAAAATCATAATTTGCTATTTGTGTTGTCTAAAGAAAATATGTTTGATTATAGTTTTAATAAATTAATTTTAATATTTTGGATAGCAATATTGTGTTGAAGTATGCAAAGCATATGCAAGAGCTCATGAATATGATCCATAAGATGATTATTGAGAGCTTGGGCTTAGAGGATCACTATGATTCACATATGAATTCCCTAGCATATTCAATAAGGTTCTCAAACTATTATAAGGACACATCAGATGGTAGAATCAATCTTGCTTTGCCTTCTCACAAAGATCCAAACTATATAAGCATAATTTGCCCTCACAACGTTGAAGGACTTGAAGTAGAGGCTGAAAATGGTGAATGGTTACAATCAAAACCTATGAAAAATTCATTTACGGTTTTAGTTGGCGAAGCATTCAAGGTTAGTATCTTTATTGAATGATAAGTATTTTTTTTAATGGGTTGCAAAGTATAATTTAATTTTGAATAAGTTTTATAATAATTTTTTTTTATTCAGGCTTGGAGTAATGGAAGACTTTACGCTCCTACTCATCGAGTGAAACTGAAGAGTGAGACTGAAAAACGATATGCAGTGGTTTTCAGCACAATACCTAATATCACAAATGATATAATAAGTGCTCCGAAAGAATTGATTGATGAACAACACCCCTTACTTTTCAAGCCTTTCAAATATTATGACTACGTGAAGTTTCGCTTTTCAGATGAAGGAGAGAGAGTTGATGATGCCCTAAAAGCTTATTGTGGTGTTTAGCAAAATATCGAGGCTATTATATGTACCGTGTGCTACTTGTTATGTTTTTCTTTATTTTTATCATAAACCTTGTAAGTTTGAAGCGGCGTGCCTTTTTTTTTTAATAAAAGTGATTAAATTCCACTCAAAAGATGATTGGAGCATAATAACACCAAAAGCAAACAATATAATCTTTGAATATTTGTAAAAAGTAAATGTTAATATTACATTTTGAAACCCCTATAACACTATGAAATTTCAAGTATAATTTAATTAAGATTTAAAATGAACTTATGAAAGGCATCTAAGTCATATAATTTGTTAAATTCCTTTTGAGATTTGGAAGAATCTCTTAAATGCTAGGGTGAGTGGAGTTTAATGAGTTTAAGGGATTTGCATTTTCCGAATATTTATGTTCTAGATCTAATATTTATCTAATTCTTATAAAAAAGCTCAAATAATAGTGATAATTTAATACTCTCAAGATTTAATAAATCCGATTTTACGGAATTTTAAAAAATGAACCTGATTAATTTTCTACTTGTAACAAAATATCCCCTATGTTTTACCAATAGCAGAAATTGAATACACATATTAATTAATTGCAATCCTAGTAGTTTAGCTGAAGAGTACAATTAACATATAGTCATCATTAGGAAAAAAATATTCTATGCGAAGTTTAGACTCCAATAAAAATCCGTCTGATACTGAGCTTAGTACTGAGCGGTACCGCGGCTCGGTACCGCTCAGTACCTAAGCGTAAACCGGACGATTCTCCCATATGGTGTCCGCACATAATAATCTCTCCTTCATTAGGGGTGCAAGTGAACCGAACCGTCCGGTGTCCGCACAAAATAATCTCTCCTTCATTAGGGGTGCAGGTGAACCGAGTCGGCTCGAGCTAAACTCATTAACGAGCCGGCTCGAGCTCGACTCGTTAATGAGCTCATGAGTTGAGCTTATGGAGCTACAAGTTCAAGCTCGAGCCTATACTTGAACTCGTATATTAAGCGAGCTCGAGCTCATACTTAGCTTATAAGCTCATTGAGCTGCTCAATATGAGCTTAAGTTAGACAAAATTGTAAGCATCACATGTAAATATAAATTTAATTAATATTATGAGCAAGATTAAAAAAATTAATTAGAGGCAAAATGCAACTCTGATATGAATCCATAACAACCCAAGGTTCATCATAGTATCTTTTCCTTAAGTGGATCACATAATCCAAATGTGATCAATCATTTTATTTCTTACATTAACTAATTAGACCCTTGACCCTTGACAAGAGATATCATGGTCCATAGAGGATGACTTTAAATGCTCCATAGAGATTAACTCTTGTTGCGTCCATGAATATTCACGACGATAGAGAAAAATGAAGTTTAGAATCTTAGCATTGTACGAAGATCCAACACGCAAGCAGAAAGAGAGAGATCAAGACACCCGATCTTTTTTACGTGGAAAACCCGAAGAGGGAAAAATCACAGGGCCTCGCCCAGGTGAAAAGATTCTACTAAACTTGATTGAATTACAAGTGTTGACCCGTCCCTCGATTTAGAGGTGGTCAGATTACAGTAATTTGAAGAGCTAGTCAAAGGACCGATGAAAGTTGGACGAAAATCCGACGTCTTTTGTGCAGAAGTTTGACTGACAATGAACGATTCGACGAAGGTCTGGCGGTGAACGGCAGCCAGGCGGTGGCCGGGCTGAAGTCTAACGACGATCGGCGGGGTGGTGGTTCGGCGATGGTCAGCGATCGGGCGGTGGTTCGAAGGTTGGGCAGAAGTCCGGCGGCGGCTGGCGGTCGGGCGAAGGTCTGGCGGTAAGCGACGGCCGAGCGAAGGTCCGGTGACAGGTGGAGGCCGGGCGGTGGTGCGGCGGCAGGGGGGGCGGCCGGGCGGTGGTCCAGCGGCAGGCAGCGGCCGGGCGGTGGTCCGACAAAGGTCGGGCAGAAAACCGGCGGCGCGCCGGCGGCCGGGCAAAGGTCCGGCGGTGGTTCGACGGTAGGCGGCGGCCGGGCGGTGGTTTGACGAAGGTCGGGCTAAAGTCCAGCTGCGAAAGGAGGCCAAGCGAAGGTCCGGCGGCGGGCGGCAACCGAGCGATGGTCCGACGAAGGTCTGGCTGAAGTGCGGCGGCGGGTGGCGGCCTAGCGAAGGTCCAACGGTAGGCGGCGGCTGAGCGGTGGTCCGGCGGAAGGCGGCGGCCAGGCGGTGGTCTGACGAAGGTCTGGCTAAAGTCCGGCGGCGTATGGTGGCCGGGCGAAGGTCGGCCGGGCAGTGGTTCGACGATAGGTGGCGGCCGGGTGGTGGTGCTAAAGCTCTTGAAGCTTCAGAGCTCTCTCAAATCTCCATCCAGAGGTCCCCCTCATGAAGAGAGTGGGGGTCTATTTATAGATTTTCATGAGTGGCACACCCCGTAAATCTAGAAAAGATCCGGGGCAGGTTCAGAGTGCTCCATTGGATGGCTCGTATTGATTCCCCCGATCGTAGAGAGTTTTTCAACTGTTTAAGTGCTTTAACAGTGTCAGAATTCAGAGATCTTGAGCTCGTTGGATTCGTCTCGCCAAGACGCTCGATTTGACTATAAGAATGCCATATTTGGATATCATTTCATTATCCAAATAATGCTTTAACCCTTCCAAATGTCGTCCGCGCCCCTGATTCAGACCCATTTGGGCTTGGGTTGGACCAATTTTGGTGCTATTTGGTTCGTCCCTTTGATATGTTCAATTTGATAATAAGTTTGCTTAAATTGGATTCTAGATGATCCCAAATCTGATTTTGAGAATTTCCAATTTGAATATGCCTCGAGATTCGTGCTCGATCAAGGCAATTTTTGATGACGTATCAACTCTTAACCACTCTAGGAAGATTGGATTCCGATAATCCATGAAGATTAGCTGTTGGGGCTTCAAAGGAATTAATAACTATTCTATAGATATGGCATTCATGTATAGAACCATCGACCTCCCATTCGATCTACACTGTAGTGCTTTTTGGGTCACTTATTTAGAGTCATAATTTTAGGGCGTCCATTTTAGCACCCATACCAAATGATAAGATTATTCCTTGTTAGAGTCACTGATAGTAATGCCATTAATCGTAGTTTTACGTTAGTATATTGGGATTGGAGCTTATCATGCAAATAATTCATTATTTTTCTTATCCTACCCATTACAATTTTGTTATCTAGACTTAATTTATTAATTTTTGTTCATATCTCTACAATTTTCTCTCCCATAATACTTACCTTAGATCCCCTTCCCAACCTTTTGTTATCTTCCACAATTTGAGTATCCTCTTTGCAATATATTATATTAATTAAAACTTACCACCTTATCTATCTATTCAAACTTAAATGATATCTTAATCAATTAAATCAAAGATATCTAAAGCGCCATTATATGTTTGTGTCATATAAGTTCACTTGTGAGCAAATTTAGGTTTCGTTTGTGATAGCTTTGTTATGCTTTCTAAAACAGTTTTTTAATATAAAAAATTATAATTCAAGAAAATTTTTAACTAAAAAATTGTTTCAGAAAGCAGAAAAAAACTGTTCTAAATGAAGCCTTAATGATGCCAACAGTTGCCCTATCATGACATTTGGCTCAATAAATTAAGCTTCCCCTTCCTATCTTTTGGCTTTTACTTCTCTAGTTATTGCTTAAGAATACGCTAGCATTATTCTTTTGGGATAGTAACATAGTGTTACAATATGCAAAGCATATGCGAGGGCTCCTGATCATATGGTCCATTAATGATCATTGAGAGCTTGGGCTTGGACGACCAATATGATTTTTATATGAATTTCATAGCATAATCAATATGATTCTCAAGTTAGTATTATAAGATATTAGATAACGGAATCAATTTTGCTTTGGCTTCCTATAAAGATCCAAACTTATAACTACAATTTACCAGCACAATAATAAAGTATTTCAAGAATGATTTAACTAATATTTAAAGTAAATCTCATCCAATAATCTTCTTATGCATCTACAATATAGTAGTTAAATTTCATTTTTGAGGTTAATGAGGATTTGCTAAATCCTAAGATGAGCATAATTTAACGAGTTTAAGGAATTTATAATATCTAATTTTAGATGTTTCAAATGAAAAAAAAAAAGAAAAAAAAAAAAGAAAAAAATTATTTCAAGATATCTAGAAATAAAATGCATTAGAATAGTTTTCAAAGTCATCGGATTTGTATAAAAATTAGTGCAAATCAGGATATTATATTAATCATTATTTTAAACATAAATTTAAGGACTTTGAAGCTCATTTTTTTTAAGGACTTTGAAGCTCATCTTGATGCATTTTGCATAAAAATATATTTACAGAAACTTTTTTGTTTAAATTTCAAATCTAATATTTATTTAAATCATAAATTCTTATATAGAAAATCAAATAATTTTCTATATTTAATACTCTCAAGGTTTACAAATCAGATTTTGCAGGATTTATTACTTTTATAGCCAAACAACCCCTAATATTTACCAATAATAGACATTTAATAAACATAATTCATTGCAGCTTTGTCAGAGACATAATGCAAAACAAGTATACACATGAAAAGATTGGAGTAGCTCCAGTGGCAAAGAAAATTAAAGAGAGTCGACTTGGATAGTTTGGTCACATAAAACGCCGCCTTCTGATGACTTGATTAGCAAAATAGTTGAATTATATCCGGCCTATGTTAAGAAAGTCAGAAGGAGAGGTAGATACAAACAACTTATGGTTAGAAAGTATTAGAAATTCTATTTTTTTATTAGATTTAAAAGTGAATTTGACACTTAATAGGACATAATAAAGAAAAATGAGATAATCTAAAAAATATCAAAAAATTATTTTGCGTATTTTCAAAACTAGCTTGGCCTATTTTCAATAAATAAATAAACAAATATAAAAAGATTTATAGGTGAAAAACATAAGTATTTGGCATAGGAGTCATAACAAGCAGTGGCAGAATCAGAAATTTTATTAAGAGGAGCCTAAATTAAACACTACAGAAAAATCATCTATTACCGGTGCAATTTTCCAGCGGTTTTCTGACGGTCAATTTTGCAACGGTTGGCCATCTCATTTGGAATGTTAGAATACATTAAAATAATTTTGTTTACCAGCTTATTACTGGAGCCAAAAGGAGCTTTAAGATCAAAATTAATAATGCAAATAACATGGAGAGAGAGGAGCGAAAGAGAAAATGAAAGTTGTATTCAAGGTCACGAGAGAGGAGCAAAGGGGAAAATGAAACTGGCCATTTGGGTCAAGGGAAAGCAAGCTATTTGGGAGTGGTCTCTATTTGTGATATGATATTGTAGCTAGGGTAAAATTTTTTATAAGAAAATTATTGTGAAAACTAGTAAGAAAATTATTTGGAACAAAGCCTAAAGCATATTCTTGCGTGTTAAATCATAGAATTGTTAGGTCTTATTTTTTATAAAAATATTGCTACTTTTCTTATGTAAATTGATCGTCCACACTTAAATTTGCTTTAAAATGAGTGTAACACATAAAAAATTCAATTAAAATGTATATTACACATATCTCAAAATAAATACAATACTTTTAAGATCCATTTTGACAAAAAAATTTGACCAGTAAATTATGTAACTATTTTTTTTATGATTATATTACATACAGTGAAAATAGTGACTAAATAATTATAGTTTGTAACTCCAACTCTTACTTTTCTTATAAAAAAATTACTTTAATATCTTATATCACCTATAGCCCATAAAAATTTTTTTAAGGGGGGCAAGTGCCCACCCCCCCCCCCCCCCCCCCTCGCCTTGATAACAAGCACTTAGCGAAGGTCACTCCAAGATAACGTGATACATTTTTTTTTGTTAAAACCCACGGAGGGGCCTACATGTTAATACAAAAAAAGGCTACAAAGTTCTTAAAAAGGAACCTCCACCTCACTAATGCTCACAAGAGCTAAAGGAAAGAACAAAATAAAATCTAAGAGCTGGTGATTCCTTATACTAAGATTTATAAAAATATCTAAAGACTTCTAGGGCTATAAGTAGACAACACCCAAAAAAGGAAGAACAAAAAAATAGCAATCAGCACAGTCTTCCTGCAAAAAAAAAAAAGAAAAGAAAAAAAAGCTAACCTCCAATTACCCAAAAATCTAGAGCTCGTGATCTCCCTGCAAAAATTGTAAAGCCAATTGTCCAGCCGCCAAATCTTCATAATTAAGACACTCCAACACAAAAGGGCAATGCGGCAAAGAGAATGGAACCAGTAAAAATAAAGAAAGAAATTTAAACAGTTGATCTTAAATAAGGGAAGTAAAGTGTCAAACCCATCAAAGAGAGCAAATACATCAGGCACGGTGAGAGTAAGGATCTATAAGGTACCACAAATATCATCCATAAAATACAATATTAGAATAGGGATAAGAGCAACAGACTTTGCAGAATTGATTCAGTCATAATTCTCAACAAACCTCACAACAATGCAACCACCAAACAAACCATAGAAACGGGCACTAGTTGCTAATAGCGACAGGAACTGGGAACCCAAAACCAAGCAGCAACACCCAGCAAACAAAGGGCTATCAAAAAAAAAAAAAAAGTTATCAAGGCATCTAACAGCCAACCCAAAAACTCAATATGCCTGTAGAAAACTGAGAAAAGAATTCCACTCAAGAAAACAACACCCCTCACAACACAAAAAGACCAACACCCTAGAAGTCACAAACATAGTATGCAACATGATAAATGACAGAAATAGAGGAAATGAGTCCAGCGACATAGTAAGCAACCCAGATAACATTAACCCAAATAACCAAATTCACCTGAAGCAGCCGATGAGCACTCAAGATAATAGCAACCAACACCAGCAAACCAAAAACACAAACCTACATAAACGGAAGGCTGACAAGCAGAGGATTCTGAAGCAAATAAAATAGAAGTATAAACAAATAAAAGTAAGCCCTCAAAGATAGAAGAACACAAAAAAAAAGAGAAGCATTAAAAATTTAAGGAACCCGCATTTGTCCAGGTTAACCAAACCTGTTAACAAAGAAGGGAGATTAGAAATATCAAATTCATGTAAAACATCAATGTTACGACCGTATTTGGCCAACCAATCCGCACAAGCATTGCCCTCTCGATAAATATGAGAAATAGAGTAGTTAAGATTAGAGAGGGAAAATTTGATTTTTCTAATGATATAGAAATTACGAGGATTCCCAATCGCTTCATTTTTCTAATGACAATTGTCCAGCCGTCAAATCTGCATAATTAAGACGCTCCAACACAAAAGGGCAATGCGGCAAAGAGAATGGAACCAGTAAAAATAAAGAAAGAAATTTAAACAGTTGATCTTAAATAAGGGAAGTAAAGTGTCAAACCCATCAAAGAGAGCAAATACATCAGGCACGGTGAGAGTAAGGATCTATAAGGTACCACAAATATCATCCATAAAATACAATATCAGAATAGGGATAAGAGCAACAGACTTTGCAGAATTGATCCAGTCATAATTCTCAACAAACCTCACAACAATGCAACCACCAAACAAACCAGAGAAATGGGCAGCTAATAGCGACAGGAACTGGGAACCCAAAACCCAGCAGCAACACCCAGCAAACAAAGGGCTATCAAAAAAAAAAAAAAAAAAAACTTATCCAGGCATCTAACAGCCAACCCAAAAACTCAATATGCCTGTAGAAAACTGAGAAAAGAATTCCACTCAAGAAAACAACACTCCTCACAGCACAAACAGACCAACACCCTAGAAGTCACAAACATAGTATGCAACATGATAAATGACATAAATAGAGGAAATGAGTCCAGCGACATAGCAAGCAACCCAGATAACATTAACCCAAATAACCAAATTCATCTGAAGCAGCCGATGAGCACTCAAGATAATAGCAACCAACACCAGCAAACCAAAAACACAAACCTACATAAACGGAAGGCTGACAAGCAGAGGATTCCGAAGCAAATAAAATAGAAGTATAAACAAATAAAAGTAAGCCCTTAAAGATAGAAGAACACAAAAAAAAGAGAAGCATTAAAAATTTAAGGAACCCACATTTGTCCAGGTTAACCAAACCTGTTAACAAAGAAGGGAGATTAGAAATATCTAATTCATGTAAAACATCAATGTTACGACCGTATTTGGCCAACCAATCCGCACAATCATTGCCCTCTCGATAAATATGAGAAATAGAGTAGTTAAGATTAGAGAGGAAAATTTTGATTTTTCTAATGATATAGAAATTACGAGGATTCCTAATCGCTTCATTTTGAATGATATGAATTAAGATATTAGCATCAACCTCAATAGCCACATTCTCAATGCCCAATCTATGACAAATAATCAACCCATGAGATAAACTCATAAGCTTAGCAGTAATGACATTACATAAATTAAGTAGACCAGAAAAGACAGGAATAACCCCACCATTATGATTACAAATGATACCACCCATGCCAGCAAAAATAGTACCAACCAACCCATCCGAATTGAGTTTAACATAAGGGGAAGATGGTTTGAACCACCTCACAATACGATCAATTTTATCAACTGACCCACCATCAATAGGAATGCCAAGTTGAAAAGCTAATTGACGATAATTTTTAAAGTTTTAACAGAAATAAGATTGACAGTCTGAAAATGCAAAATTTTATTTCTAACATTGATAATAATTTGGTTAGCATCCATCTTAATCTCATTATGCTTAGAGTCGTCATTCCTAGCCTTCCAAAAGTACCACATAATCAGAATCGATAGCAAATTATAGATGTGGCCTTTAGTACTAGTGAACCAATGTTTAAGAATGGATGCAACATTGCAATTAGCATTCATAATACCTTTGTGAGCCAAATTAAAAAAAAATGACCTTAAACTTTTTGAGCAATCACACCATTAATAAAGACATAATTAACACTTGCAATATTAAATCAACATTGACACTTAGAGGCAAAAGTAAACCCTTTTCTCCACAGTAAATTATTGACAAGAATGTAACCTTTAAGACATCTCCAGACCAATATAGAATAAGATAAAGGAATATTGTTATGCTAAAGAGAAGCAAATATTTGAGAAACATCACCTTTAATTCTAATAGCATCCTAAGCTTTTTTCAAATTGAAATTACTAGAAGAAGATAAATTAAAAAAGAATTTTATCCTTGCACTGTAATTGTAAGGGGATATGCAAAATTTTATCAATCATATCGTCCAGGATAACCTCCAATAGTTTATTAACATTCCAAGCACCATTCTGATTAAAAGTGTGGACCTTAGTATTAACAATAGTATGTTTATTAAGATAGCTATCAATAGAATAAGTACCCAACCAATTATCTTGCAAAAAAAAAAAAAATACATCACCTTTCTCAAGGCCCTAATGTATAAAATTGCTCAGCCTCCCATTTGTTGTTGCAAAGCCTTTTCCAAACAAAAGAGTCAGAAGATTTATAATTGAAAACCAAATGATGAAGATCTTTGCAGTATTTAACATTTATAAACTGAGCCCATAAGCTATTGTTAGCTCTAAAAGAAAACCATAATTTATGAGAGAAAGCATGAACATTATCTAAAATATTTTTGCAACCTAATACCCCTTCATTGAAAACCCCACAAACCTTATTCCAAGATGCCCAATTAATACATGACTTATAATTTTTAGATTCCCAAAGAAAATTATTGAGCATTCTCTCCATTCTCATGCAAGTAGTGGAGGAAGGTTGCAAAGTGTGAAAAATAAAGATAGGGATCGAGTTTAAAATACTTTTAATCAAAACCAACCTACCACCAAAAGATAGAAAATTAAAAGACTAGTTTAAGAGTTTCCTTTGGAACATCATAAAAATATTATCAAACAGATGAGTTATTTTCCTCCCTTTTAAAAGAGGGGTTCCTAAATATTTAATAGGAAGCAAGGTAGAGTTAAAACCATAAACTTTTTTTATAACACTAATTCTACCACGATTCACCAACTTACCAGAAATGAAACTACTCTTATCCTTATTAATGGACAAACCACTCATGTTTTGGAACTGAGATAGAAATTGAACTAAAATTTTAACATTATTAATGGATGCATTCGAGAAAATAATAAAGTCATCAACAAAAATGAGATGAGTAATAGGTATGCCACCAACATTACAGAAATAGAGAGTAGGATACCTTTTATAAAGCTTGTTAAGGCATCTGGAGAGATATTCCACAACAATAATAAAAAGAGAAAGTGATAAGGGATTCCCATGTCTTAACCCATGAGCGGATTTAAAAAAACTATGGTTTCCACCATTAATGATCACAACAAAAATAATTTTCAATACTATTCTTAATAAGCATGATGAAAGATTAACTAAAGCCAAATAGATAACACATTGTAAATAAATTACCAGTTCAAATTATCATAAGCCTTAGTAATATCAAGTTAAAAAATGAGATTCCTTCCAGTAACTTTAGCATTAATATCATGAACAATCTCTTAGGTCAAAAGAATATTATCAAAAATGCTTCTACCTTTGACAAACCCAATTTGATTGAAAGAGATGATTCTCGACAGGATGTTCATTAATCTAGAAGCAATGATTTTAGAAACAAGTTTATTAAAGAAAGTACAAATACTAAAAGGTCTAAAATCATTCTAGTTGATGGTATAATCCTTTTTAGGAATTAACATAATATTAGTGGAAGAGAAAAACTTAGTATAATGATTACCATTGAAAAAGTCATTCACACCCTCCACCACATCTTACTTAATAATATCCCAGGTCTTAACAAAAAATTTAGTAGTGAAGCCATCAAGACCAGCAACAGAGTCCCCATTCATGTCTTTCACAGTTTTCCAAATTTCATCCTCCGTACGAGATTGAGTGAGCTAATGATTATCTTCCTCTCCAATAAAACGAGGAATCACATTGGGATTGGTAATAGGGGTCATATAACTAATGTTATTAAAAATCTCTCTAAAATGATCCACCCAAGAATTAATAATTAAATCACCCATATCATAAACACACCCTTGGTTGTTAACAATTATGTGGATATGACTCTTGATTATATTCTTATTGGCCAAAGCATGAAAAAAGCTAGTGTTTCTATCCCCCTCCAAAACAATTTTACCCGAGGCCTTCTATCTCTAGAAGATATTTTCTTGATTTTGCAATGGAAAAAGGGTAACTTAGCGTTATCAAGATTAGAGGTTGGCACTTATGGGATTCTCCAAAAAGAATTTATCCAATTCCAACACATTATCTTCAGCTTCCTTAATATTGGAAAATATATTCTTGAAAATATTTTTGTTCCACCATATAAGGACTTATTTTAATCTACTTAATTTGACCCAAAGGCGATACATACCCTTAATATTATTATTAGGAGAGATAGTGGCATGCTAATTATTAGAAACCACATTTAAAATTTGTATGAGTTAACCACATGTTTTGAAATATAAAAGCTGAGGGAACGTTAATTTTATTAGCAGATATGGTCATAAGTAAATGTTCATGATCAGATAAAGTTCTACTTAAGTGCTGAATATGAGTCATAGAAAAATCTATTATCCAGTCATTATTAAAGAGAATCCTATCAAGTCTTTTTCACATAGAAGTTCTACTCCAAGTAAAAGCACCACCAGTAAAACCAATATGATGTAAATTGCAATCAGAAATCATATAATTGAAGTCTTACATAGCATTGATATTAAGGGGGTTACCCCCTATTCTCTCATTAGCGTTAGAAACAATATTGAAGTCACCCCCCACACACTAAGGACCACTAGTATTAAGAGTAAAATCCAATAAAAGATCCCAAAGAGGAAGCTGACCCAATCTAGTACAAGCAGCATAAACAAATGAAGTATTATAATTAAAGTTAGAAAAAGTGATTTGCACATGAACAAGTTGGGAAAAATAAAAAATAATGTTGATGTTAAAATGGCTCTTTCACATAATCCAAATTTTATTAGAACAATTTGCAAACATCATGTTAAATCCCAAACGAGAAGCAGCATAAACAATTTTATCAGCAGAAATAAAAGATTCGAGTAAAACCAGCAGTTGAATGTTATGCACACGACATAAATCCCCCCCCCCCCCAATACCCCTCACATTCCAAATAAGGGCTTTAATCATTGAAACTTTTAGCAAAAGTTTGAGCCATAGTAGAATGAGGTGTATCAGGTAAAATAGCTTTACCATTTTTTTTCCTTCTTATTCACCTTAAAGGCTCCTTCCTCATGAATAGATTTAGAACCACAATCAAAGAGATTAGAAGAAGACGAAGCAGTGGGATCCCCTTTATCAATACTATTAACATTAACCACAGAGATAAGGCCATAACTATTTTTGGGGATAAATTCCCCTTCTTCACATTCCTCCATAACATTCTCCTTTTCATTAGTGTCCACATTAAGCAATAGAGAGTGATCCTCATTATTTTGAAGCATTGAATCAATAGAGACAAAGAAATTAAGAAGCTTTTCACCTTCCTCGAGAGGTTTATCATCATGAGAGACTCTCTCAAGTGAAAAATTTAGACAATTTTCCAAAACATTCATCTTTTCCAAATCATTAAAATTATCATTTCCAACCTTTTCATTAGGGGAAGGGGTCTCGACCTGATTCAAAAGAATATGGTTCTCAATATTCTCGTTTGCAGTATTTGTAACATTAGAGACCACCTTCCCCACTGATGGGTTGGAATTTTTTTTTTAAGATCCGGATCAATTTGAAACAATCAGAAACCGCATGCACATGTGTTTTACAATGCATAAAAAAATCATGAACTTTTTCAAACTCCACTTTTTGTAAGTAACCAAAGGCTTTAGAACCGACCCAAACTTTCTTAGCTTGTTTCTTAGTGATATCAACTTTGACTAAGACCCTAGCCATAGACAGACGGGTTCTAGAAGCAATTGCATGGTCAGTTTGCAAGGGACAACCGAAAATAGAACCAAGGGCATGTAACTCTTTAGCATAAAAAAAGTGAAGCCTAAGATTAGGAAATGAGATCCAAATAGGAATAATGAGGGATTCTTCTCTAACACCAAAGAACATAGTCCATTTCAGCATACGCACTTGGTAGTTAAGAATAAAATATGATCTGCGGGCAAAGATACGATTGTAATCTAAATCATTAGAGAGCTGGATCACAACATGTTTCGAATCTATAAGGCCAACCGAAAAAAATCCTGAGGTTTAAGGCTACCAAAAAAGTACGAATCGAGTCCAGATTTGGCCTACGCAGGCCAAATTTACCAGCAAGAGTAAATTGAAATGGAGATGCAAGTTTTAGAACTTCTTTATCCGAAAGCAAAACTACAGGCATGCCATTAAAAGTAGATAGAGTTAAAGAGGGTAGGGTATCACCTGCCGAGGAACCAGAGAGAACTTCCTTAAAAGATCGCGACTAAGAAGGAGAAGGAACCCCAGAATCCAAGCTAAAAAATCCTTTGTTCGTATCTTGCACTACAGGAAATTCAGCTATTACCGGCGGCCTAGACCGGCGGTTGTCTAGCCGCCGGTAAAAGTTCCGGTGATAACCTTTCTTTTGCTATAAATGGGTTAAGATGCATGTATTACTTGTGAGCCTCATCCTAATAAAACATTCTGTCAATTAACAATAATCGTCACAAAATTTTGATGCTTCACTTATTTGAAGTGTCTTACAAACTTGGACTTACTTCTCATAATAATTAGGTTAAATTAATGTGGTATCTTTTGAAATTAAGGAATCGTTTGAGGCAAATTTCTTATTGTTTTCTAACTAAACTTTTTAGTACAAAAATTTTTATATTAGAAAATTGTTTTGGAAAGCAGTAAGAAAGTCGTCCCAATTAATGAAACCTTGGGCTTCGTTTGGGATGGCTTTCTTATTACTTCTTAAAGCAGTTTTCTAATAAAAAAATTTAATTTTTTGTACTAAAATGATGCTTTTAAAAGCATAAAAAAAGCCGTCCCAAACGAAAGAGTTTGCTTGTGATGGTTGCATTTTTTTATAAAGCTGGTTATACAGTTATTGTGGAGAAAGTAGCTTTTTTGAAAGCAAGCACCTTAGAACGAACAAAAATATATTGAAATGAATAAATAAGCAATTGCCAAATAAAAATTATGATTGTGACCTAAAAAGCAAAGCAACGAAAAAAAATTATCTCAAATGAACCCTAAGATTCATTTCATAATATTTTGCAAATATTTTATGATTGATTGTTGATAGAATATCTATTCCTAATCCTTCTCATCTGGAATTGGGTTTAATAATGATGAAGTCCGCATGCTGTGATTTAAGTTACTTTATCTCTTAATTTTGATTCATCTATTATCCTATTTTCTCTGCCATAATGCTTAGGTCATCTTCAACCGAAAAAACTCTTTTCTAGCTTCAAAATATAGTAATACTCAAAATGCAGTAATTTATCTCCAACCAAACTTCATATTCTAACATAAAAAAAAGAATTTTTTTATGTATATTCTTTCTCATATTTTATTTTGTATTTATCAATTTATTATTATTTTTAATATATATATATTGCTTGATAAATTAATTTGAGATATAAATATGTCATAAATAAACAAATACTTATTAAATAAAATAAAAAATTACATTAGAACATATAAATAGCTAGGAACGAGCTTATTCTATATTTTGATTTTTATTTTTTATTTTGTTGAGATATTTTATTACTCGACATCCTTTAATTATATGAGGATATATTAATATGTTGTATCTTAAATAAATTAATCTTGTAAAATATTTTAAATTCTAAAAAGCTAAAATTAATAACCTAATTTCCGGATTAAAAAAAAAATAGCATGGGTAAAAAGTCGCATTGTTCACCAACCGATGTTTGCCGTGTGATTTAGGGGATCGAATGGAGCTACTAGCTGGCGGAGGTATACGGTGACATGCAAGTCAGTTGAAGATGGTCTTACTACAAAGTCGCCTTCCATACATACAATCAACTCTCCTCTATCTATCCACTGACCGCATCTATTGCCTCTTTCCAATATAAACCTAAGTCCTAACTGAACCTAATCACTTCTCCTCTCTATTAAAATTTACAATAAAAATAAAAAGCGAAACCTAACTCAAAGACATCTAAAATAGCCTACATATCCTCAAATAATTTATAATCAGATCATCCATAAGAATATATATTTGCAATAATTAATCAATACCTAAAATCCAACAAGCATGGCGTTTTGGAACAATGCATAACAACATCTTAAGAATGGAATCTTCAACCAATATAAATTTCTTCTAACAGAAGCTAGAACTTAACATTAAAAGGCAAAGCTGAGAAACAACCTACAAGAATGGGATATTTGGGTGGCGTTGATACAAAAAACCTTGAGCTTCCCATAGTGGATTTAAGTGGATTGGACATTACAAGGTTGGATGAAAAGGTTTGGGTGAAAGCTCGGTCAAAAATTGCAGAAGCTCTAGAGATCTATGGTGGCTTCGAAGTTGTTTACAATGAGGTTAGTTCTGAGCTCCGAAATGACTTGCTTGGATTGATCGTGCCAACTATGTTCACCATGCCAGTTGTGAACGAACTTAGTGATGCCCAACAAGTGCCCTATCATGGCATTTGGTTCCAGAAACAAGGCTTCCCTTACTCGGCTCTTCAATTGGAAGATCCTAATTCTCTATTTGCTGTTCAAGAATATGCAAATATTATATGGCCCCAAGAAAATGATTTTTTCTGGTAAGTATTCTCAAGCAACAAAAAGTTTTATCATAATTGATTATTTTGATTGCCTAAGAAAGATGCGTTTGTTTATACATTATTTTATTTTTCTTTATTCTCTTTGGATAGCAACACAGTGTTGAACTATGCAAAGCATATGCAAGAGATCATAAATATGATCCATCGGATGATCATTGAGAGCTTATGCTTAGAGCTTCATCACAATGATTCACATATGAAGTCCCTAGCATATTCAATAAGGTTCTCAAATTATTATAAGAATGCATTAGATGATGGAATCAATCTTTCTTTGCCGTCCCATAAAGATCCCAACTATATAAGCATAATTTGCCCCCATAATGTGGAAGGACTAGAAATCGAGACCAGAGGCGGTGAATGGATACAAGCGAAGCCTATGAAAAATTCATTTACGGTTTTAGTTGGCGAAGTGTTCAAGGTTAGTATATCTTGTTTGAGGATAATAAATGTACTTTAACATTGAAAAATTATTATTTAATTTTTATTGAATAAGTTTTTTTTTTTTTACTCAGACATGGACTAACGGAAGACTTCATGCTCCTAATCATCGAGTAAAATTGAAGAATGAGACCGAAAAACGATATGCAGTGATTTTTTAGCACAATACCAAGTCTCACAAATGATATGATAAATGCTCCAGAAGAATTAATTGATGAACAACACCCCTTACTTTTCAAGCCTTTTAAGTATTATGACTATGTGAAGTTTCGCTTTTCAGAGGAAGGAGAAAAAACTAATGATGCCCTAAAAGCTTATTGTGGTGTTTAGCTAAATATTGAGGCAATCATATGCCTAGTGTGCTACTTGTTATGTTTTTACTTGTTTGTTTTTTTTTTTCCATGAACTTTGTAACTTTGATGTTGTGTGCTTTTTCTTCTAATAAAATTGGTTAAATTCCACCTAAAGAAGCTTGGAGCATAATAAAATAAAAAATCAAACAATGCGAGCTTGAATATTTGAAACAAATAAATAGAAATATTAATTTTTGATGCACCATATTCACATCATTAATTTTTTTTTTCTTTCTCCATAATATCTACTACCTTCTCTACCACTGTCCTATTTTTAATTTGTAAGAAAATACATAGCTTATTGTTTTAATATCCTCATATTTTTCCATTTTTCATTTATGTGTAATGTAGTAAGGAGTTGTGCTTAAATTACAAACCCAAAGAGTTTTTCAAAATATTCTCTCTCTCTCTCTCTCTCTCTCTCTCTCTCTCTCTCTCTCTCTCTCTCTCTCTCTCTAAACGAACATCAATTAATTTCTTTCCTTCTTTTTTTTTCTAAGAACCTCATTCATTAGATAAATGATTATTTTCTTCTTGCATGATATTGAAAAATAAAATCTTAATTATTAATAATATGATGGATCATCACTAATTGTAAAATGATAATGTTTAACTTGTAATTTTATGTGTCATATGTGAGCTTTCTTAAGGTGACAATTAGCAAAGAAATCCTCATTCTCTTTGTCACAATAATTGTAAGTGGTAATCTATTCACCGTCACCACCGTTTGTAACATTAATAATAAATCGAGGTCGTGGCCTAAGTTTAATTGATTAATCATATTGAATTGGAGATTGAGGCTTTCTTTGGGAGCATTTTGTCACTTTTTATGTTATTTTTAGAAATTTTTTTTGTGTTATAAAACTGCTATAGAAAGCAACAAGAAATCTATTTCGTTGGAAACTTGAATTTAACTATTGTGTGAACTATTATTTTCTTCCTATCATCCTATTCTCTTACATCACGCCTCCTCTCACCATGGATATCACCTTTTCAGTGCTCGTTCTCTTTTCCAACCGTTTATGTCGCATCAATATTTCATGTAAATTAAATTGCAACTCTTTTGCATCAAATATTAATTTAATAGTTATATAAGCTTAACGTACTCCTTCATAGGACAGAGATGATAAATGGAATTACAACCTAAAAAAAAAAAAAAAAAAAAAAAAACTTTGAATAATACTACAAATTTCAAAACTACAATAAACACAACCACAAAAGTATTCTAATAGTAGCAAAGGTAACAACTAAGCTAAGAGAACAACATAAATGAGCGCAACAAAGTTCATAAGTATAGACAAAAGAATGCCTCTTGCAAGAGTGGTGAGCAGTAGAAACTTCAATAATTGAGTAATGTTTGGCATGCATGGCTATGTTGGTACTATGTGGCTTTCACATAGTGGAGGTTGGCACTGTCACAACATCGGCTTAATGGTGGTCAACATGGCAGACGGGAGCGAAGCTTCGTGCAACGAATGAGATAGTGTAACAACCCAAATTCATAACTATCGATCGAGATATTATCCACTTTGACTAAGGGCCTCATGATGTTGCCTTATTGGTGTAACTTCTCAATATGTCACCCATCTCAGAATTACTCTAGGATGAGCACGGTTAACTACGGAGTTTCTTAATGAAATTTCAACCATTACACTAAAAGGCACATCAAAGTTTAAGAGTTTAACTTTTTTACTTAAGAGGTTTCACATATAGTTATGGCACGGTCTAAAGAGTGAATAATATATGACCTTTCATGATGGCTTTAATTCCCAAAAAATAATATTATTTTGTCAAATTAGTAGTAGTTTTAATTGCTTCTAAAGATGACTTATAACATCAGTTCGAAAATTACTACCACCAAATGATGTGATGAAAATCAATTTTAGCACTGATGACAACTCACTCCATCAACCTTTGCTATTCTGTTCAAGGTGATTGTTTTCTACGCTTGACAACATGTTTATAATTCTTACTAAGATGTTCAAGCCTAAAAAGCATATGGTAGTGACAACTATTGCTTTAGGATGCTACAAAAATAAATAAATAAAAAGCTTTATGAGATGTTAAAAGACTGAAATGGCTATTTTAGGTAGCAACTTGATAATCATGATCACTTAGATATGCTTCATTTGAGACGGTTTTCTTATTGTTTCTTAAAGAAGCATTTCAGTTAAAAAAAAATTAATTTTTATACTAAAATATTACTTGAAGGAGTAGTAAAAAAGTCGTCCCAAACAAAATCATATTCTCTCACATGATCACCTTATTCATAATCACAATATATAATTGTATACATAACAATGAAATATTTTAATAACTTGTGGTCTTAATAATTTAGAAGCATCCTATATGTAAATCAATTTTTACTCATATATTAATTTCACAATAAAAAATAATATATACACTACAAATTAAAAAAATAATTATCTTTTCATGCAAATAAAAATAGAAATAAAATAAGAAGTAATAGAGTGATGATTAAATGGCTTCGAATGTTATTGAAATCATATTATTTACCAAACTTCCAAAATAAGCTATTTACATATTACTATTTAAAGCACCATAACAAAATATCATAATTAGCTATCTAATGGAGATTGGCTCTTAGGGCTTAATCATATAATATCAAACTTACTGCAATAATTGCATACATAACAATGAAATAGATTACATATGCAATAATTATAAGAATACAAAAGATTTAAGTGAAGCCAAAATTTAAGATCAAAAGATAAAGAGAAGCGACCATCAAATTAATTAAATAATAGTTTTAAATGATTTTGTAATCTTTTCTTTTAATTACCCATCGATATTTAGCTTGGTTGGTGGGCAAGTACGGTTGGGAACCCCCAATCCATGCTCAATTTCCCTCGAGCGGCACCTCTTAAGTTGGGCACAATCAAGTGCAAGCCAGGAGGTTTCTGGGGTGGGTGCCTCTTCTAGGTCAACCGATGATTAATCACGCTGCCAAGTGTCATTTTATGGGTTTAGGTATTTTCTTGATTTTGTAAAGACATGGCTAGTTTTATTTCATTAGCTCTTTTTTGATCTATGTGGCCATGTACTGTAGCATAAATATTGTATATACATTTTGATGGAATGAAATAAAATTTATGGAAGAGTTATTTTATTCTGTTTATCGAAATTAATTAAAAGGTCTGTTGTTTGTTTTAAATTTTAATTGGAAGAAATATGGAAAGTTATTCAAAATTTAGATCTTGGGCATGACTTGTTCCAATCAAACACGGTATAACCTGTCTTTCTATGGGTCATATTAAGTTGGGTTGTGACAACCAGAGTGTTGGAGCTTTAACAATAGTAGGTGATTGACTTGGTCATTTTGTAATATGAGGCCAGACTAGATGATTAGGAAGACGATGATAGACATTAGTATCAAACAATTAATTGATATTATTCATTTATAAGCATTAGCAAAAAGGAGCATCCAAAATTGAGTAATAAGTGATGGTTTTGAATGATTGTGGTTGGAAAACATCAAGTGTCAATGGTTGGAAGATATGGATATCAGTGACAGTTGGTATTGGGTGATGGGAAATTATGGATATTGATGTTGGTTGATGATCAATATTGATTGATGGACAATAGTGAATATAAACATTGATTGATGGTTGAAATCGATTGTCAACATATGCTAGATGATGATGAGTATTGATGTCAATTGACAGATGATCATCGTCGTTACTGTGAGTCGACAATTGATGAGCTATGGTGGGCATTCTAGATTAAAGTTCTTCATTAAAACATATAGAAATATAGCTTATTTGTAGATTTTTTTGTGGCATTCTAGCTAGAATTTGGGACACTCCATTTGATGATCATAATATGCTCAACCATTATATATTTTTTTTTTATAAATTTAAGTATTTTAATGAACTCAATATTAAACTATATCGAACTCTTTAGATTGAACTTACCTAGACATGCACTTATTTTGACTATGAGTACATAAATTTCAAAGGAAATTTAACTTTTTAAATGGCTTATAGAAAATTCAAATTATAATTATGAGTGTTTAATCAAGAAATAGTTCTCCATTGGATTTTGATTTTTTTCCCCCAAGCAATGCTCCATTTATGTAAGTTATTCGCTTGGTTTGATTCTAATATTGATGTCATTGTCATTCATACAAGATATGATTACTCACGCTTCTTCAAAAAAAAGGAGTTGGTTATCCAAAAGTTGTCCCAAACGAAACCTAAGATTTCATTCGGGATTGCATTCTTACTGCTTCTTAAAGTAGCTCTCAAATATAAAAATTTAAAATTTTAAACTAGAAAGTTGTTTTATGAAGCAATAAATAAGTCGTCCCAAACGAAGCCTAAGATGAAGCTATGGTGATTGTACAATAACAAATAGATAGTGTTGAGATATCAAAGAAAGAATGATTGACAAAGAATGACAGTGAACTAAGGCTTCGTTTGACACAACTTTATGGATGCTTCTTAAAGCTATTTTTAGTACAAAAATTAAAATTTTTATATTAAAAAGCTGCTTTAAGAAGCAATGAGAAAGCCATCCCAAACAGAGCATAAATGTGACTCAAATGTAATAGTTTCTCAACATTTTCTTGCTATTTTGCTAATTTTTAACTTTTTAGTTGTCTTTTCAACCATTTTTTTTAATTCTTGTTCATGTTTATCTTCTCCTAAAGGTATTTGGAGCATAATAACAACAAGAGCAAACAACATAGGCTTCGACATTATTAATTGCTATTACATACACAATTCATTGCAGTTCTTATCTGAAGAGTACAATGAATCCATCCATAGTCTTTGGGAAATCCTTTGAGCGAAAACATAATTTTATTTTAATTAATTTATATTTTAATATGAAACAATAACATATTTAATATCTAAATAGATATTATTTTACCTTTTAAATATTATTTAAGTCAGTGATGATAGGTGATAATTACAACAATGCTTAGGGCATCTCCAACCGAAAAATCCATTTTTCACTCCAAAATGTCGTAAAACTTCAAAATGCACTTCTTCAGTCGAATGCTATTTTTTCTTCTTTCGTGCTCTTCCTACGAAAGTAACCATCTTTTACATGCCTTTTTCCTCTTTTTTGCGCTTCTTCAGTAAATCCCGCAGCGAATTTTATCTCTGTAGGTGAATAGTCTGACATCATTGTATTATCCTATCTAAACCTTTTCACCTTATCTTCTTTATATTCATACATAAAAAATAAAATATCTTGCCAAAATCTCAAAAGTTATCTAAAATGGTCATCATATATTGCAAATAGAATATCCATATGATAATATCCTGTGGCCAGCATTAATTGAATACCAATAAAGTATAATAAAACGACAATGTATTATTTAAAAATCTTCGGCATGGAGAATCTTTAACCAGTATAAATTCCTCTAAACTGAAGCCACAACATAGCATCAAGAGGCAAAGCTTAGAAGTAACTAGCAAGAATGGGATATCTGAGTGGTGTTGATACAAAAAACCTTGAGCTGCCAATAGTGGATTTGAGTGGATTGGACATGACGAGGTTCGATGAAAAGAGTTGGGCGATAGCTCGATCAAAAATTGGAGAAGCTCTAGAAACTTATGGTGGCTTCGAAGTTGTTTACGATGAGGTTAGTTCTGAGCTCCGAAATGAGTTGCTTGGATTGATCGTGCCAAACATGTTCACCATGCCAGTATTGAACAAACTTAGTGATGGCCAAGAGTTGCCCTACCATGGTGCCTGGTTCACGAAGTTAGGTTTCCCTTTCTTGGCCCTTCAGTTGACTGATCCTAATTCTCTGATTAATGTTCAAGAATATGCCAATTCTATTTGGCCCCAAGGAAATGACTTTTTCTGGTAAGAAATACTAAAAAAAAAAAAATCATAATTTGCTAGCTATTTGTGTACCCTAAAAAAAATATGTTTGATTATAGATTTAATAAATTAATTTTAATATTTTGGATAGCAATATTGTGTTGAAGTATGCAAAGCATATGCAAGAGCTCATGAATATGATCCATAAGATGATTATTGAGAGCTTGGGCTTAGAGGATCACTATGATTCACATATGAATTCCCTAGCATATTCAATAAGGTTCTCAAACTATTATAAGGACACATTAGATGATGGAATCAATCTTGCTTTGCCTTCTCACAAAGATCCAAACTATATAAGCATAATTTGCCCACACAACGTTGAAGGACTTGAAGTAGAGGCTGAAAATGGTGAATGGTTACAATCAAAACCTATGAAAAATTCATTTACGGTTTTAGTTGGCGAAGCATTCAAGGTTAGTATCTTTATTGAATGATAAATATTTTTTTTTTAATAGGTTGCAAAATATAATTTAATTTTGAATAAGTTTTATTATCATTTTTTTATTCAGGCTTGGAGTAATGGAAGACTTTACGCTCCTACTCATCGAGTGAAACTGAAGAGTGAGACTGAAAAACGATATGCAGTGGTTTTCAGCACAATACCAAATATCACAAATGATATAATAAGTGCTCCGAAAGAATTGATTGATGAACAACACCCCTTACTTTTCAAGCCTTTCAAATATTATGACTACGTGAAGTTTCGCTTTTCAGATGAAGGAGAGCGAGTTGATGATGCCCTAAAAGCTTATTGTGGTGTTTAGAAAAAATATCAAGGCTATTAGATGCACTGTGTGCTACTTGTTATGTTTTTACATGTTTTTCTTTCTTTTTATCATAAACCTTGTAAGTTTGAAGCGGTGTGCCTTTTCTTTTAATAAAAGTGGTTAAATTCCACTCAAAAGATGATTGGAGCATAATAACACGAAAAACAAACAATATAATCTTGAATATTTGTAACAAGTAAATGTTAATATTACTCCTATCACACTATGAAATTTCTAGTATAATTTAATTAAGATTTAAAATGACCTTATGAAAGGCATCTAAGTCATAATTAGTTAAATCCCTTTTGAGATTTGGAAGAATCTCTTAAATGCTAGGGTGAGTGGAGTTTAATGAATTTAAAGGTTTTGCATTTTCCGAATATTTATGTTCTAGATCTAATATTTATCTAATTCTTATCAAAAAAGCTCAAATAATATTGATCATTTAACTCTCAAGATTAAATAAATCCGATTTTACAAAATTTAAAAAAGCAAACTTGTTATATTTTCTATTTGTAACCAAATGTCCCCTATGTTTTACCAATAGCTTAAATTGAATACACATTAATTAATTGCAATCCTAGTAGTTTAGCTGAAGAGTACAACTAACAGATAGTCTTCATTAGGGTGCAAGTGAACCGAGTTGACTTGAGTTAGACTCATTAACGAGCCGGATCAAACTCGGCTTGTTAACGAGCTCACGAGTTAAGCTTATGGAGCCACGAGTTCAAGCTCGAGCCTATACTTGAGCTCGTATATTAAGCTAGCTCGAGCTCATTCTCAACTCATAAGCTCATTGAGCTGCTCGATATGAGCTCAAGTTGGACAAATATGTAAGTAATATAAATTTAATTAATATTATGAGCAAGATTAAAAAAATTAATTAGGAGCAAAATGCAACTCTGATATGAATCCATAACAACCCAAGGTTCATCCTAGTATCTTTTCCTTAAGTGGATCACATCCAGTTACAAATCCAAATGTGATCAATCATTTTATTTCTTACATTAACTAAGTAGACCCAAGACCCTTGACAAAAGATATCATGGTCCATAGAGGACGACTTTAAATGCTGCATAGAGGTTAACTCTTAATATCACGCCCCAAGATCTAATTTGGAAGAATTATTCAGTCGATCATTTAAATCAATCTTCTACCAGAGCTTTCTATAGTCATCAATCAGTATTAAACAGTTTAACAAAAATCTATAATTTAAAACATCAAGTAAATATTATATTTTCATTTTCCAAAAGTCATTTACAATACTCGGGATCTTCAACAATGATCACAAATCCATCCAGTCCTGAGTACAAAAGAATAACTATAACAAAAAGGAACAAAAACCTGAAGATTCTTTATCAACCTCAATCTCCCGCTCCCTTGCCCTGACCTGAAATTATTAACCACATATAATGAGCTTAAAAAGCCTAGCAGGTCACCAAATACCTACAACTGAAATCAAAGTACGGTACAGAAGCAATATGCATATCAATCAATCAAATCATATCAGTCACTTACACATGATCATTGAATCAATGCAGAAATAAGAATCAGTACATAAATAGTAATCAATACAGAAACGGTAGTCAATGCATAAACAATATTAATACAAAAACAGTAAAATCCTCAATCGATAGTAGAAGAATCAGTAAACAGTATAAAAGTCTATAAAGCTCAATGAATTAGTACGTGCATCAAATCACTACAGTAGTCGTCGTATCTATAACACCAGTCAGTTCAGTAGACAAATCATAGTATCTAAAATTTCAGTCAAATCATTAAAGAAATCTTCGTATCGGTAATCTCAATCAAATCATTCAATAAATCATCGCATCAATAATATCAATTGTATGAAGAGAATTCACCGGTTCAATAATATCAGTCGGTTTAAAACGTCAAATCAATACTATCGTTCGTGACTGTTGAAATCAAACAAATACAATAAAATCGTATCAAAACGTACACTTGCAATTCCAGTTATTCAATATCACGTGCTCAGTGAATCACATGCAATCCAGTAATCTATATCACGTGTTCAGTGAATCACATGCCACTTGCTCAGTATATTACATGCATAATGTCAGCATAGTGAATTAGTAATATCAATGCCTGTAACAGTATCAGTAACAATCCAGTGACATGAACAGTAATGTTATAATCATGAAATCGTGCAGTAACAGTAAATCCGTATCAATAAAATCGCACAGTAACGTTAAATCCATTAAGTATTAGTAAATGTGTCAGTAACAGTAAATTCGTACAGTAGTCATACAGAGCAAGTAGAAGCACTAGCTATTAAGGTATTTTTCAGTCTTGTATCAGTATCAGTATATTGTATCCATTGGCTCAGTAAAAAGAGTCGTCACTCTTTGCCCGTCGGCTCATTAATCATCTTCTTATAACTCCCATAAGTAATAACGTGATCAGTAGAGGATAACACCAAATCGTATTTAAAGGAAAGCCCGTCGGCCCACCATCCTGTACAGGTCAATCAGTTTCCAACCAACGATTCAATCAGTCTTTACTTATCTTTCACACATACAGTAATATCACAATAATATAATAACAATTTCAATCATATAACCACATTCATCAACATCTTATCAATACATTGTAACCATAAAACATGATTTAGCTCAATGTAGAAAACCCCTTAAAATATTGTATAGTAGACAGAAGTCATTATAAAATGCGCAGTTTCAAAAAATTACCAAATTATTAGAAATCGTGTAAACCAACGTTTCAAAACTTTACTTGTACTGAAGCAACATTTTTCAATATAAGGATAATTTTCTATTCGATAAAAATTCCACAGAATTCAAAATACCCGGTGAAAAATCTCCAGAAAATATTCAAAACATTTAAAATCATTATCTCAAAAACATACCAAAAGTTACACAGTGAAAGCTTCGTCAATACAAAGTTATGCACGTTTTTTGGTAACGGAAACACAAAACTGAGCAGAAAAATATCAAAACACAAAATCTTCGAAATCAGAAATAGGATTCAGATTCTTTACTGCGAGACAAACAATTCTTCCAACTGCGTTGATTGACAAAAATTGCTCTGCGGCCTCCGAAACCAAGCTTTCCTCTTCTCTTTCCTTCTCTTACTCTCTCGAGCTTTCTCTCTCTTCAAAATATCTCAACAATATCTCAAATCATCTATTTAATGAACTCGATCGTCCCGACGATGTTTTCCATTCGTCCCGGGACGAAGCTCTCTGGACACGATCGTACAAACGATAATTAATTTCGTCCCTTGACGATGCTCTCGGGCAAAAATTTTGTTCTGTTCGTCCCGGACGAACTGAGGTTGGTACGGACAAACCTCCACTTTACTCAGTTCGTACATGCAGTTCGTACAGACTAACTGAAGAAATTTTCATTGTTCGTCCGTACTTAAGTCAGTTCGTACAGACTAACTGCACAAAAAAAAAATGAAATTTTGAGGGATTTTACACTTAACCACTCAAGGAAGATTAACTTCAGATAGTCCACGAAGATCAATCGTTATTGGTGCTTCAGAGGGATTAATAACTAATGCTCCAACATGCTTGACACATGCATAATATTTTATATATGCATGCTTGACTATATATGTAGACCCAAGACCCTTGACTATTCTATAGATAGGACATTCATGTATAGAATCATCGACATAATATTAACCTCTCTTTGATCTACGCTGGAGTGCTTCTTGGGTCACTCATTTAGAGTCATAATTTTAGGGCATCCATTTTAACACCCATACCGAATGATAAGATTATTCATTGTTAGAGTCACTGATAGTAATGCCATCAATCGTAGTTTTGTGTTAGTATATTGGGATTGGAGCTTATCATGCACATAATTCATTATTTTTCTTATCCTACCCATTACAATTTTGTTCTCTAGACTTTATTAATTTTTGTTCATATCTCTTCAATTTTCTCTCCCACAATACTTACTATAGATACCCTTCTCAACCTTTTGTCTATATCTTCCACAAACTTAGTTTCCTCTTTGCAATATATTATATTAATTAAAACTTACTACCTTATCTATCTATTCAAACTTAAATGATATCCTAATAAATTAAATCAAAGATATCTAAAGCAGCCATTATATGATCCTGTCATATAGGTTCACTTGTGAGCAAATTTAGGTTTCGTTTGGGATAGCTTTGTTATGCTTTTTAAAACAATTTTTTAATATAAAAAATTATAATTCAAGAAATTTTTGTACTAAAAAGTTGTTTCAGAAAGAAGCAAAAAACTATCCTAAATGAAGCCTTAATGATGCCAACAGTTGCCCTATCATGACATTTGACTCAATAAATTAGGCTTCCCCTTCCTATCTTGTCTTTTACTTCTCTAGTTATTGCTTAAGAATACGCTAACATTATTCTTTTGGGATAGTAACGTAGTGTTACTATATGCAAAGCATATGCGAGGGCTCCTGAATATGGTCCATTAATGATCATTGAGAGCTTGGGCTTGGAGGACCACTATGATTTTTATATGAATTTCATAGCATAATCAATAAGATTCTCAAGTTAGTATTATAAGATATTAGATAACGGAATCAATTTTGCTTTGCCTTCCTATAAAGATCCAAACTATATAAGTACAATTTACAGTACAATAATAAAGGACTTGAAGTTGAGTCTATAGGTGGTGAATGGGTACAAATAAGGGTGTAAACAAGTCGAGTTGAGCTCGTTTAGCTCATGCTGAGCTCGAACTCGAGCTCATTTAATGAGATCAAACTCGACCCGCTGTATACAAATCAAGCTTGAGCTCAGCTTGATAGAAAAAGGTGTATTAAATTTTTTTAAAAATGTACTTTAAAAATGAGAAGCTGAACGAGCTAATGAGTCGGGTCTAACTGAGCTCGAACTAAAGCTCATTTAGTAAACAAGCTCGACTATAGGTTAAGTTCGAACTTGAAACTGGATAAGTTCGACTCACGAGCTTGTTAGCCGGTTGAATTCTAGCTGTCTCAACTCACTTACACCCCTAGGTACAAACAATACTTATGACCAATTCATTTATTGTTTTAGGTGGTGAAGCATTTAAGATTGTTATATTTGTTGGATAAAAATGATTTTTAATGGGGAACAAATTGCTATTTAATTATTGTTGGATAACTTTTTTTTTTCCTTACCTCTGCTTGGACTAATGGTCATGCTCCGAATCATCGACAAACAATACCAAGTATTATAAATAATATGATAAATGTTCTAGAAGAATAAATTGATGAACATTTTTTACTTTTATTTTTTTCAAGTAAGCGTAAACTGCACGGTTCTCCCATCTGGTGTCTGCACATAATAATCTCTCCTTCATTAGGGGTGCAAGTGAACCGAACCGTCCGGTGTACGAACAAAATAATATCTCCTTCATTAGAGGTGCAAGTGAACCGAGTCGGCTCGAGTTAAACTCATTAACGAGCCGGTTCGAGCTCGATTCATTAACGAGCTCACAAGTTGAGCTTATGGAGCTACGAGTTCAAGCTCGAGCCTATACTCGAGCTCGTATTGTAAGACTTAATAGAGTTATCTAACTTTTGCAAGAACTCGCATCATAATTTATGAATCTACATAAGTTTTAAATCCTCAAGATCTTAAAACAAGATGATTTTCATAATCTTTAATCGGAAGAAAAAACATACATTGATTCATTTTGAATTCGTCGAATTTCGAACTACGATTTTTCATAATAACCCCTCATGAGAGTTATTTTATAATAACTCATAAAATAACTCATAGGAGTTATTTTACAATAAACGCTCATATAAGTTATTTTACAATAACTCATAGGAGTTATTTTATAATAACTCAAAGGAGTTATTTTATAATAACTGCTCATAGGAGTTATTTGATCAAACGGTCCATAAACGAATGATCAAATTATCTTTTCTTGACCAATAGGATTTAAACATAAATAATTAAATTGCAATAATTCAAATATATGAGCCACATAATGGTTTATATAATTAAATATATATTCTTAAATAATTATTGCGACGACTCGCATAATTAATATATTTAATTATTCTAACATTCTCCCACTTGGCCCATATGAAATTATTCAATTAATAATTTAATTAACATAAGCGCAATATATAAATCCTTTTTCTTAAATTGGTCAAATCATAAATTCATTGTTAAGTACAAAATTAATACGAATCATGGCGGTCATACACCATTAGTTCGATGCATTTCCTTCCATGTATCACGATACTAATCTTATACTTAATATGAAGCATAATAAGATACACACATAATGGTCCATCAATAATGTCTTTACAAAGACAAATCCTATTAATATTCACATAAACATTTATGTGTACACATCATAATAAACAGGATACACTAATTATCAAAAAACAAACTAAAAGAGCTCAAAGTATCAAAAGATATAAAGAGTAAATAAACATAATTTTAAAAAGGATTTTCAGTAATGCCCATCCTAACAACATGTTCATGAAATGTTTTTGGTTCCAACCCTTTAGTTAATGGATCCGCAAACATAAAATTGGTGCTAATGTGCTCAAATGATACTCTTTGTTTCTGAACTTCTTCTTTAACGGCAAAGTATTTTAATTCTATATGTTTAGCACCCTTTGAATACTTGTCGTTTTTAGAAAAGAAGACTGTTGCGGAATTATCACAATAAATTTTCAGTGGCTTGGCAATACTGTCAACAACTCCAAGTCCTGAAATAAAATTTCGCAGCCATAATCCTTGAATTGTGGCCTCAAAACATGCCACAAATTCATCTTTCATTGTGGATGCAGCAATGACGGACTGCTTCACACTCTTCCAAGATATTGCTCCTCCGCTTAAGAGAAACACATATCCAAATGTGGATTTTCTAGAATCCAAACATCCTGCAAAATCTGAATCTGAATATCCAATCACCTCAAGGTGATCAGATCTTCTAAAAGTGAGCATGTATTCCTTTGTTCCTTGTAGATATCGTAAAATTTTCTTTGCAGCTTTTCAATGATCAAGCCCTATATTATTTTGATATCTACCCAACATTCTAACAGCAAAACTTATATCGGGTCTAGTATAAGTCTGAGCATACATTAAACTTCCAACAATAGATGCATAAGGAATTTGTTCCATTTATTTGTGTTCCAATTCATTCTTTGGGCATTGCATAAGGCTCAATTTATCTCCTTCTGAATTGGAACAATGTTTGCTGAACAATTTTCCATCTTAAATCTCTCAAAAACTTTATTAATATATATTTTCTGAGACAATCCTAATATTTCTTGTGATCTATCACGGAATATTTCAATTCCTATCACATAGGATGCATCACCCATATCTTTCATTTCAAAGTTATTTGAGAGAAATTTCTTAGTTTCATATAATAAACCAAGATCATTAGTAGCAAGCAAAATATCATCAACATACAAAATCAAAATTATAAACTTGCTCCCACTGATATTTAGATATATACACCGATCAACAGCAATTTCTTTAAATCCAAAAGAAGTGATGGTATTATTAAACTTGATATACCATTGTCGGGAAGCTTGTTTAAGTCCGTATATTGATTTCTTAAGTTTACACACCATGTGTTCCTTTCCTTCAACTGAAAACCCTTCAAGCTGATCCATATAAACTTCTTCCTCTAAATCCCCGTTAAGAAATGCTGTTTTCACATCCATTTGATGTAACTCTTAGTCATAATGAGCTGCTATCATCATAATAATTCTTAATGAGTTCTTCTTAGAAACTGGAGCGAAGGTCTCTTTGTAGTCAACACCATCTTTTTGAGTAAAACCTTTGGCAACAACTCTAGCCTTATATCGTTCAATATTGTCTTTTGAGTCGTGTTTGGTCTTAAAGACCCACTTACACCTAACTCTTTTGGAACCTTCAGGCAATTCAACGATGTCCCAAACTTTATTATGATCCATTGATTTTAACTCTTCTTTCATGGCATCTAACCACTTATTAGAATTTATACTTTCTATGGCTTGTGAAAATGAAACTGGATCATCATCAATTCATAAGTCAAAATCTGACTCTTGAAGATAAACCATATAATCATTCAAAATAGCAGATCTTTTAACTCTAGTAGATCTTCTTAATGTTATTTCTTATGGTTCATCAATTATAGGTTCATTGGTGACAATTTCATTTTGGGATGTATAATCATTCATTTGCTCATCCTGTATATTGTCAAACTTTTCAACAACAGTAGGAATAACAACTTTATTAGAAGTGATGAGCAAAGGAATTTTCACTCCAACTTCTTTAACCTCTACATTACGAGGTTCTATACTCTCACTAATTTCATCATTTTCAATGAACCTAGTATTTCCAGTTTCAATAATTTTCGTACTATGATTAGGACAATAAAATCTATACCCTTTAGATTTTTCTGGATAACCAATGAAAAAACCACTGGTTGGTCTTGAATCCAGTTTTCTTTCATGTGGATTATAAATTTTTATTTTCGCTGGGCAACCCCAAACATGCAGGTGCTTTAAACTAGGTTTTCTTCCTATCCACAGTTCAAAAGGGGTCTTTGAAACTGTCTTACTAGGAACCCTGTTTAACAAATACATAGCGATTTTTAAAGCATGCATCCACAAAGATAAGGGTAAAGAAGAATAACTTAACATACATCTAACCATATCCATTAAAGTACGATTGCGTCTTTCTGCAACACCATTTTGTTGTGGTGTGCCAGGCATTGTGTATTGAGCACAAATGCCACGCCTTTCAAGAAATTTAGCAAATGGACCAGGACATTGTCCAGATTTATCAAACCTTCCATAAAATTTACCACCTCTATCAGACCTTATGATTTTCACTTTTCTATCTAATTGCCTCTCAACCTCATTAATAAACACCTCAAGGACGTTTACTGATTGAGATTTTTCATGCAATAAATAGATATAACCATAACGTGAAAAATCATTAATAAAGGTAATAAAATATTTTTGACCACTAAATGAAGGCACATCAAAAGGTCCACATATATCAGTGTGTATGATTTCAAGAAGCTGTGTGCTTCTTGTGGCTGCTTTCTTAATTATGTGTTTAGTAAATTTTCCTTTAATACAATCCACATAAATACCAAGATCAGTGAAATCCAAATCATGAAGAATTTCATTCCTCACTAATCTTTGTATTCTTTCTTTGGATATATGACCCAAACGTTTATGCCACAAGTAAGCAGAATTTTCATTCATTAAACCACGTTTTGTTCCAATATTATGATGCAAGGTTAATAAAGTCTCAGCAAATAAATTATTAAGTTTTAATTTATATAAACCATCGCAAAGCATACCAGAACCAATAAGTTCATTACACTTAAATAAACTGAAACATCCACTTCCAAACTTAGAACAAAAACCAGCTGTATCAAGTTTCGATAAAGAAACTAAATTTCTAGAAACAGAAGATACATAAAGAGTTTGAAAAAGATCTAAATGATGTCCAGTATCTAAAAAAAAAACGATATATTCCAATGACTTCAACTTGAGCTTTGACTCTATTTCCCATGAAGACAAACTTTTCATTTGGATTTATGGTTTGGGGTCGTAAGAAATCCCTGCATCACATTTGAAACATGAGTGGTGCAACCAGAATCAATCCACCAAGTATTATAAGGAACCTCAGCCAAATTTGATTCGAAACATACAAAAGCACTAGGCTTACCTTTCTTTTCAAACCAAGCTTTACGTTTCAGGCAATCTTTCTGATAGTGTCCACGCTTGTGACAGAAATGACATCTATCATTCTTTGGTTCCTTCTTTTGGATTTAGACAGATGACACATTAAGCTTTAGGTGTACTTTATTGCCCTTTGGATTTTTCTTTCCTAATTTTCTTTTAAAACCTGATTGATCTATGAGATTAATTGAGTGAATTCCTTATTTCTTAAGCCTTGATTCCTCCTGAATAAGCATACTTTGTAATTCGGTCACATTCCATTTATCTTTAATAGTATTATAATTAATTTGGAATGGACCATATTCAGGAGATAATGAGTTTATAATAAACTGTACAATGAAGCTTTCACTCACTTTCATTCCCATAGTATTCAATCTTGCTGCTATATTAGTCATTTCAGTAATGTGCTCATAAATAGTACGAGAACTATCAAATTTCATGGTGGTTAACATACCCATTAAAGTTCCAGCACGTGACTTATCAACAGACTCAGATTGAGAAATATTCTCCATAGACTTTATAAATTCTTTAGCATTATCTGTTATTGGAAATGTTGGCTTAATAATGTCTGCTACAGTCATCCGCATAAATATTATGCTTAATCTATTTGATCTTTCTCAAGCTTCATGAAAAGATCTTTCTTCAGCACTGCTTATATCAGTAAGAGCAGTAGGCTAATCATTAAGTAGTGCAAAATCCAAATCCAAAACACCTAAATGAAACTGGATTTGTTCACTCCATTCAGAATAATTAAACCCATTAAACTTTATAATAGATGAAGCTTGCGAATGAAGAATTACAGAATTAGATGCTGCAAAATAAAATACAAGACTCCCACATATCGATGATTTGAAAATTAAATTTAAAACATAAAACAGATTCAGATAACATTTCATTAATCAATAAAATGTATATTGAAGTTCTCCTTTGGGTGATACTACAATATACAATGGTAATCATAATTGATGCTTAAAATAAAATTCTCATAATTGATAATTATACACTCCAATTAAATATATTTGCTATCTTTGGATATACTAAATATATTTAATTAAGTATGATAATTTATCACATTTATATCCAATAGTACAAAATGACTAATCAACCTTTGGGAGATTCTTAAATATTTTGTAGCAATTTGAATGTTAATTACTCGTGATAAAAATTTAATATAACATTATGTCATTCTGTTAATAGCATCACATACTCACGAGTAATTAAATATTATCTAATTGATATTTATGAAAACTTTCTAGTTTGACCACTTTGGTGATTAACAAACTATGCTTGATACAAATATCAAATTAAATAATTATGATGATGATTATTTCAAATAAATAAAATACATAAGGAAAATACTTAATGTATATAATCACATATACAAACAAAATCTCTTTAAATGCAGAAAAATAGATTTACGTCATTAACTTTCATATGACAAATCCATTCATAATGAAATAAATAACATAAATCATTTCCAAAAGCAAAATAGAAACATTATTAATTTGCTATAAATTAATTGTGACAAAATATGATTCAATAATTGAAATTGATAACAAATAATATGAATTTGATTTCATTAGAAAGAATCATCGAAGAAATTAAAGAAAAACTTAAACGAAAAATCACTAGTTTTCAACCATGCTCTGATACCACATGTAAGACTTAATAGAGTTCTCTAACTTTTGCAAGAACTCGCATCATAATTTATGAATCTACATAAGTTTTAAATCCTCAAGATCTTAAAACAAGATGATTTTCACAATGTTTAATCGGAAGAAAAACATACCTTGATTCATTTTGAATTCGTCGAATTTTGAACTACGGTTTTTCATAATAACCCCTCATGAGAGTTATTTTATAATAACTCATAAATAACTCATAGGAGTTATTTTACAATAAACGCTCATATGAGTTATTTTACAATAACTCATAGGAGTTATTTTATAATAACTGCTCATAGGAGTTATTTGATCAAACGGTCCATAAACGAATGATCAAATTATCTTTTCTTGACCAATAGGATTTAAACATAAATAATTAAATTGCAATAATTCAAATATATGAGCCACATAATGGTTTATATAATTAAATATATATTCTTAAATAATTTTTGCGACGTCTCGCATAATTAATTTATTTAATTATTCTAACACGTATAAGCTCATTAAGCTGCTCGATATTGGCTCAAGTTAGACAAAATTGTAAGTATCACATGTAAATTAAAAATCTCTTTTATAGATAGGACATTACTATCAGTGAATTATTATTTTTTATATTAAAAATAATACTCTTTTATTGATAAATTGAGCTGCTCGATACTTTACACATGCATAATCTCTTATATATGCATGCTTGACTACATATGTAGACCCAAGACCCTTGACTATTCTATAGATAGGACATTAATGTATAGAATCATCGACATAATATTAACCTCACTTTGATCTACACTGTAGTGCTTTTTGGGTCACTTATTTAGAGTCATAATTTTAGGGCGTCCATTTTAACACCCATCCCGAATGATAAGATTATTCCTTGTTAGAGTCACCGATAGTAATGCCATTAATCGTAGTTTTACGTTAGTATATTGGGATTGGAGCTTATCATGCAAATAATTCATTATTTTTCTTATCCTACCCATTACAATTTTGTTATCTAGACTTAATTTATTAATTTTTGTTCATATCTCTACAATTATCTCTCCCATAATACTTACCATAGATACCCTTCCCAACCTTTTGTCTATATCTTCCACAAACTTAGTATCCTCTTTGCAATATATTATATTAATTAAAACTTACCACCTTATCTATCTATTCAAACTTAAATGATATCCTAATCAACTAAATCAAAGATATCTAAAGCAGCCATTATATGATCCTGTCATATAAGTTCACTTGTGAGCAAATTTAGGTTTCGTTTGGGATAGCTTTGTTATGCTTTCTAAAACAACTTTTTAATATAAACAATTATAATTCAAAAAAAAATTATACTAAAAAGTTGTTTCAAAAAGCAGCAAAAAACTGTCCTAAATGAAGCCTTAATGATGCCAACAATTGCCCTATCATGACATTTGGCTCAATAAATTAGGCTTTCCCTTCCTATCTTGGCATTTACTTCTCTAGTTATTGCTTAAGAATACGCTAGCATTATTCTTTTGGGATGGTAACATAGTGTTACTATATGCAAAGCATATGCGAGGGCTCCTGATCATATGGTTCATTAATGATCATTGAGAGCTTGGGCTTGGACGACCAATATGATTTTTATATGAATTTCATAGCATAATCAATAAGATTCTCAAGTTAGTATTATAAGATATTAGATAACGGAATCAATTTTGCTTTGGCTTCCTATAAAGATCCAAACTATATAAGTACAATTTACCAGCACAATAATAAAGGACTTGAAGTTGAGTCTATAGGTGGTGAATGGGTACAAATAAGGGTGTAAATAAGTCGAGTCGAGCCGAGTTGTTGTATTATCGAGCTGAGCTCGTTTAGATCATACCGAGCTCGTTTAATGAGGTCAAACTCAACACGCTGTATACAAATCAAGCTTGAGCTCGGCATGATAGAAAAATGTGTATTAAATTTTTTTTAAAATGTACTTTTAAAGACGAGTAGCTCGACAAGCTAACAAGTCGGTCTAACTGTGCTCGAACTCAAGCTCATTTAGTAAACAAGCTCGATTATAGGTTGAGCTCGAACTTGAAACTGGATAAGTTTGACTTACGAGCTCGTTAACCGGTTGAGTTTATAGCTCGGCTCACTTACACCCCTAGGTACAAACAATACTTATGACCAATTCATTTATTGTTAAAGTTGGTGAAGCATTTAAGATTGTTATATTTGTTGGATAAAAAATATTTTTAATGGGGAACAAATTGCTATTTAATTATTGTTGGATAACTCTTTTTTTTTTTCCTTACCTCTGCTTGGACTAATGGTCATGCTCCGAATCATCGACAAACAATACCAAGTATTATAAATAATATGATAAATGTTCTAGAAGAATAAATTGATGAACATTTTTTACTTTTATTTTTTTCAAGTAACATGACTACATAAATTTTAGCTTTTAAGAGGAAGGAGAGAAAGTTGATGATGCCCTAAAAAGTTAGTGATGTTTTGTGTAACGTATTAAGGCTTCGTTTGAGACGGCTTTCTTACTGATTCTTAAAGCAACTTTTTGTATAAAATTTTAATTTTTAAATTAGAAAGTTGTTTTAAGAAGTAATAAAAAATCCGTCCCAAACGAAGCCTAAATCTGTTGTGTTCTTTGTGCCACTTGTTTTCTTGTTATTATGTTTAATGATTAATCAATTAAACTTATTGTTAATGTTACAAACGGTGGTGACGGTGGAAAGATTACCACTTACAATTATAGTGACAAAGAGAATAAGGATTTCTTTGCTAATTGTCACCTTAAGAAAGGTCACATATGACTCATAAAATTACAAGTTAAACATTATCATTTTGAAATTAGTGATGATCCATCATATTATTAATAATTAAGATTTTATTTTTCAATAACATGCAAGTAAAGAGATTTATTGATGTTTGTTAAGAGAGAGAAAGATTGTATTGTTTGCTTTTTTTATTTTATTATGCTCCAAACATCTTTAGGTGGAATTTAACCACTTTTATTAGAAGAAAAAGCACACAAGATCTAAGTTACAAAGTTCATGAAAAAAAAAAAAACATGTAAAAACATAACAAGTAGCACACTAAGCATATGCCTGCCTTAATATTTAACTAAACACCACAATAAGCTTTTAGGGCATCATTAGTTTTTTCTCCTTCCTCTGAAAAGCGAAACTTCACATAGTCATAATACTTAAAAGGCTTGAAAAGTAAGGGATGTTGTTCATCAATTAATTCTTCTGGAGCATTTATCATATCATTTGTGAGACTTGGTATTGTGCTAAAAATCACTGCATATCGTTTTTCGGTCTCATTCTTCAATTTTACTCGATGATTAGGAGCATGAAGTCTTCCGTTAGTCCATGCCTGAGTCAAAAAAAAAAAAAAAAAAACAAAAACTTATTCAATAAAAATTAAATAATAATTTTTCATCATTAAAGTACATTTATTACCCTCAAACAAGTATACTAACCTTGAATACTTCGCCAAGTAAAACTGTAAATGAATTTTTCATAGGCTTCGTTTGTATCCATTCACCGCCTCTGGTCTCAATTTCTAGTCCTTCCACATTATGGGGGCAAATTATGCTTATATAGTTGGGATCTTTATGAGACGGCAAAGAAAGATTGATTCCATCATCTAATGCATTCTTATAATAATTTGAGAACCTTATTGAATATGCTAGGGAATTCATATGTGAATCATTGTGAAGCTCTAAGCATAAGCTCTCTATGATTATCCGATGGATCATATTTATGAGCTCTTGCATATGCTTTGCATAGTTCAACACTGTGTTGCTACCCAAAAAAAATAAAGAAAAATAAATTAGGATGACATAGCTTTTAACTTGAAAAAATGTATAAACAAACGCATCTTCTTTAGGCAATCAAAATAATTAATTATGATAAAACTTTTGTTGCTTGGGAATACATACGAGAAAAAATCGTTTCCTTCGGGCCATATTATGTTAGCATATTCTTGCAAAGCAACTAGAGAATTAGGATCAGCCAACTGAAGAGCCAAGTAAGGGAAGCCTTGTTTCTTGAAATAAATGCCATGATAAGGCAATTTTTGGGCATCACTAAGTTTGTTCACAACTGACATGGTGAATATAGTTGGCACGATCAATCCAAGCAAGTCATTTCGGAGCTCAGAACTAACCTCATTGTAAACAACTTCGAACCCACCATAGATTTCTAGAGCTTCTACAATTTTTGATCGAGCTTTCACCCAAACCTTTTCATTGAACCTTGCAATGTCTAATCCACTTAAGTCCACTATGGGAAGCTCAAGGTTTTTTGTATCAACGCCACCAAAATATCCCATCTTGTAGGTTGTTTCTCAGCTTTGCCTTTTAATGATACGTTCTAGCTTCAGTTAGAGGAATTTTATATTGGTTGAAGATTCCATTCTTAAGATGCTGTTATGCATTGTTCCAAAACGCCATACTTGTTGGATTTTAGGTATTGATTAATTATTGCAAATATATATTCTTATGGATGATCTGATTATAAATTATTTGAGGATATGTAGGCTATTTTAGATGTCTTTGAGTTAGGTTTCGCTTTTTATTTTTATTGTAAATTTTAATAGAGAGGAGAAGTTATTAGGTTCAGTTAGGATGTTATATTGGAAAAATGCAATAGATGCGGTCAGTGGATGTTGACCCCTATGCATTGAACCACATAGGAAAAGGGGAAAACCATCAGATCCATAGCACTCATACAAGTGGACAGAAGGCATGTTCAAACTCTCAAATAAATGTTGCGCACACTTAAATGTTAGTTTCCTGCACAACTTGAATATAACTATTGTGTGAACTATTATTACTTAGGTGAGTCAGCGGCATGTAGTAGCCGTCTGATCCTCCGCCATTTCAATCTAGCGGGTTAGATCGAGCCGGACTGAAGGATAGAACACGGGATTGGATCCGCGGTTTGATCAAGCCGCCGAATGACGGAACGTGGAACATTGATCTTGAAATCAACCGTCCAAACTAAGGGGATTAGCATTTAACTAAACTTACAACAACATTCGCATCTTCTTAATAGCTTCATCACAATAACATCACATAATTACAACAACTTTCGCCTCATCACAATAGCATCACATATCATTATTAAATATTTGTTATGAACATAGAATTTATTTAGTTGCATTAGCATTTAACTAAACACCACAATAAACTTTTAGAGCATTCTCAAAATCTCCTTTGTCTGTGAAGCGAAATTTGATGTAATAATAATACTTAAAAGATTTGTAAAGTAAAGGATGTTGTTAATCTATTAATTCTTTTAGAGTACTTACAATATCTTCCGTCCAGATCGGTATTATATTGAAAATCACTACATATGATTTTTCAGTCTCGTTCTTTAATTTTACTCGATGATTAGGAGCATAAAGTCTTTCATTAAGGCATGCATAAAATCAAAAGATTTTAAAATTATTTTGCAAATCTATCTAACACATCTTTATGATATTTTGCAAATCTTATTGAATATGATAAGGTCTTTATATGTGAATCATAATAGTCCTCGAAGCACTTCCAAACATGTACATTGCAAAGTTCAAAATTGTGTTGCTATCCAAAGAAATACAAGGAATATATATATATATATATATATATATATATATATATATATATATATATATATATATATATAAATTATAAATTATAAATTATATTAGAACTTTTGTTGCTATAGATGCTTAACAAAAAAATCGTTTCCTTGGGGCCATATATAATTGAAGCACTAAAAAGGGGAAGCCTGTCTTCTTGTAAAGGAATCCATGATAGGGTAACTGTTAGGAATTACTTAGTTTACTTGCAACCAGCAATGGAGAATAACTCTGGCACGACTGCACCAAGCAAATCATTTCGGAGCTCAGGACTGACCTCACTGTAAATAACTTCAAAAACACCATAAGTTTCTAGTGTTTGTGCAATTGTAGAAGGACATTGTAGCCAAAACTCTTCGTCGAACCTCATAGCATCCAATCCACTCAAATCAACCTTTGGTAGCTCAGGCTAGGAGATCCCATTCTTGCACTATATTACTTTTTCTTTGCCTTTAGAAGCTACGCTCTGGCACCCCCATTAGAGGAAATTTATATTGATTGATGATTCCATGAATGTCTAAGATGTGATTATAGCTCCTAATAACACAATTGTCATATTGTAATCATTGTATAATTCTATGTTGGATGACATTAAATAGTATTTTCTTTATGATGGATTCTTCCAGGTAAGGCTTATGTGCATGATAGATTTGCGAAGGCATATTTGCAAGCTTGTGTAAGGTATCTTGTGGAAAGTTAAAGGTGGATATAGTGCCTTGGAATTTTAGTTCTAAGATTTTAATTTTGCAAATGTGGGTTGTTTTTAAAATTAAAGATGTTAAGTTATCTTTGGAGTTGACTATTGAGGCTATTTTTTGTTTTCTAAATGTCATATAAATATCTAATACTGATATATCACTATTAAATTTTAAATTGCCATTGGAAACATTTTGTTTGGTCACACTTCTAATCTTTGGTCATGCTTCAAGAATTATGACTATGGTTGGAAACTTCATGATACTATTTGGAGAAGCAACTTATCTTTAAATATTGTGTGATTATAGTCCAAATGAGCATCTCGATAAGATGAATTCAACGAGTCTAAGATCACTCAATTTCAATATTATTAGAAAAGAGCATTTTATAATTGAGGCAATCAATATGAGCCATCCAATGGAGTGCTTTAAGATTTTTGTTAAATTTATCAAAATATTAATCCAGAAAAAAAAGGATCTATATTCTTCACATGAAAGGGACTTCAAATTGGAGAGTACGTAAAGATCTAAAGAATTCTAGAGCTCTGGCCAACAATTAACGTTGATAATGATTGCAAGCAATCATCACACTGATTGATGTCACTTGTACACTATTGTCTTATCATCATCTCCCAATTGTCATTATTTGACTATCATCACCTAATCTTCATCACCCAATCACAGTTACCCTATAATTGTCTCCTAATCACAACTATTCATCAATGACACTAACATAAATAGGCGAAATGCCGCCTTTTGATTGACATCATCAATATTCATGACTTTATTCAGTATTCTCCATCACATTCACATGAGGGAAAGAACATACTCTTATAATCTTACATACACGGTCGATTATATCAGCAAGATGAACGTTTTCTCATACATGCATAGTGGATTATATCACCAAGGCTTCTCCCTCATGATTTTTTTTTCCATTTTTTATGATCTCATGTGCGCTTCTCTTATCTTATTTGTGTGTGTGCAGATATTAATATATTTCTATTTTATCAATAAAATAAATGAAATTAAAATTAATATAATTTTTTTAAATTATAAGATTATATAAAATTTAATCAGAATATCCTAATCTAATAAACATTTATAACTCACACATAATCTATTTAAACATCATCTTCAGAAATTAAAACATTTGATTATTTCGTTATTTTTTTTTTTTTTGGGAATGGGGTATCCACCCTCTGTCACCCCTAAAATGGTGTTTGACGGCGTGACTAATCCTCGGCTTACCTAGAAGAGGCACCCACCCCAAAAATCTCCTGGCCTGCACTTGATTGGGCCCCACTTAAGAGCACTGCCGCTCAAGGGGAATCGAGCATGGGGTGGGGGGTTCTCAACCGTACTCACCCACCAATTAAGCTAAGCTTTGTGGGTAATTTTAAAAGAAGATTACAAAATCGTTAAAACTATTATTTAATTAATTTGATGTTTACTTCTCTTTATCTTTTGATCTTAAACTTTGGCTTCACTTCTTTAACTCTTTTGCATTCTTATAATTATTGCATATGTAATCTATTTCATTGTTATGTATGCAATTATTGCAGTCAGTTTGATATTATATGATAAAGCCCTAAGAGCCAATCTCTATTAGATGGCTAATTATGATAATTTTTTTATGGAGCTTTAAATAGTAATATGTATATAGCTTATTTTGACAGTTTGATAAATAATATGATTTCAACATCATTCGAAGCCATTTAATCGTCACTCTATTACTTCTAATAGTGTGTGTATATATATATATATATATATATATATATATATATATATATATATATATATATATATATAAATTAATATATTAGTATTTATAAAATATTGATTTATATATATATATGTGAAACTAAAAAAATTTATATAATATGTTATATTAGTGTAGTAGTGTATATATTATTTTTTGGCAATTAAAACCGTCATGAAAGGTCTTATATTATTCACTCTTTAGACCGTGCCATAGCTATCTCCTTCTCGTTTATTGCATTATTGAGCTTAGTTGTGCGAAACTACACTCCCGCCTGCTATGTCGACCATCATTGATATCACCATTGTGCCAACCTCCACCATGTGAAAGCCACATCGTACCAACATCATCATGTCAAACATCGCTCAATTATCAAAGTTTCTACTGCCCACCACTCCCGCAAAAATTCTTCTTTTGTCTATACTTAAGAACTTTGTTGTGCTCATTTATTTTCTTTGCTTAGCTTAGTTGTTACCTTTGCTGCTAGCTATTAGAATACTTTTGTGATTGGATTTATGGTAGTTTTGAAATTTGTAGAATTATTCTAAGTGTTTTTTTAGGGTTATAATTCCATTTATTATCTCAGTTTTAAGCAGGAGTTAAAGCTTATATAACTATTATATTAATAATTGATGCGAAAGAGATGAAATTTAATTTTCATGAAATGTTGATGCGACATGAATGATTGGAAAAGAGAACGAGCACTGAAAAGATGAGATCCATGGTGAGAGGAGGCGCCATTTAAGAGAATAGGATGATAGCAAGAAATTAATAGTTCACACAATAGTTAAATCAAGCTTCCAATGAAATAGTATTCTTACTGCTTTTTATAACAGTTTTATAACACAGAATTTTCTAAAAGCAACAAAAAAAGTGACCAAAGTGCCCCCAAAGAAAACCTCAATCTCCAATTCAATATGATTAATCAATTAAACTTAGCCCATGACCTCGATTTATTGTTAATGTTACAAATGGTGGCGACAGTGGATAGATTACCACTTACAACTATAATGACAAAGAGAATGAGAATTTCATTACTAATTGTCACCTTAAAAAAAGCTCACATATGACTCATAATTAAAATTACAAGTTAAAATTACAAGTTAAACATTATCATTTTACAATTAGTGATGATCCATCATATTATTAATAATTAAGATTTTATTTTTCAATATCATGCAAGAAGAAAATAATCATTTATCTAATGAATGAGGTTCTTAGAAAAAAAAAGGAAAGAAATTAATTGATGTTCGTTTAGAGAGAGAGAGAGAGAGAGAGAGAGAGAGAGAGAGAGAGAGAGAGAGAGAGAGAGAGAGAGAGAGAGAGAGAGAGATGAACAACATTTTGAAAAACTCTTTGGGTTTGTAATTTAAGCACAACTCCTTACTACATTACACATAAATGAAAATGGAAAAATATGAGGATATTAAAACAATAAGCTATTTATGTTCTTACAAATTAAAAATAGGACAGTGGTAGAGAAGGTAGTGGATATTATGTAGAAAGAAAAAAATTAATGATGTGAATATGGGTGCATCAAAAATTAATATTTCTATTTATTTGTTTCAAATATTCAAGCTCGCATTGTTTGCTTTTGGTGTTATTATGCTCCAAGCTTCTTTAGGTGGAATTTAACCACTTTTATTAGAAGAAAAAGCACACAACATCAAAGTTACAAAGTTCATGAAAAAAAAACAAGTAAAAACATAACAAGTAGCACACTAGGCATATGATTGCCTCAATATTTAGCTAAACACCACAATAAGCTTTTAGGGCATCATTAGTTTTTTCTCCTTCCTCTGAGAAGCGAAACTTCACATAGTCATAATACTTAAAAGGCTTGAAAAGTAAGGGATGTTGTTCATCAATTAATTCTTCTGGAGCATTTATCATATCATTTGTGAGACTTGGTATTGTGCTAAAAATCACTGCATATCGTTTTTCGGTCTCATTCTTCAATTTTACTCGATGATTAGGAGCATGAAGTCTTCCGTTAGTCCATGCCTGAGTAAAAAAAAAAAAAAAAACTTATTCAATAAAAATTAAATAATAATTTTCATTGTTAAAGTACATTTATATATTATCCTCAAACAAGTATACTAACCTTGAATACTTCGCCAACTAAAACCGTAAATGAATTTTTCATAGGCTTCGCTTGTATCCATTCACCACCTCTGGTCTCGATTTCTAGTCCTTCCACATTATGGGGGCAAATTATGCTTATATAGTTGGGATCTTTATGGGACGGCAAAGAAAGATTGATTCCATCATCTAATGCATTCTTATAATAATTTGAGAACCTTATTGAACATGCTAGGGACTTCATATGTGAATCATTCTGATGAAGCTCTAAGCATAAGCTCTCAATGATCATCCGATGGATCATATTTATGATCTCTTGCATATGCTTTGCATAGTTCAACACTGTGTTGCTATCCATAGAAAATAAAGAAAAATAAAATAATGTATAAACAAACGCATCTTTCTTAGGCAATCAAAATAATCAATTATGATAAAACTTTTGTTGCTTGAGAATACTTACCAGAAAAAATCATTTTCTTGGGGCCATATAATATTTGCATATTCTTGAACAGCAACTAGAGAATTAGGATCTTCCAATTGAAGAGCCGAGTAAGGGAAGCCTTGTTTCTGGAACCAAATGCCATGATAGGGCACTTGTTGGGCATCACTAAGTTCGTTCACAACTGGCATGGTGAACATAGTTGGCACGATCAATCCAAGCAAGTCATTTCGGAGCTCAGAACTAACCTCATTGTAAACAACTTCGAAGCCACCATAGATCTCTAGAGCTTCTGCAATTTTTGACCGAGCTTTCACCCAAACCTTTTCATCCAACCTTGTAATGTCCAATCCACTTAAATCCACTATGGGAAGCTCAAGGTTTTTTGTATCAACGCCACCCAAATATCCCATTCTTGTAGTTTGTTTCTCAGCTTTGCCTTTTACTGTTAAGTTCTAGCTTCTGTTAGAGGAAATTTATATTGGTTGAAGATTCCATTCTTAAGATGCTGTTATGCATTGTTCCAAAACGCCATACTTGTTGGATTTTAGGTATTGATCAATTATTGCAAATATATATTCTTATGGATGATCTGATTATAAATTATTTGAGGATATGTAGGCTATTTAATTTAGATGTCTTTGAGTTAGGTTTCGCTTTTTATTTTTATTGTAAATTTTAATAGAGAGGAGAAGTGATTAGGTTCAGTTAGGAAGTTATATTGGAAAGAGGCAACTTTGTAGTAAGATCATCTTCAACTGACTTGCATGTCACCGTATGCCTCCGCTAGCTAGTAGCTCCATTCGACCCCTAAATTGCACGGCAAACATCGGTTGGTGAACAATGCGACTTTTTACCCATGCTATTTTGTTTTTAAATCCGGAAATTAGGTTATTAATTTTAGCTTTTTAGAATTTAAAATATTTTACAAGATTAATTTATTTAGATACAATATTAATATATCCTCATATAATTAAAGGATGTCTAGTAATAAAATATCTCAACAAAATAAAAAATAAAAATCAAAATACATAATAAGCTTGTTCCTATTTAAGTGTTCTAATGTAATTTTTATGTTATTTAATAAATATTTGTATATTTAGGATATATTTATATCTCAAATTAATTTATCAAGTAATATATATATTAAAAATAATAATAAATTGATAAATACAAAATAAATTATGAGAAAGAATATACATAAAAAAATTCTTTTTTTTGATGTTAGAATATGAAGTTTGGTTGGAAATAAATTATTGTATTTTAGAGTATTATTAAATTTTAAGGTTAGAAATGAGTTTTTCGGTTGAAGATGACCTAAGCATTATGGATCAAAATTAAGAGACAAAGTAACTTAAAGCACAGCATGCGGCCTTCATCATTATTAAACTCAATTCCAGATGAGAAGGATTAGGAATAGATATTCTATCAACAATCAATCATAAAATATTTGCAAAATATTATGAAATGAATCTTAGGGTTCATTTGAGATAATTTTTTTTCGTTGCTTTGCTTTTTAGGTCACAATCATAATTTTTATTTGGCAATTGCTTATTTATTCATTTTAATAAATTTTTGTTCTAAGGTGCTTGCTTTCAAAAAAGCTACTTTCTCCACAATAAATGTATAACCGGCCGGCTTTATAAAAAAATGCAACCATCACAAGCGAACTCTTTCGCTTGGGACAGTTTTTTTTATGCTTTTAAAAGCATCATTTTAGTACAAAAATTTAATTTTTTTTAATTAGAAAGTTGCTTTAAGAAGTTTTAAGAAAGTCATCCCAAGTGAAGCCCAAGGTTTCATTAATCGGGACGACTTTCTTACTGCTTTCCAAAGCAATTTTCTAACACAAAAATTTTTGTACTAAAAAATTTAGTTAGAAAACAATAAGAAATTTGCCTCAAACGATGCCTTAATTTCAAAAGATACCACATTAATATAACCTAATTATTATGAGAAGTAAGTCCAAGTTTGTAAGACACTTCAAATAAGTGAAGCATCAAAATTTTGTGACGATTATTGTTAATTGACATAATGTTTTTTTAGGATGAGGCTCACATGTAATACATGCATCTTAACCCATTTATAGCAAAAGAAAGGTTTTTGCTATCAACACCACCCATGACCCAGATATCTTCTTGGTTGTTTTTCAGCTTTGATATAGGCTCGGTTTGAGTCGACTCTTTTACTTATTTTTAAAGTAATTTTTTAGTATAAAAATTAAAAATTTTGTACTAAAAAATACTTTTAAAAATAGTAAAAAAAAAACGTCCCAAACCAAGCATAATCTGGCTTCAATTTAGAGGAAAGTTATATGGGTTAAGGATTCCATGCCCAAAATGTCGCTATGATTCTGGATAATACATTATCGTTTTACGAGTAATCAATCTTGTCGGATAACATTATAATATGGATAAACAAAAATATCTTCATCATATGGATAATACATTGGAAACATGGCAGATTGAGAGAGAGAGAGAGAGAGAGAGATTAAAGGGTGGTTAAGGAAATGGTGTTTGCAGTAAGCATTCATGGAGAGAGAAAATGGAGCACAGAAGGTCAAAATTAAGAAAGGAAGTGAAGAGATCGAATGGGTTTTTAGTGGGTAGGATAAGGAAAATAATGAACTATTTGCATGACAAGCTCTAATTTAGATACACTGAAGCTAAGTTGGAAATTGGAATACAAGCAAAAATATCTAAGAGATTCTTAAAGGCACTCTAATTCAAAAGCTCTATAGGGCGCTTTATATTGGCTGTGATCCTCACACAAAATTACTGCTTGGGATGATTTACAATCTCATGATTCTCAAGAAGTGCGGACATCAGACCGTTCGGTGGTAAATTATAACGCGTCACGTTACCCGGTACACAATGGTATACAGCCGCGGTGCACAACAAACGGGTGACGTGCGTTTTGATTCGCTTCCGGACGACGTCCGTATCCACATAGAATAATTTCACATCAAGAAGGTACCAAGTAACAAAGGAAAGAAAAGATTACTCAATGCTATCAACTGAGGGATCATATTCAATCTATTCTTTTAGCAGTGGATGTATCACATTATCTTCGGGGAACTTTTCCTCCCAGGTGCAAGATACGAAAAAAGGATTTTTTAGCTTGGATTCTGGGGTTCCTTCTCCTCTTTAGTTGCGATCTTTTAAGGATGTTCTCTCTGGTTCCTCGGCAGGTGATACCCTACCCTCTTTAACTCAATCTACTTTTAATGGCGTGCCGGCAGTCTTGCTTTTGGATAAGAAGTTCTAAAACTTGCATCTCCATTTCAATTTACTCTTGTTGGTAAATTTGGCTTGCATAGCTAGGCCAAATCTAGACTCGATTCGTGCTTTTTTTGGTAGCCTTAAACCTCGGGATTTTATTCGGTTGGCCTTATAGATTCGAAACATGTTGTGGTCTAGCTCTCTAATGATTTAGATTACAGTCGTGTCTTTGCCCGTAGATCATATTTTATTCTTAACTACCCAATGCATATTCTTAGGGGTGTCAATTCGGGTCAACCCGACGGGTTCGGGTTGAACCCGACCTGACACGGTTCTAAACGGGTCAACCCGAACCCGACCCGTTTGCAAAAACGGGTCGAGCATTTCAACCAGGACTCGACCTGGCCGGGTTGCCGGGTTGACCTGACTCGACCCGCGACCCGGCAGTGAGCGACGGAGCGCTGGCTTGGGCGCGGCAGCGGGGCAGCGGCAACGGCGTAGGCTGCAGCAGCACGTGGCAGTCGGCACTCAGGTTCGGCAGCGCGGGCTGGCAGCGGCACGCGGCAGGGCAGCGAGGGGGGCAGCGCCACAAGGCACGCGCGCGGCACGCGACACGCAGGCAGGGAGAAGGGCAGCGCGGGCTGGGGGCAGGGCAGGCGGGCAGCGACAGGGCAGAGCGGGCAGCGAAAAATTCAAATTTTTTTAAAATAAACGGGTTTGCGGGTTGACCCGCAAACCCGTCGGGTTAACCCGAACCCGACCCGTTTGATAAACGGGTCGAATTTGAGAACCCGTACCAGACCCGTTTATCAAACGGGTCGTGTCCAACCCGAATTTTCAGGGTCAGGTTTTCGGGTCATGTCAAATATTGACACCCCTACATATTCTGAAATGGACTATGTTCTTTGGTGTTAGAGAAGAATCCCCCATTGTGCTTATTTGGATCTCATTTCCCAATCTTAGGCTTCACTTTTTTAATTAATGCTAAAGTGTTACATGCCCTTGGTTCTATTTTCGATTGTCCCTTACAAATTGACCAGGCAACTGCTTCTAGAACCCGTCCATCTGTGGCTAGGGTCTTAGTCGAAGTTGATATCACTAAGAAACATGCTAAGGAAGTTTGGGTCGGTTCTAAAGCCTTTGTTTACTTACAAAAACTGGAGCTTGAGAATGTTTTTGATTTTTGTACGCATTCTAAAACATATGGGCATGCGGTTTCTGATTGTTTCAAATTGCATCAGGATCTTAAAAAAAAATTCCAACCCATCGGTGGGGAAGGTGGTCTCTATTGTTATAGATACTACAAACGAGAATATTGAGAACCGGATTCTTTTGAATCAGGTCGAGACCCCTACCCCTAATGAGAAGGTTGGAAATTATAATTTTAATGATTTGAAAAAGATGAATGTTTTGGAAAATTGTCTAATTTTTTCACCTGAGAGAGTCTCTCCTGGTGATAAACCTCTCGAGGAAGTTGAAAAGCTTCCTAATTTATTTGTCTCTATTGATTCAATGCTTCAAAATAATGAGAATCCCTCTCTATTGCTTAATGTGGACACTAATGAAAAGGAGAATGTTATGGAGGAATGTGAAGAAGGGGAATTTATCCCCAGAAACAGTTATGGTCCTATCTCTGTGGTTCATGTTAATAGTATTGATAAAGGGGATCCTACTGCTTCGTCTTCTTCTGATCTCTTTGTAATTGTTCTAAGTCTATTGATGAGGAAGGAGCCTTTAAGGTGAATAAGAAGAAAAAGAAAAATGGTAAAGCTCATTTACCTGATACACCTCGTTCTACTATGCCTCAAATTTTTGCTAAAAGTTCTAATGATTAAAGCCCTTATTTGGAATGTGAGGTGTATTGGGGAGGCTGATTCTAGAATTAGAGTCGGGAATTTATGTCGTGTGCATAACATTAAATTGCTAGTTTTACTCGAACCTTTTATTTCTGCTGATAAAATTGCTTTTACTGCTTCTCATTTGGGGTTTAACATGATGTTTGCAAATTGTTCTAATAAAATTTGGATTATATGGAATAGCCATTTTAACATCAACATTATTTCTGATTTTCCCAAGTTGTTTATGTGCAAATCACTTTTTCTAACTTTAATTATAATTCTTCATTTGTTTATGCTGCTTGTACTAGATTGGGTCAGCTTCATCTTTGGGATCTTTTATCGGATTTTGCTCTTAATTATAATGGTCCTTGGTGTGTGGGTGGTGACTTCTATATTGTTTCTAATGCTAATGAGAGAATAGGGGGTAACCCCCATCTCCCCCCTATTAAGGGTATGTATCGTCTTTGGGCCAAACTGAGTAGATTAAAACAAGTCCTTAGATGGTGAAACAAAAATGTTTTCAAGAATATCTTTTCTAATATTAAGGAAGATGAAGATAAGGTGTTGGAATTGGATAAGTTGTTTTTAGATAATCCCATAAGTGCCAACCTCTCTAATCTTGATAATGCTAAAATTACGCTTTTTCAATTGCAAAATCAAGAAAAGATCTTCTGGAGACAGAAGGCCTCGGTTAAAATTGTTTTGGAGGGGGATAGGAACACTAGCTTTTTTCATGCTTTGGCCAATAAGAATATAATCAAGAGTTATATCCACAAAATTGTTAACAACCAAGGGTGTGTTTATGATACTGGTGATTTAATTATTAATTCTGGGGTGGAACATTTTAGAAATGTTTTAAATAATATTAGTTATATTACCCCTATTATCAATCCCAATGTGATTCCTCACTCTATTGGAGAGGAAGATAATCATTTGCTCACTCAATCTCCTACGGACGATGAAATTTAGAAAATTGTGAAAGACATGAATGAGGACTCTATCGCTGGTCTTGATGGCTTCACTACTAAATTTATTATTAAGACCTGGGATATTATTATGTTAGATGTGGTGGAGGCTGTGAATGACTTTTTTAATGGTAATCCTTATCCTAAGTTTTTCTCTTCCACTAATATTATGTTAATTCCTAAAAAATATTCTACCACCAACTAGAATGATTTTAGACCTATTAGTCTTTATACTTTCTTTAATAAACTTGTTTCTAAAATCATTGCTTCTAGATTAATGAACATCCTACCGAGAATCATCTCTTTTAATCAAATTGGGTTTGTCAAAGGTAGAAGCATTTTTGATAATATTCCTTTGGCCCAAGAGATTGTTCATGTATTAATGCTAAAGTTACTAGAAGGAATCTCATTTTTAAACTTGATATTACTAAGGTTTATGATAATTTGACTGGTAATTTATTTACAATGTGCTATCTCTTTGGCTTTAGTTAATTTTTCATCATGCTTATTAAAAATAGTATTAAAAATTATTATTTTTTTGTGATCATTAATGGTAGAAACCATGATTTTTTTTTAAATCCACTCATGGGTTAAGACAAGGGGATCCCTTATCACCTTCTCTTTTTATTATTGTTGTGGATTATCTCTCCAAATGCCTTAACGAGCTTTATAAAAGGCATCCTACTCTCTATTTTTGTAATGTTGGTGGCATACCTATTACTCATCTCATTTTTGCAGATAGCTTTATTATTTTATCGATTGCATCCATTAATAATATTAAAATGTTAGTTCAATTTCTGTCTGAGTTCCAAAACATGAGTGGTTTGTCCATTAACAAGGATAAGAGTAGTTTCATTTCTGGTAAGTTGGTGAACCGTAGTAGAATTAGTGTTATCAAAAAAGTTTGTGGTTTTAACTCTACCTTGCTTCCTATTAAATATTTAGGAACCCCTCTTTTTAAGGGGAGGAAAAGAACTCATCTGTTTGATAATATTTTTATGATGTTCCAAAGGAAACTCTTAAACTAGTCTTTTAATTTTATATCTTTTGGTGGTAAGTTGGTTCTGATTAAAAATGTTTTAAACTCGATCCCTTTCTTTATTTTCCACACTTTGCAACCTTCCTCCACTTCTTGCATGGGAATGGAGCATAAGAAGATTATTGGATGAGATTTACTTTAAATATTAGTTAAATCATTCTTGAAATGGCATATCAAATAGGCCATTAAGTTTTGATAGTATGATGGTGTGTTCATATGTTGTTTGCTTTTGATGTTATTATGCTCCAAACATGTGTAGGTGGAATTTCAATATTTAGATTTCATTTGGTACAGTTTTTTTATTACTTTCTAAAGCAGCTTTTTAGCACAAAACTTTTGTTGAAATTTTAGTACTAGAAAGATGCTTTTAAAAAGTAATAAAAAAGCTCTCAAATGAAACCTTAATTACAAGAAGAAGTTCTTATTAACAAAGTTTAGATTAAAAGGCAAAACATTAAAAATAATGATAAAAATGATTTGAATTGGAGATTGAGGATTTCTTTGAGCATTTTTGTTACTTTTTATGTTACTTTTGGAGAAATTTTGTGTTATAAAACTGCTGTAGAAAGCAGTAAGAAAAATATTTCATTGGAAGCTTGAATTTTACTATTGTGTGAACTATTTTTTTCTTTCTATCATCCTATTCTCTTACATCACGCATCCTCCCTCTCACCATGGATTTCAACTTTTCAGTGCCCGTTCTACTTTCCAACCGTTTATGTCGCATCAAGATTTCATGTAAATTAAATTGCAACTCTTTCGCATCAAATATTAATTTAATAGTTATATAAGCTTAACTCCATAGAACATAGATGATAAACGGAATCATAACCCTTAAAAAAAAAACACTTTGAATAATACTACAAATTTCAAAACTACAAGAAACCCAACCAAAAAGTATTCTAATAGTAGCAAATGTAACAACTAAGCTAAGAGAACAACAACAATGAGCGCAACAAAGTTCATAAGTATAGACAAAGGAAGGCCTCTTGTAGGAGTGGTGGCCAATAGAAACTTCAATAATTGAGTAATGTTTGGCATGGCTATGTTGGTACTATGTGGCTTTGACATAGTGGAGGTTGGCACTATCACGACATCGGCTTAATGGTGGTCGACATGGCAGGCGGGAGCGGAGCTTCGTGCAACGAAGGAGATAGTGTAACAACCCAAATTCTTAACTATCGATCGAGATATTATCTGCTTTGACTAAGGGCCTCATGGCGTTGTCTTATTGGTGTAACTTCTCAATATGTCACCCATCTCATAATTCTTCTAGGATGAGCACAGTTAACTACGGAGTTTCTTAATGAAATTTCAATCATTTTGCCCAAAAATATGTGAGCTTTCTTAAGGTGACAATTAGCAAAGAAATCCTCATTCTCTTTGTCACTATAGTTGTAAGTGGTAATCTCTCCACTGTCGCCACCATTTGTAACATTAACAATAAATCGAGGTCATGGGCTACGTTTAATTGATTAATCATATTGAATTGGAGATTGACGTTTTCTTTGGGGGCACTTTTGTCACTTTTTTGTTACTTTTAGAAAATATGATATAAAATTGATGTAGAAAACAATAAGAAAACTATTTCATTGGAAGTTTGTTAACTATTATTTTCTTGCTTTCATCCTATTCTCTTATAAAACGCCTCCTCTCACCATGGATCTCATCTTTTCGGTGCTCGTTCTCTTTTCCAATCATTCATGTCGCGTCAAGATTTCATGTAAATTAAATTTCATCTCTTTCACATCAAATATTAATATAATAGTTATATAAGCTTAACTCCTTCATAGAACTGAGATGAAAATATAATTATAACCCTAAAAAAATACTTTAAATAATTCTACAAATTTCAAAACTACAATAAACCTAATCACAAAAGTATTCTAATAGTAGCAAAGGTAACAACTAAGCTAAGCAAAGAAAATAAATGATGCATGTATGAGAAAACGTTCATCTTGCTGATATAATCGACCGTGTATGTAAGATTATAAGAGTATGTTCTTTCCCTCATGTGAATGTGATGGAGAATACTGATTAAAGTCATGAATATTGATGATGTCAATCAAAAGGCGGTATTTCTCCTATTTATGTTAGTGTCATTGATGAATAGTTGTGGTTATGAGACAATTATAGGGTAACTGTGATTGGGTGATGAAGATTAGGTGATGATAGTCAGATAATGACAATTGGGAGATGATGATCAGATAATAGTGTACAAGTGACATCAATCAGTGATGATGATTGCTTGCAATCATTATCAACGTTAATTGTTGGCCAGAGCTCTAGAATTCTTTAGATCTTTACGTACTCTCCAATTTGAAGTCCCTTTCATGTGAAGAATATAGATCCTTTTTTTTTCTGGATTAATATTATTTTGATAAATTTAACAAAAATCTTAAAGCACTCCATTGGATGGCTCATATTGATTGCCTCAATTATAAAATGCTCTTTTCTAATAATATTGAAATTGAGTGATCTTAGACTCGTTGAATTCATCTTATCGAGATGCTCATTTGGACTATAATCACACAATATTTAAAGATAAGTTGCTTCTCCAAATAGTATCATGAAGTTTCCAACCATAGTCATAATTCTTGAAGCATGATCAAAGATTAGAAGTGTGACCAAACAAAATGTTTTCAATGGCAATTTAAACATAAAAACCTAAGAACTATAATAAAGTCATATTTTTTAAAACAATGTTCAACAATAACTCGAAATTCAATAGTGATATATCAGTATTAGATCTTTATATGACATTTAGAAAACAAAAATTAGCCTCATAGTAAACTCCAAAGATAACATCTTTAATTTTAAAAACAACCCACATTTGCAAAATTAAAATCTTAGAGCTAAAATTCCAAGGCACTATATCCACCTTTAACTTTCCACAAGATACCTTACACAAGCTTGCAAATATGCCTTCGCAAATCTATCATGCACATAAGCCTTACCTGGAAGAATCCATCATAAAGAAAATACTATTTAATGTCATCCAACATAGAATTATACAATGATTACAATATGACAATTGTGTTATTAGGAGCTATAATCACATCTTAGACATTCATGGAATCATCAATCAATATAAATTTCCTCTAATGGGGGTGCCAGGGCGTAGCTTCTAAAGGCAAAGAAAAAGTAATATAGTGCAAGAATGGGATCTCCTAGCCTGAGCTACCAAAGGTTGATTTGAGTGGATTGGATGCTATGAGGTTCGACGAAGAGATTTGGCTAAAATGTCCTTCTACAATTGCACAAACACTAGAAACTTATGGTGTTTTTGAAGTTATTTACAGTGAGGTCAGTCCTGAGCTCCGAAATGATTTGCTTGGTGCAGTCGTGCCAGAGTTATTCTCCATTGCTGGTTGCAAGTAAACTAAGTAATTCCTAACAGTTACCCTATCATGGATTCCTTTACAAGAAGACAGGCTTCCCCTTTTTAGTGCTTCAATTGACTAATCCTACTTCTCTTATCACAATTTAAGAATATATCAATATTATATGGTCCCAAGGAAAAGATTTTTTCTGGTAATCTTCTCTAGCAACAAAAGTTCTAATATAATTTATAATTAAATTATCAATAAGAAGATAAGATGTTTGGGCTTGGAGGATTATTATGATTCACATATAAAGTCCTTATCCTATTCAATAAGATTTGCAAAATATTATAAAGATGTGTTAGATAGAGGAAACAGTACTGATGTTTTGCCCGCCCATAAAGACCCCAACTATATAGGCATTATTTGTGGAAGGGCTTGAAGTCCAAAATACATGTGATAAGTGGATAGAAAAAAAACCATTTACAAATTCCTTTACTGTTTTAGTTTAGGATTTAGCATTCAAGGTATGTACATACATAATATGATACAAATTCTTATTTCATGATATTGTAAATAATTTTTAAATCATTTGATTTTATGCAGGCATGGACTAATGGAAGATTTTATGCTCCTAATCATCAAGTAAAACTAAAGAAGGAGACTGAAAAACAATATGTAGTGATTTTAAGAAACAATAAGAAAATCGTTCCAAACTTAACCTAAACTTATAAGAATTAAAAAGTCACAAGAACATGAATAATACCAATGTTCCAATTAAACATCAGCGTTGTATGTCACTAGAAATTTTTGGCGATAATACTGGCGATTATTGACGACCCAAATTATCAAGCAAATTTCCAATGATTCTATCTGCCAAAATTTCCAGCGGATTTAACCATAAAGCCCCATCGATAATTTTTGCTGTCCATGGGCCATTGGTAAGTGCTAAAAAAATAAAAATTTCTTGGAATGGATTGCTTTTAGCCAGTATTTCATTTGGAATTTCCATCAGTATTTTGCTAGAAAATATTTTTTATGCAGTGTGATCACCAATTAAACTTAGTTAAGTTTTGTTTGAGAGAGTCAAAGCTTTCTTATTGCCTTTAAAGCTGCTTTCTAGAACAAATTTTTTTCGAAAAAAACAAATATTGTATTAAAAAATTGCTTTAGAAACAATAAGAGAGTTGTTCCAAGCGAAGCCTTGAATAAGTTAAGTCATATACTTCACTTTCCAAGCACATTAATGTAGCCTACATAGGATCTTAGGATAGCTAAATATTTGCTCTTTTTAGGGCCAATTTTCAGTGAATATCACAATACCTATGTGCGAGTGTATTACCATTATAGGAAAGATAGGACTTTGGGTGTAAAAATCTGCCGCAAAACAAGTTAAATCAATCGTAAATTTTGGTTTACGGCAGATTTACGACGGAATAAATTCTGACAAGTAAAAGTCGCATTGCAAAAGGATTTGCGACGGACAAAATTTGTTGTAAATATTTTGCGACAGATTACGATATAATTGATTTTAAGAAAATGATGCATTCGTTTTGGCTACCCGAAGCAAATTTCGTCTCAAATTATGACAGATTGGTGGTGGAAAGTCCACTGCAAATTTTCGTGGAAATGCTGTTGTAATTTGTGGCAGAAATTTAGCCACAAATTCATGGCTATTCCACCATAAATTTGCCACAAAAAATCATCCAAAGTTTCTGTTACAAATCGATCGGATGCCATTTTCAATATATATATATATATATATATATATATATATATTCCGCCGCAAAATCCGCTACAAATCCGTCGCAAAAAGCTATCTTTCATGTAATGTACCTTCTTATTAATAGAAAAATAGTTATTACCACCACCAAATAATTTGAGAATAATATATCTAAATTATCATATATTATATTATTTTAAAATTTTAAACAAATAAATTAAGATATAAATCCCCAAATCTCACAATTAAATCTAAAATAGAAAAATAAAATAAAAAATATAATGAATATTAACTAAACAAATAAACATAACAGAAAATCAAACAATTTGAAAGGCAAAAGTGAAGAAAAGTTAAACCTCATTATGAAAATTGAGGAGAAATTAAAATGAATTGAGACTCACAGTTGTATGAAAGTGGCTCAATATTGAATTACAGACTTGCTCAGGCTTCTAATCTAAAGAACAGAGACATTATAGGTAAATTAAACTGAAAAACAAGAGAGAGAAGATAGTGAGATGGATCAATTACAATAAAATAAGAGAGAGGAATAAAAAACTAGAGAAGATACTCACATGTGGCATGAGCTACGAGTAATAAAGAAGGATTTGCTAGTTGATCAAATTATTAAGCTAAATTTGAGTGTTTATTTAATTCTCTTGAGCTAATTTGAATGCTTATGATTTATGTCAAAAGATGTGCTTAATTAGAAGTGAATTTACCATATCATATTAGTTGCTCCATATTTTTAGATTTCCATAATCTTAGTCAAAAAGTAATGTGTTTCGAGCAATTTGCTCACAAAGAGCTAAGCTGAAATAGGACATAATTAACTATTCCATAGGCATTAACGTGAACCTCCTATGATGTTTGAGAATCATGTTGTTCACCTGAAGTAGCAATCACATTTAAATGCAAGGTTTATATGTTATAGTTGCATCATTAGGTAAATTCTTTAATAATTTGATCAAAATTTATCTCTCAAGGAGACGGATCATCTTGAAGTTTTATTGGGATGCTAGATTTGAACTTAAATTTTATAATTACAAGGTTCTACAAGCGAGCTTCTCTTACAAGCAATTTTAAAGGGTGAAATATTGATACCTGAAATTAGCTCACCACTTGCAAACTTACAAGAGATGTAGGGTTAGTGAGTTAAAGTTATTTAGTCTACTTCAAATATATTGAATTGCTAGGTAGTTGTGCATTGAGAGAAGAAGAAGAATAATAAAAAGAAGAAGAGAGGAGTAGGAGTAATCTAAGAATTGAGCAAAAAAAGAAGGGCATGCTAGCATCTATTAGTAGATAAATCAAATATAATAAATATAAAATAATGAGGTGGCTTATTACTATTGGTCAGCTACTTGTATTTGTCATGCAAAGTCTATATATAGATATACATCTCTATAATAGGATATGACAGGAAAATAAAGCTTTCTTTACTTTCTCCTTTCTCTGTTTCTGCACCTTTCTTTCTCCCGTGATTCTTATCTTGCCGAACAAGATCCATCACATTTCTACAACATCTACATAATGTAAAATTCTAGTTTTCATAATCTCCAATATATCCTTTTGTATAATCATGTTTCTCCATCTTTAATTATCCAAATTCTAACTTTTAAATTGTTAAAGTAAACTCCTTGTTAAGGCTTGAAAGACCTCACTGATCTAAGTAAGAAACTGAAGTCCATAAAGACCACCGCAGGAATCTCGTCGGACCACCGCCGGATCACCGCAGGAACCTCGTCGGACCAGCACCTTAAGGCCCGACGTTCATCCCCGACGTCCTGCCAAAGACCCGAAGCCTTGTTCAAGGCCCGACACTCAGTCCCTACATCCTGCCAAAGACCCGACGTCTTGTTCAAGGCCTGACACTCAGTCCCTACTTCCTGCCAAAGACCCGACATCTTGTTCAAGGCCCGACGTTAAGTCCCGACGTCCTGCTGAAGACCCGACGTCCTGCTGAAGACCTGACGTCCTGCTTAAGACCCGACGTCATACTCAAGGCCAGACCATCAACATCCGATCTTCCAAGTGACACTGGGTCTAACACCTGACTCCTTGTCTCCTACCGCCTACGGTCCTTCTGATCTCTGTCGCCTACTACGGTCCACCCGACCTCCATCACCAGACAACGGTTTTTCAGACCCCAGTCTCCTACCGACTACGATCCTTCAGGCCTTCATCGCCTACTACGGTCCATCTGACCTCCATCACCAGACAACGGTCTTTCAGACCCCAGTCTCCTACCGACTACGATCCTTCAGGCCTTCATCGCCTACTATGGTCCATCTGACCTCCATCACCAGACAAAGGTCTTTCAGACCCCAGTCTCCTGCCGACTACGGTCTTCCCGACCTCCGTCGCCTACTATGGTCATTCCGACCTCCATTAACAAACAACGGTCTTTCTGACCCCGGTCTCCTGCCGACTACGGTCCTTCCGACCAAACGAACATGTATATGTCACTCCTACCATGTAATGCAATCTATATGATGTATATTTGCTACATCAATCCAAGGCCTTCTCCCAAGGAAGGGCCTCGTTTGTAATCGACTACAAATACTAGTGGATTCATTCAAACTGGGCCAGGCCCCATGGTTTTTTCCCCTTTCAGGGGTTTTCCACGTAAAAAACTCTGGTGTCTCTTATGAATGCTACACCCTCTTACTTATCTGTTTGTGTGCTGGATCTTCGTACAATGCTAAGACGTTAAACTAAATATTTCTCTACCGTCGCGAATACTCCAGGACGCAACAGTTTGGCGCCGTCTGTGGGAACCTGGTTCCCAACTGGGGGGCAATTTCGGCTCCAACCTCAAAAGGTTATTCGACTACTATTGATGCGTTAATTTCATGGAATCAGATCCAGACTGGGGGGCAACCTTAACTTCAATTTTAGTCAAGAAGATCCCTCCAAGACTTCTAAAGCAAAGACAATATTTAAGGAAACTCTCGGCAAATACATGGAAGCTTCCGATAAAATTCAAACCATGTACAGTCCCTTACTGGACTTCTACTCCTTGGGCAAGGTCTTGATCTCAACCTCAAAAAGGCAGTAATGGTCTAAAGATAGACCCTTCTTAACCTTTGATTCGGGATACACGTGGCATACGCCCTCTCCCAATCAAGGCAAAATTGATCCCAGGGGGATCCGATTCGACCTCTTCCACACAGGTTAACGTCGTCAAACAAAGGCTCCGACGTACAACCTCGGATAGGTCTTACATCCTTAGTGGATTCTCTCGACCTCTTCCACACAGGTTAACGTCGTCGAGCAAGGGCTCCGGCATACAACCTCGGAAAGGTCTCAAATCCTTAGTAGATTCTCCCGACCTCTTCCACACAGGTTAACGTCGTCGAGCAAAGGCTCCGACATACAACCTCGGATAGGTCTTACATCCTTGGTGGATTCTCCCGACCTCTTCCACACAGGTTAACGTCGTCGAACAAAGGCTCCGACATACAACCTCGGAAAGGTCCTACATCCTTGGTGGATTCTCTCGACCTCTTCCACACAGGTTAACGTCGTCGAGATAAGGCTCCGACATACAACCTCGGAAAGGTACTACATCCTTGGTGGATTCTCCCGACCTCTTCCACACAGGTTAACGTCGTCGAGCAAAGACTCTGACATACAACCTTGGAAAGGTCTTACTGTAATATCAAAAATCTGCTCCAGGATCGTCCAGGACGATCTGGATCGTCCTGGGACGATCAGTTGTAATTTTGCTCCAGTTTTTGCCCAGTTTTGCTCCAGATGGTTTTTTATGCATATCGTCCAGGCCGATTTGGGCATCGTCCAGGCCGATCGGCACTGTAGAAAATATCAGCCTGAGAATAGTTCTGGGAATCGTCCAGGGCGATCGGGACGATCGATTTTTGGTCTGATCGTCCCGGGACGATCTGGCGATCGGCCGGGCCGATCTGAAGATTATAAAGCTGATATTAGTCGTTTTGAAGAGAGAGAAAAAGCAAAACTTAAACATAAAAATATCTGAGGAGAGAGAAACTCGAGGACTTTTGGAGAAAAGTTGATTTTCGGACGATGCGGAGCCATTTTCGTCCGAAGTGACTGTTCAGAATATTGCTGTACGCGAGGTAAGGCACATTCCGCCTTTCTCAATTTTCAGTTCCGTCGAGTTTGGCGGTATATTCTGTCCGGATTTTGTTTCCGTTACGGTTTTTCGTCCGTATCTTTTGATTGGTTCAGTTTTTACCGCGTAACTTTCCGTATATTGTTGACGTGCCGAGTGTGCACATTTTGGTTATTTTTCGAAGATTTTTGTCCGGGTATTTTTGATTCGGCGGAGTTTTTCGTAGACTACAATTTTCTGTAAAATGATAAATTCTCTGTGCAGTAGAATAAGTGTTCTGGAATGTAATTATCTATATTCTGTGCGAATTTGGTGAATTTTCTTTGCAGGAAATTTTGTGTAAATTCTATCTACTGCCGTTGTGCTGCCCGATTTTTGTCTGATTTCGGATTTGCCCGAATTTCTTCTGAATTGAAATGCTATGTGTATAAGCTATAAAAAGGGAGCTATAAGGGGCCTGGATCCTATGAGATTCAGTTAGTGTCTGGGGAAATTTTAGTTAAGCTCAAGTGGAGAAATTTCTGTTCTGTCCCGGATCCGAGGATTATTCTGGTGCCGTGAGCACATTTAGCTTAGCTATTAATTATTCAGCGAATTTCTGGTGCCGTGAGCACAAGGGAGACATAAGGGTCAGAATCCGTAGTGATTCTGTTTAGTTTAGCTTAGCTATTAATTAAATATATGATATCCACTATTATCTGATTCTGATTTCTGTATCTGTTCTGTTGATACGATCTGCCATTCTGATTTCTGATCTGTGTAATTTGATATCTGTTCCGTTTAGTTCTGATTTGATATGATCTGAATCTCTGATTTCTGTATGATTCTGACTCTGTTGATTTATTCTGTTCTGATTTGTATTCTGAGATGATCTGATCTGTACAACTCTGATTCTGGTTTGATATATGTCTGTATAAGTTCTGATTTGATTCTGTTCTGATTCGAGATCTGATTATGTTCTGATTTCTGATCTGATTTCTGTCTGATGAGTTTGATTTTGGCTTCTGAGAGTTTAGATTGGTGGTTTGTTGCTTTGCTGAGCTGTTGAGCTCACCCTTGTTTTCTGGTGGTTTTCAGGTTCTGGGAAAGGGAAGGAAGTCCAGGACTAGAGTTCAGAGTCTGATCCGTATAGATATTTGTTTGTATCTTTTGATTTTTGTACAGTCATGGCTTTTCTGTTCTGTCTTTCTTTCTGTTCAAAAGCCATGTACTGTATCTGTAGATGATTGTTTTGAGGAAAATGAAAAAAAAATAGATGTTTTGTTCCGCTGCATTTGGTGACTTATAGTAGCTCTGTTGTTCTGTGTTTGTGTGTCTGTTGAGTTAATTATTTTGGAAGATTCAGTTCAGAACCAAATTCCAAAGGCAGATCCTGGATAAGAAGGATTCTGTCGCGATCCGGCTCGGGCGGGATCCGTCCCCGTCGGGTCGGGTCGTGACAAACTTTAGTGGTATCAGAGCACTGGTTTTGGAAACTGGTTGGATTGTAAGACAGAGCTATAGGAAGTGATCAGTGAGTCTGTCTGGGGGTAGTTTTGGGTCGTTTGGCTTTTTATTGTGTTGTTTTTGTGATAGTTTTCCGGATTTTCTGGATTTTCTGTATGGATCAGCCAGACCCAGACATGACAGACGGGCAGAGTGCTAGTCAGGCAGCACCAGTGGGGAGTACAGCCCCAGTGGCCGGTGCTGATACATTGTCTCAGTTTGCTACGCTTGTTGCTCAGATGATGAGCGAGACCCAGAGCAGAGCTTCTACTGTTAGATCTGAGGACATTGATCGACACCTACAGTTATTTTTGAGGTTGAAGCCTCCGAGATTTGAGGGCGCTGTTGAGCCCAGAGCAGCCGAGGAGTGGCTGAGGAGATTGGAAAAGACTTTTGACGGGATGCAGTGTCCTGCAGACAGGAAGGTTCCGTTGGCTATTTTTCTGTTGGATGGAGAGGCTGAGCACTGGTGGGAAGGCCAGCAGGCAGCCAGGTTTCAGGGCAGGCTGAACTCTTTGATTACCTGGGAAGAGTTCACTGAAGTATTTCGAGAGTGGTTTGTTCCCCCTTCTGCACGACAGCAGATGCAGGAGAGTTTTCTGAGGTTGGTTCAGGGGAGCAAGATGGTGATGCAGTATGAGGCTGAGTTTACTGCCTTGGCCAGGTATGCTCCGCAGCTGGTTAGGACTTCTGCTGAGAGGTGCTACAGATTTCTGAGAGGGCTACGAGACACTTTGAGGCAGCCTCTGATACCATTCAGGATTACTGATTTTGCTGAGCTTGTGGAACGAGCTCGTCTGATAGAGAATGACATGACAGCTACTCAGCAGCGGTGGACTGCGAGTAGGAAGAGATTTGGAGGTGAGACTTCTGGCAGTGGTTCCTCTGGGAAGAGGAGATTTATAGCTGGTTCTGGATCTGTTGATTCCAGGAGGAGTGGAGGGTCGTCTGGTACTGCTACCAGTACGACGAGTTCTGGATCTGTTAGTACGGCACCTGTGTGCCAGAGTTGTGGACGGCGACACCATGGCTTGTGCTATAGGATGGCTGGTCTTTGTTTCAGATGTGGTCAGCCGGGACATAGGATTGTAGAATGTCCACAGGCTAGATTTGATCGGCATTCTGAGTACCGATCAGAGGGTTTTGTTAGACCTGTCAGTTCAGCAGGAAGACCGAGGACTATTCCTCCTCGTCCTGAGGGATTTTCTGGTAGAGGTGGTGGTACTAGTTCTGGACCACGGAGACCACCTACTGTTCAGAGAGAGCCGAGTAGTTCTGTTGCTTCAGCTCCTGCTCCAGTTCAGCCACGATTTTACAGCCTGAGTCAGCAAGAGGCTCGTAATGCTCCGGATGTTGTGACAGGTATGGTTTATATTTCTGATCAGCCCTGTCGTGTTTTGTTTGACTCTGGAGCGAGTCATTCTTTTCTGTCCTAGCGGTGTTTTGAGACTTTACATTCGGATTCGATGGTTTTACCGGTTTCTTTGTCTGTGATTTTACCGGCTGGAAATCCTTTGATTGCTCGAAAATTTTGTTTGTGTGAGATTGACATTGCTGGCAAGAAGTGGAAAGCTAGTCTAATTTTGTTGCCGATTTCGTCTTATGATGTGATTCTGGGCATGGATTGGCTGAGTCAGTATGAGGCCCAGATAGACTGTCTGAAGAAGCAAGTGAGTTTGCTTGTGGCTGGAGAGAGAGTTGTATTCCAGGGATTACGAGGTATTCTTTCCAATTTGATTTCTGCGTTGGAGGTGAGCAGAATATGGAGGAAAGGATGCCCAGTGTTTTTGGCTTCGGTGCGAGATCTGAACCTGGAGGTTGGTTCTGTTTCTGAGATCCCAGTGGTACGGGAGTTTGCTGATATTTTTCCTGAAGAGTTGGTTGGTTTACCTCCGGATAGAGAGGTGGAGTTCTCTATCGATGTTTTTCCGGGTACAGCTCCTATATCAAAAGCTCCGTACAGGATGGCACCGAAAGAACTTTCTGAGTTGAAAGTTCAGCTTCAGGAGTTGGTTGACAGAGGTTTTGTCCGTCCTAGTGTTTCGCCTTGGGGAGCACCTGTTCTGTTTGTGAAGAACAAGGACGGGACACTCCGTATGTGTGTAGATTACAGAGATTTGAACAAGGTCACGATCAAGAACAAGTATCCTTTACCTCGGATTGACGACTTGTTTGACCAGCTTTTCGGATCTTCAGTATTTTCGAAGATTGACTTGCGATCCGGATATTATCAGGTGAAGGTGAAGGAAGCGGATGTGGTGAAGACTGCTTTCAGTACTCGGTACGGGCACTACGAGTTTTTGGTTATGCCTTTTGGGGTAACCAATGCTCCTGCGATTTTCATGGATCTGATGAACCGAGTATTCAGGGAGTTTTTGGATCAGTTTGTGATCGTCTTTATTGACGATATTCTGGTATATTCTGCTTCTGAGGATGATCATGCCAGACACTTGAGGATTGTGTTGGAGACTCTGAGGCGGAATCAGCTGTATGCCAAGTTCTCCAAGTGTGAATTCTGGCTGAAGAGTATTTCTTTTCTGGGGCATGTGATAAGTGGAGAAGGTATTTCTGTGGATCCCCAGAAGATTCAGGCGGTTGCTGATTGGCCAAGGCCGACTACGGTATTTGAGGTACGTAGTTTCTTGGGCATGGCCGGATATTACAGGAAATTTGTGAAGGGATTTTCACAGATTTCGATCCCTTTGACTAGACTGACGCAGAAGTCAGTAGCTTTTGTTTGGACACCGGAGTGTGAAGCTAGTTTTCAGAGATTGAAGGATTGTCTGACTTCAGCTCCAGTGTTGGCACTTCCGTCAGGTACGGAAGGTTTTCAGGTGTTCAGTGATGCTTCACTAAAAGGTTTGGGTTGTATGCTGATGCAAAATGGAAGGGTAATTGCTTATGCTTCGAGGCAGTTGAAACCACATGAGAAGAATTACCCGACACATGATCTGGAGTTAGCTGCCGTTGTCTTTGCTCTGAAGATTTGGCGTCATTATCTGTATGGCGTCAGATGTGAAATCTTTAATGATCATAAGAGCCTAAAGTATATTTTCACTCAGAAGGATCTGAATTTGAGACAGAGAAGATGGCTCGAGTTGATCAAGGACTATGACCTGACTATTCAGTATCAGCCTGGGAAGGCTAATGTGGTAGCGGACGCTCTGAGCAGGAAGTCTTCTGGATTATCAGGTTTGCAGCTTACTTTTGATGATTTCCTGATTCGAGACATGGAGCGATTGCAGTTGGAGGTGATTGCCTCCAGTGATTGGGAGTTGGCTCATATGAGTATTCAGTCTTCTTTAGAAGCACGGATTCAAGAAGCCCAGAAGTCAGATTCTGATTATTCGAAGTTGGTTGCTCAGATTGGATCTGGTAAGACTCCTGAACTTCGAATTTCTGATTCTGGTGCTATTTTCTGTAAGAACAGGTTGTGGGTACCTGTGTTCGGAGATTTGAGGCGGGAGATTCTGTATGAATCTCATTTTTCTGGCTACACTGTTCATCCAGGCAGTGGTAAGATGTATGCTGATATGAAGCTTTTGTTCTAGTGGCCTGGGATAAAAAAGGATGTGGCAGAGTTTGTGTCGAGATGCGAAGCCTGTCAATTGGTGAAGGCAAAGCATCAGCGACCAGGTGGACTGTTGCAGTCGTTGCCTATCCCTGAGTGGAAGTGGGAGGAGGTGACGATGGACTTTGCGATGGGTTTTCCTCGATCACGGCAAGGACATGATGCCATTTGGGTAGTCGTAGATCGATTGATGAAGTCAGCCCATTTTCTTCCGATCAGACAGACCGATCCGGTGGATCGTTTGGCACAGATTTATGTGAAGGAAATAGTCAGATTGCACGGTGTGCCTCGAGTGATTGTTTCTGATCGAGATGGACGGTTTACTTCCAGACTTTGGAATGGTATTCAGCAAGGCTTGGGTACGAAACTGCATTTCAGTACAGCCTTTCATCCTCAGACCGATGGGTAGTCTGAGAGGACCATTCAGGTGCTGGAAGATCTGTTGAGGCTTTGTGTTCTGGACTTTGGCGGAAGCTGGGAAGATCATATTCCGCTGATTGAATTTGCTTATAACAACAGTTTTCAGTCCAGTATTGGTATGGCACCGTACGAGGCTCTGTATGGCAGGAAGTGTCGTACTCCTTTGACTTTGACTGAGATCGGAGATAGACAGGCTTTGGGTTCCACTTTTGCTGATGAAACTGCTCAGAAGATCAGTTTGATAAAAGAAAGATTGAAAGCGGCTCAGGATCGACAGCAGAAGTATTATAATCAGAAGCACAGGTTTGTTGAGTTTCAAGTTGGTGACTTTGTATATGTCAAAGTCAGCCCGATGAAAGGTGTGAGCAGATTTGGTCAAGTGAGTAAGCTGAGTCCAAGGTATGTTGGACCGTTTGAGATTTTGGAAAGAATTGGAAAATCTGCTTACAGACTCTTGCTTTCTGATTCGATGCCTGATGTGCACAACGTGTTTCACGTATCCACTCTGAGGAAGTGGGTTTCAGACTCTGGGAAGAAGCTATCAACTGATGAGGTTGAGATTCAGGAGAATCTGGCGTACAAGGAAGAGCCAGAGTTGATTTTGGCGTACGACGTCCGAAAGTTAAGAAATAAAGAGATTCTGATGGTTAAAGTCCAGTGGAAGCACCGGACTGCACGGGAAGCAACTTGGGAAAAGGAGTCTGACATGAGACGGTCGTACCCGTACTTGTTCTGACTGTGTTTGGATTGGATAATGTCGAGGACGACATTTTTTTTGAAGTTGGGGAGATTGTAATATCAAAAATCTGCTCCAGGATCGTCCAGGACGATCTGGATCGTCCTGGGACGATCAGTTGTAATTTTGCTCCAGTTTTTGCCCAGTTTTGCTCCAGGTGGTTTTTTGTGCATATCGTCCAGGCCGATTTGGGCATCGTCCAGGCCGATCGGCACTGTAGAAAATATCGGCCTGAGAATAGTTCTGGGAATCGTCCAGGGCGATCGGGAGGATCGATTTTTGGTCTGATCGTCCCGGGACGATCTGGCGATCGGCCGGGCCGATCTGAAGATTATAAAGCTGGTATCAGTCGTTTTGAAGAGAGAGAAAAATCAAAATTTAAAAATAAAAATATTTGAGGAGAGAGAAACTCGAGGACTTTTGGAGAAAAGTTGATTTTCGGACGACGCGGAGCCGTTTTCGTCCGAAGTGACTGTTCAGAATATTGCTGTACGCGAGGTAAGGCACATTCCGCCTTTCTCAATTTTCAGTTCCGTCGAGTTTGGCGGTATATTCTGTCCGGATTTTGTTTCCGTTACGGTTTTTCGTCCGTATCTTTTGATTGGTTCAGTTTTTACCGCGTAACTTTCCATATATTGTTGACGTGCCGAGTGTGCACATTTTGGTTATTTTCCGAAGATTTTTGTCCGAGTATTTTTGATTCGGCGGAGTTTTTCGTAGACTACAATTTTCTGTAAAATGGTAAATTCTCTGTGCAGTAGAATAAGTGTTCTGGAATGTAATTATAATTTGGTGAATTTTCTTTGCAAGAAATTTTGTGTAAATTCTGTCTACTGCCGTTGTGCTGCCCGATTTTTGTCTGATTTCGGATTTGCCCGGATTTCTTCTGAATTGAAATGCTATGTGTATAAGCTATAAAAAGGAAGCTATAAGGGGCCTGGATCCTATGAGATTCAGTTAGTGTCTGGAGAATTTTTAGTTGAGCTCAAGTGGAGAAATTTCTGTTCTGTCCCGGATCCGAGGATTATTCTGGTGCCGTGAGCACATTTAGCTTAGCTATTAATTATTCAGCGAATTTCTGGTGCCGTGAGCACAAGGGAGACATAAGGGTCAGAATCCGTAGTGATTCTGTTTAGTTTAGCTTAGCTATTAATTAAATATCTGATATCCGCTATTATCTGATTCTGATTTCTGTATCTGTTCTGTTGATACGATCTGCCATTCTGATTTCTGATCTGTGTAATTTGATATCTGTTCCGTTTAGTTCTGATTTGATATGATCTGAATCTCTGATTTCTGTACGATTCTGACTCTGTTGATTTATTCTGTTCTGATTTGTATTCTGAGATGATCTGATCTGTACGACTCTGATTCTGGTTTGATATATGTCTGTATAAGTTCTGATTTGATTCTGTTCTGATTCGAGATCTGATTCTGTTCTGATTTCTGATCTGATTTCTATCTGATGAGTTTGGTTTTGGCTTCTGAGAGTTTAGATTGGTGGTTTGTTGCTTTGTTGAGCTGTTGAGCTCACCCTTATTTTCTGGTGGTTTTCAGGTTCTGGGAAAGGGAAGGAAGTCCAGGACTAGAGTTCAGAGTCTGATCTGTATAGGTATTTGTTTGTATCTTTTGATTTTTGTACAGTCATGGCTTTTCTGTTCTGTCTTTCTTTCTGTTCAAAAGCCATGTACTGTATCTGTAGATGATTGTTTTGAGGAAAATGAAAAAAAAATAGATGTTTTGTTCCGCTGCATTTGGTGACTTATAGTAGCTCTGTTGTTCTGTGTTTGTGTGTCTGTTGAGTTAATTATTTTGGAAGATTCAGTTCAGAACCAAATTCCAAAGTCAGATCCTGGATAAGAAGGATTCTATCGCGATCCGGCTCGGGCAGGATCCGTCCCCGTCGGGTCGGGTCGTGACACTTACATCCTTGGTGGATTCTCTCGACCTCTTCCACACAGGTTAACGTCGTCGAGCAGGGCTCCGGCATACAACCTCGAAAAGGTCTCACATCCTTGGTGGATTCTCCCGACCTCTTCCACACAGGTTAACGTCGTCGAGCAGGGCTCCGGCATACAATCTCGGAAAGGTCTCACATCCTTAGTGGATTCTCCCGACCTCTTCCACACAGGTTAACGTCGTCGAGCAGGGCTCCGGCATACAACCTCGGAAAGGTCTCACATCCTTGGTGGATTCTCCCGACCTCTTTCACACAGGTTAACGTCGTCGAGCAAAGACTCCGACATACAACCTCAGAAAGGTCTTACATCCTTGGTGGATTCTCTCGACCTCTTCCACACAGGTTAACGTCGTCGAGCAGGGCTCCGGCATACAACCTCGGAAAGGTCTCACATCCTTGGTGGATTCTCCCGACCTCTTCCACACAGGTTAACGTCGTCGAGCAGGGCTCCGGCATACAACCTCGGAAAGGTCTCACATCCTTAGTGGATTCTCCCGACCTCTTCCACACAGGTTAACGTCGTCGAGCAGGGCTCCGGCATACAACCTCGGAAAGGTCTCACATCCTTGGTGGATTCTCCCGACCTCTTCCACACAGGTTAACGTCGTCGAGCAGGGCTCCGGCATACAACCTCGGAAAGGTCTCACATCCTTAGTCGATTCTCCCGACCTCTTCCACACAGGTTAACGTCGTCGAGCAGGGCTCCTATTTTTAACCTCGGAAAAGTCTCACGTCCTTGGTTAACGTCGCTAGAATGTCGTCAATAGACTTCTATCTGACTTCTCTATAATATTAAAATTCTTCCCGATTTTGAATTTCCTCCTGCGCTAAACTTTTGCCTTGCAGGACTTTCGACGGACTAATACACGACGCCGAAATTCTTCCTGTCATCGGACTAATACCCGTCGTCGGACTTCTGCTCGTCGATAGACTTTCGTCGGTCTTCTACCCGACAATACTTCTACCCGACGTCAGACTTCTGCTCGTCAGCGGACTTCTACTCGACGTCGGACTTCTGCTCGTTAGCGGACTTCTACTCGTCGACAAACTTTCATCGGACTTCTGCCCTAGGCCGTACTTCTACACGACGTCGGACTTCACCTTGTCGTCGAACTTCTGCTCGTCAGCGGACTTCTACTCGTCGTCAGACTTCTGCCCGTCAACGAACTTTCAGCAGACTTCTGCCCGAGGCCGTACTTCTACACGATGTCGGACTTCACCTTGTCGTCGAACTTCTGCTCGTCAGCGGACTTCTACTCGTCATCAGACTTCTGCTCGTCGATGAACTTTCATCGGACTTCTACCCGAGGCCATACTTCTACACGACGTCGGACTTCTCCTTGTCGTCGAACTTCTGCTCATCAGCGAACTTCTACTCGTCGTCGGACTTCTGCCCGTCGACAAACTTTCATCGGTCTTCTGCCCGAGGCCGAACTTCTACATTACGTCGGACTTCTCCCGGTCGTCGGACTTCTACCAGTTAATAGACTTTTGTCGGTCTTCTACCCGATGTTGAATTCATGCCTGTCATCATACTTCTCCCCGATGCTGGAAGTTTGCCCGTCATTCCAACCTCTCTCCTTACAACGGTCTATCCGACCTCCATTGCCAACCACCAAACATCGAAACTCCACAAGATCTCTCGAAGAAAAGAGGGATAAGGGCAAATCTCCGGACTTCCTTGCCAAGAGAGGGGCCTCGAAAAATCGAGGGAAGGCCTCAATAGAAAGGACAGAGGGAGAAGAGAAGGAGGGGAAATCTCCGGACTTCCTTGCCAAGAGAGGGGCCTCGAAAAATCGAGGGAAGGCCTCAATAGAAAGGACAGAGGGAGAAGAGAAGAAGGGGAAATCTCCGGACTTCCTTGCCAAGAGAGGGGCCTCGAAAAATCGAGGGAAGGCCTCAATAGAAAGGACAGAGGGAGAAGAAAAGAAGGGGAAATCTCCGGACTTCCTTGCCAAGAGAGGGGCCTCGAAAAATCGAGGGAAGGCCTCAATGGAAAGGACAGAGGGAGAAAAGAAGGAGGGGAAATCTCAGGACTTCCTTGCCAAGAGAGGGGCCTCGAAAAATCGAGGGAAGGCCTCAATAGAAAGGACAGAGGGAGAAGAGAAGGAGGGGAAATCTTCGGACTTCTTTGCCAAGAGAGGGGCCTCGAAAAATCGAGGGAAGACCTCAATAGAAAGGACAGAGGGAGAAGAGAAGAAAGGAGAAAAAAGAAGAAGAAAAGGAGAAAGACAATTTTTCTAAAGGATTCAGGGGTCTATTTATAGGTTTTTAGAGAGAAGGGGGAAGTTTCTAGAGTTTTCTAGAAGTTTCAGAAAATTTGAATTTTTCTGAATTTTTCAAAAATTTTTTTGGAATTTTTTGGATTTTTCTGGAATTTTTTCGGATTTTTCTGGATTTTTTAAATGAACGTGGGGCCCACAAAAATATATATATATATATATATATATATATATATATATATATATATATATATATATATATATATATATATATATATATATATATTAACCGCCTCACAAGGGGCGCCTCACGCGCCCCTCCAGCCCGCGCTGACGCGCGGGCTCTCGCGGCGGCGGCGGCGCCGCCAGCAGCCGGCGGCCGGCCTGCAAGTCGGCCGGTTTGGCCGCCAACGCATGTCCGGGCCCGATTTTCGGCCCGGACGGTCCGATTCGGACGTTTTTGGGGTCCCCGGACAAGTTTTTCGACGTTCCGGACTCGATTTTGACACTTTCGGAGCTCAACGGGGCCTCTAGGATCAAGTTCGAGCAAACTATTAATTTTTGGAACGCAATTTTTTGCAATTCGGCCAATGTAAATTTCGGAACAAGTATTTTCGGACTCCTAGAGCTTCGACGTCCGAAAATAGGGGGGCAACTGATACGTCATGCGAAAATTAACTTGATCGGGCACGAATCTCGAGACAAAAATCAAGTTGGAAAGTTCAAAAATTAAATCTGGAAGCACCTGAACTCCGATTTCAGCGAGCTTACAGTCAAACTGAGCGTCTCAGAAATACGAATCCAACGACACCAAATTCGACCCAATCCGAGTCCAAATGGGTCCAAATCATGGATCCGAAGCGCTGTTGGAAGGTTCAAACCACTATTTGAATTACCAAACGGACTCCGATTTTGACGAGCTTATACTCGAATCGAAGGGCTCGACGAGACGAATCCAACGAGACCAAGATCACAGAATTCCGACATCACTAAGGCCTTCAAATGTCCAATGAACGGTGCATGATCGTAGGATTCAATATCGGCCGTCCATTGTACCACTCCCTATTCGCCCCTGATCTCATGCCTATTTACGGGCCATGCCACTCCAGAAAATCTATAAATAGAGCCCTCATTTCTCATAAGAGGGGGGGGATCCAAGCAAGAGAGACAAGAAGAGAAGAGAAGGAAGGAGTTCCTCCTCGACAGCCGCCGGACCACCGCAGAACCTCGCCGGACCACCGCAGGAATCTCGTCGGACCACCGCCGGACCACCGCAGAACCTCGCCGGACCACCGCCGGACCACCGCAGGAATCTCGTCGGACCACCGCCGGATCACCGCAGGAACCTCGTCGGACCAGCACCTTAAGGCCCGACGTTCATCCCCGACGTCCTGCCAAAGACCCGAAGCCTTGTTCAAGGCCCGACACTCAGTCCCTACATCCTGCCAAAGACCCGACGTCTTGTTCAAGGCCTGACACTCAGTCCCTACTTCCTGCCAAAGACCCGACATCTTGTTCAAGGCCCGACGTTAAGTCCCGACGTCCTGCTGAAGACCCGACGTCCTGCTGAAGACATGACGTCCTGCTTAAGACCCGACGTCATACTCAAGGCCAGACCATCAACATCCGATCTTCCAAGTGACACTGGGTCTAACACCTGACTCCTTGTCTCCTACCGCCTACGGTCCTTCTGATCTCTGTCGCCTACTACGGTCCACCCGACCTCCATCACCAGACAACGGTCTTTCAGACCCCAGTCTCCTACCGACTACGATCCTTCAGGCCTTCATCGCCTACTACGGTCCATCTGACCTCCATCACCAGACAACGGTCTTTCAGACCCCAGTCTCCTACCGACTACGATCCTTCAGGCCTTCATCGCCTACTACGGTCCATCTGACCTCCATCACCAGACAAAGGTCTTTCAGACCCCAGTCTCCTGCCGACTACGGTCTTCCTGACCTCCGTCGCCTACTATGGTCATTCCGACCTCCATTAACAAACAACGGTCTTTCTGACCCCGGTCTCCTGCCGACTACGGTCCTTCCGACCAAACGAACATGTATATGTCACTCCTACCATGTAATGCAATCTATATGATGTATATTTGCTACATCAATCCAAGGCCTTCTCCCAAGGAAGGGCCTCGTTTGTAATCGACTACAAATACTAGTGGATTCATTCAAACTAGGCCAGGCCCAGTGGTTTTTCCCCCTTTCAGGGGTTTTCCACGTAAAAAACTCTGGTGTCTCTTATGAATGCTACACCCTCTTACTTATCTGTTTGTGTGCTGGATCTTCGTACAATGCTAAGACGTTAAACTAAATATTTCTCTACCGTCGCGAATACTCCAGGACGCAACAATTATAAATTTCCATTTCTTGAAAGTCAACTGACATGATATTTTTGTTTCTGAGCTTGGCTGTTAGCTCCAATGATTGCTAAAACAAATTTGTATTTTTCTGATAAGTCAAAAGCAAGCATATAATCTTGGAATCTTGATGATCATCAAGCATTCTGTGATTTTTATGCTTAAATTGTTACTAAAAAATAATTTGTTTGGCTGTTAGCTCCTATGTGTTTTAACAAAAGGTTTGCAGCATGCAACAAGTTATAAAATTATTCAGCTTTATCCATTTGGAGGCATAATATCATATCTTCATATCATTATATATAGTCGTTTGTGATTTTATTGTGCCTTACAAATTAATGAAGGGAGATTTACATACATATTATTATATATTACGATCTATTTACATATCTAATATCTAAAATTTTAATATTACATACATACCACATATAATTCACTTTTATATCAAATATGGATATGAATGAAATATATTAGTGGTGAGAATGAAATTAAGCCAAATATGTCTCAAGAAATTTGAATGACCAAGATAATACCAAAGGAAACATATAAATTGATAAACATATACAAGTAAATTGTATAAGGATTGACTTAAAAAGTCCTTGGAATTATTATGTTTTTGCTGCTGATAACAAGGACATTGTGACCTACTCGTCCATCGACGACTAATCCAGGTGGGTTCGATGTCAGTAGTGCGAATAAGTTTTTAAAAAATTCACTTGTTCATTTTAAATTTTGAATGATATTTGAACTGAAAATTTTCAAAATTAAAATTAAGGACATTGTACTTTGATTTTAAAATATTTACAACCAATTTGAGTAACTCAATCAGACAAACTCAATGTCAATGACAACAAACTTATTTATATGACCACATGCGCCCAAAATAAGAAATTGAAGAAAATGTTGAAATTTTAGAATTTTAATTGAAGGATCAAACAAACTTCAAATCATATATGCTAATGGAATCAAGCGAATCAAAAATATGATTCTAATGAGTCCAAGATCATTCAATTCTAAATTCATTAAGGTACTCATAGATTGAATAAATAATTTATGACTAAGGGAATCAATATGAGCTATTTGATGGAATATTTTGGATTATGAAAAAATTCACTAAAATGCCTCTCTTAAAATCTATAAATAGGACTCCATTTTCTAAATGGAGAAAGAAAGAAAGTTCTAAGTTGAAAGATATAAATATATCTATTGTCTTGCTCAATGATTGTCACTCATGACAACTATATCAACAATCACCATCACCATCATCTAATTTTTATTGTCGGATTATGGACAACCAACTTGTTATATAATCATATATTTATTATCAATTATGTATGATCACATCCTTTTCAACTATGTAGAAGAGTGGATTTTTATATATTTAATTATATAGTGAATTATTTCAACTTGGTCGGGCTCTATGGGGTTTTGCCTTTCTTGATTTTTCACATAAAAATCTTTTGGTTCCCTAGCAACTTTTTTTTTTTTTTTTTTTTAGGGGGAAACCCACCAACGGGCCTACGCGTTAATATAAGGGAAAATTACAGAGTCCTTAAATGGATTTCAAGCTCACTACCGCTCAAAGAGCTACAGTCAAAATCAAAAAGAAAACCTAAGAGCCCGAATTCCCTACTAAGAAAAATTACATATAAATCTAGTAACATTCTAAGTTCCCAAAAAAACACAGGAAAGGAACCAAAAAAATAGCCTAATCTCGCAATCAGCACACGTACCCTGCACAAAACGAGCGCGCAGCTCCAAAAACCTGCAAAACAGGCAAACAAAGGTACTCGAGAAGAGAATAAGCTAACAAATAGGAAGGAAAAGAAAAACAGTAAATTAAAATAATTAAAGGAGATACTCCCAGAGAACCCAGGCAACCAGCCTCTGCCACCACAACGAAGAGGAAAGCAAAAAAGGCTCAATACAAACCTCCTTTGAAAGACAGCCAGCAACAACCTCAAACACCCCCAGAACCAAAAAAAACAACCCCCAACAGAAAAACCCCCACCCTAAGCAGCCAAAACAAAACGCTAAACCCGATCTCCAGCAACCACAGAAAACAGCCACAGCAACGAGCAAGAAAAAGGAACACCGGAGAACCAACGAAACACACCCAGCACAACCAAACCTGAAACCAACCTCCAGAACCACCACCAACAGACCCAGGAACAAACAACAACCACCAAGAGGAAGATACAACATCCACCACCAACAGCAGCAAAAAAACCCACAAAAAATCAGAGACAGAGGCAAAACAACTAACCCCCCAAAACATAAGGAACCTTACGCTTATCCAAGAAAAACAGGCCTTGAATATTCACAGGTAAAATATCAAAATTGAGATCAACAATAGCATTAAAACTGCTACCAAATAACGATAACGCCCTGGCAACAGAGTTAACCTCCACATTGATAACGTTAAAAGAGCAATTCAAGACCTCCAGCAAACCCATAATATGTCTACGCGGGTAAAAAATAGAATGCCCACAGCTGCTACCATCTTGAACCAAGAACATGGTAGGGTCAACAAAAAAATTGCTTTCCACCATCACATTAAACAAATCCAAATTAATACAAACTGAAAGCCCATGATGGACAGCAACCAAGAACCCACTCAGCTCATCAACAGCCTTAGAATCCCCAGCAAAACCAGCAATATAATTCCCAAACGAATCTCTAATTAAGCCACCAATACACCACTTGTCACAGTTTAAACCCAAATGAATATTAATCTTAAAAACAAAGGGGATTAGGAACAGCCCAGTTAGACCACCTGGAACCCGAAGAATGCAAGGAACCCAAATTATAAATACCAAACTCTTCAGCAGTAGAGAAGACATTAGAAAAACTCTTATAAGTAATAAGGTTGGCTGAAAAAAGAGCAAAGACTTTCTCCTTAATACGATTAATAATAGCAAGATGATTCATACGAATGTTATTAAAACGGGAATCATTTCTAGCCAGCCAAATGAACCAAAAAATAAGCATGGGAATAACATTACGGATATGGCCCTTCATATTCACCATCCAAACCTCATAAATAAAATGCATGGACCGGTTCTGACCCCCACTATTAATCTGAAAAATGTCTTCAAAGTAATACCACACTTTACTAGCAATAGGAGAAGAAATTAAAACGTGATGCATAGTTTCAGTGTTAGAGCAGCATTGACATTTAGAAGTAATATACATACCTCGTTTTTCTAAGAATGTCATCAGTAGGGACAAACTTCTTGAGCATCCTCCAATTAAAAACAGAAATAGTGTAGGGAATACTCATATGCCACATTCTTTTAGAAGGTTTAGAAATCTCTTTGCTTTTCCTAAACACATGCCAAGCTTCTTTAGAAGAAAAGTTACCATCTTTAGTGAAATTACAAAGTAAAACATCCTTAGCATTGCGGTTAATAGGAATTTGAGCAATCAAAGTACAAAGAAAATCAGGAATAACATTAGCTAACTTATCCAAATCCCAACCACTATCCGAATAGAAGAAGTTAACTTTAACCAGGCTCAAAGAGTTAGAATTAATAAGCGCATCAATAGACATGCCATTAATCCAACGGTCTTGCCAGAAAAAAAGGTTACCCTCACCAAGACCCCAAACAAGACAATGCTCAATATACCACTTAGCTTGTATCATACGCTGCCAAACTTTGGAATTGCCTTTAGAATAGGAGCACATGGAAGGGTGAAGCACCCCACAATACTTCGATCTCATGAAATTCGCCCATAAAGAGTTATTGATCCTGAAATTATACCAAAGTTTCAAAGAAAAAATAGTAGCCATATCCAACAGAGGCTTACAACCAAGATCACCTTCCTGAGTAGTGCCACAACACTTAGACCAAGACGACCAATGTATTTTAGAGTTATTAGAAGAACCCCTCCAAAAAAATCTATTAAAAATCCTCTCAAGCCTCCAACAGATTTGCTTAGTAGGAAACAGGGCTTGAAAAGAATAAACAGGGATAGAAACAAGCACACTTTTGATAAGAACAAGTCTACCACCATAACTCAAGAAATTCGAATCCCAAGAAACCAACTTTTTTTGAACCTTGGCAATAAGGTCATCAAAAAGAAAGATCTCTTTCTACCTTTAAATAACAGAATACCTAAGTAAGTTAAAGGCAAAGAAACCTGAGAAAAACCAGTCAAATTCTTAATCTCCAGAACCCTCCTATGATGAACCCTTTTAGAAATAACAAAACCACTCTTCCCTTTATTAAAAATGAGACCACTAACAGCTTCAAAATTGTTAAATAAATCCAAAATTTTAGAAATACCATTCTTAGCAGCATTCATAAACACAATAAAATCATCAGCAAAACATAAATGAGAAATATTAATACCCCCAAGGGTTCTAAAATAGAGTCTAGGAAACTTACAAAACAAATCAGCAATCCCTCTGGATAAGAACTCCACCGCAAGAATAAAGATGACGGGAGAGATAGGATCACCTTGCCTCAAACCATGAGAGGAATTGAAGAAACCATGCTTGTTACCATTCAGGATGACAGAGAAAAAAGAGCTTTCAATACACAGAGTAATAAGAGCAATGAACTTATCATCAAAACCAAAAAGGTTAAGCATTCTGTAAATAAAATTCCAACTAATATTATCATAAGCCTTAGCAATGTCTAATTTCAGAATCATGTTACCCCCTCTGGAGTTAATATCCAGATCCTGACAGAATTCTTACGCAAGAAGGATATTATCAACAATAGCACGACCTTTAACAAAACCCATTTGGTTAGGGGAAATAAGCTTGGGCAAAAGTAAAGACAGACGATTCACCAAAATTTTAGAAAGAAGTTTATAAAAAATAGTGCACAAGCTAATAGGCCTGATGGGTCCCTAGCAACTTATATCTATGTGGGTGCTAACTTTGTATATTGACTAAGATATTAAATATTATATCATGAAATATATTTGCATCATCGTTTAAAATATATATCCCAATATTCTAGCAATACAATGACTTATAAGAGCAATACCATTAATAGTAGATTTTTGTCATTCTAGCACTAACCAACCAGAAATATATCAAAAAATCATGAACATCATAATTAACCTAGAGTAGCTAGCCATCTAGACCCATCTCTAGATGATCAAATATGAAATATATAAGATGGAGGAATAAAAAGTTTGAATTTGTCAATTATTAGAGAATTCTAACCAACAAAGAATATCATCACAATATGATGAACTCACTAACCACAAAATAAACAATAGAATGGAGATGAGCAATTAAAAAATGCTCATGCACAATACCCTCATCCTCATGTTAGTATGAGTCGTTCAATGGAGATCGGACACATAGGATAGAGGAAAAACATGATGAGATGCCTTAATTGAGATGCTTACAATGATGTTAGGGGAGGGGATTGGGGTTGATCGCTTAATCTCACTAGTTAAGGTACTTCGCACTAGTGGCAAGAGCCACAAGCTTTTTAAACTTTTTTTTTTTTTTTACAAAGCTCATTTATGAGCAGGATTTTATATCATCAAAAAGCCAAGTAACAAATTATTTGAAGGAATCCACATCCCCCTATTTCTCCAAGAGCTACAATCAAAAAATAAAAATAAACTTATTGAACACTTATGTTGTTATGTAACAGGATATCATAGAAAAGAAGAAGAAGAAGAAAAATGTTTAAGAGTTTATCTTCTTTTACTTAAGAGGTTTCACAATATCTCTCAACATCTTTATCCCAAAATTATCCACCAAACAGATAGGATTCTAGAGGTCGCCCCTACAAGTTCAAGTGGTGACACCCGCCATGTAGCATTTTATAACATATATGGTTCAAGATGTGGCTCCCATAGCATAGCATTTTGTCTTGTATGACACTTAGTTCTCATCTCTCAGTTGGTGTATTACTCTAATACCATTTGTAACAACCCAAACTATTAACTATTAGATATTGTCTGCTTTAGCCTAAGAACCTCACAGCTTTATCCAATTGGCGTAACTTCTCAGGAGGCCACTCATCCCATTAATTCTCTGGGATTAGCACGCTTAGCTGTGAAATTTTTAATGAAATTCCAATCATTACACCAAAAAGCTCCTTGATGTTTAAGAATTTTTCTTCGTTTACTCAGGGGGTTTCACATAATTATTTGAAATAGCTCAAATTATTAACTATCGAGATATTGTCCACTTTGAATGCCTCACAGTTTTATCTTGTTAGTGTAACTTCCTAAAAGGTCACCCATCACAGAATTACTTTGGGATGAACACACTTAATTATAGAATTTTTCAAATGAAATTCTAACCATTACACTAAAAATTGACTCAATGTTTATGAGTTTAGCTTCTTTTACTTAAGGAATTTCACATAAATCTCTTGTATTAATCATATTTTCCTTTATCTAATTATCCATAGTCTAACTTGCTCAGATTTTAAAGTGCATTTCAATCTTGGTTAAATCTTGAACGGACTTATCATTCAAAGTGATAAAAACTAAAAATCATAAATATACATCTTTTTTCACACCGTTATCAATAAAAACTCTAACATTAAGTTAGCCCCTACTCTTAATATAAGATTTTCATGAGATATTTCATGAACCCCGATGTAAGTCAAGACCATTTAGTCTCATTGTTGTAGCAACCATTAAGTCAATTATAGCTAATACCTTTGGGTCAATTCCAATTAGTATCCCTAGTTTTACAGGGCATCACTCTTAAGATTAGAGGTGTAAATAAGTCAAGTCTATCTTGAGCTTGAGCCACCCATCATTTTTAGCTTAAACTTGAGATTAATTCTAAATGTTTATGTTGACTCACAAACTAGCTTATTTTTTTATGAAAGGGAGAAGAGCATTCTTATTCAATCATGTATTATTCTACCATAATTAAAAATAAGAAGTTAAGCAAGAAATAAAATAATCAACAGAAATAAGAAAAAGATATATAATTTTAAATATGTTTAACAACTTTATACCAAAATCTTTTAATTGTGTTATATTTTAACTATATTTATATTAATAGTTTTCAGTTGAGCCAGCCCATAAGTTTATGAGTCAAGTCAGGATTGGTTGCATATTTAGATTGTTAGCTCATTAAGCTCAACTCATGAACCATTTATCGAGTCAAGCTCGATCTAACTCATGAGTTGACTTGACTCAGTTACATCCCTACCTAAGACTCAATCATCCTTAATAGATGCTCATAGACATACAAAATATGCTTCTCCTAGGTTTAATACAACCTTAACCTTTGGACTTTCCATATTACCACCTTTATGCTTGTCATAACTTTGCACTTCGGACAGTCATAGTACAACCTTAGAATCTTCTTCTTTTTTTAGACATTTAGGCCAAGTCAAACTCACACACGCATCACGTACACAAGAATCGAATTCAAGACCTCTTAGTTGGTAGCCGAAGCTCCCAACCAACAGACCAAGATGAGCTGCGTACCTTAGGATCTTTCAGTTTTGTCACTTTTTGCATGATAGTACAAGTTGCCATTAGGTTTGTTTTTACTGCCACCTTTCAATTCTTCATCATCATTTTCCTTAGGTCCACCATTGTTACATATAGTTTTTTTTTTTTTTTTTTTTTTTTTTTGTACCAAAAAATTCAACCTTATGTTTGTTTTCAAATTTGGTGCTATTCTTCACATGTATTTTGAGTGGAAGTCACACATTTTATTAGAAAAAGACCACAACATTAGACATAACTACAACAACTTTCACAAAACCACAATAGTATTTCAGGCCATTTTTATATTTTTTTAACCCTGAAATAAGAGTGGATCACATAGCTGCAACTATATTTCTTAAACACCACAATAAGCTTTTAATGCATCCTCAAGATTTTCTCCATCTATGAAGCGATATTTGATGTAATCATAATACTTAAAAGGTTTGAAAAGTAACGGATGTTCTTCGTCAACTAATTCTTCTCGAACATTTATCATATCATTTGTGAGAATTGGCACTGTACCGAAAATCACAGCATATCTTTTCTCAGTCTCGTTCTTTAACTTTACTCGATGATTAGATGCATGAAACCTTCCATTAGTCCATGCCTGCATCAAAATAAAAGATATTAAAATAATTTCTATCATGTTAACTAATCTTTATGATTTAACAAATATACCAACCTTGAATGCCTCACCCACTAAAACAGTAAAAGAATTTTTTGAGGGTTTTGTTTCTATCCATTCATCAGTACTCTTGTTCTCAACTTCAAGTCCTTCAATGTTGTGCTGGCAAACAATGCTTATATAGTTTGGGTCTTTGTGGGGAGGCAAAGCAATTTTATTTCCTTTATAGTAATTTGCTAACCTTATTGAATATGACAAGGATTTTATATGTGAATCATAATGATCCTCTAACCCCAAGCTTTCAAGGATCATCCTATGGATTGTCTGTATTAGCTTTTGCATGTGGTTGGCATAATTCAACACTGCATTGCTATAAAAAAAAAAAATATTGTGATCTTCTTAATTACATGTTATATCGAAACTTTTTCGCTAGAGAAACTCACCAGAAAAAGTCATTTCCTTGAGGCCAAATAACTTTGGCATATTCTTGAATTGGAGCTAAAGTATTAGGATTTGTCAATTGAAGTGCCCAAAAAGGAAAGCCTGGCTTCGAGAAAAAGGCTCCATGATAGGGCAACTCTTTAGAATCAATTAGGTTGCTTGCACCTGGCATAGTGAATAACTCTGGGACGGCTAGTCCGAGCAAATCATTTCGTAGATCGAGGTTAACCTCATTGTAAATAACTTCGAAGCCACCATAGATTTCTAGAGCTTCTGCAATTTTTGATCGAGCTTTCGCCCATGTTTTTTCATTGAAACTTGTGACGTCCAACCCGCTCAAATCAATCTCTGGTAGCTCAAGAGATGACATTTTGTTTCAGATTAATTCTCTTTGCCTTCTGATATTAAGCTCTGGCATCAGCTTATGGGACTTTTATATTGATGGAAAAATATTCTGTGCCTAAGATTCGGTTAGTACTATTCCAAAAAAACACATTTGTTGTATGATAACAATGAGATAATTATTCCTTTATTATTGTTGTCCTATGCTACCAGCCGAATAACATAATATTATTGTTTCTGAACTTGTAACCTTATCTGTTTAATGATTTGCATATATAAATTTGTATGTTTTTGGGTAAGTTGGAATCTAATCTTACATTTTGAGATTATAATTTTGCAAATTTGAGCTATTTTTGAAAATAATAGTATTAACTTTGCTTTCGAGTTTAAATTAAATACTAAATCTATTTTTGAATATTATTACTCTCTCTTTATAATATATCTCTTTCTATCTCACTCAACAGATGAGATTTAATATTATTACTCTCTTTCTATCTCTCTCAACAGATGAGTGTTAATATTAGTGATGATAATTGTTGAAGTAATTCGAACTAAAATTATTATGTTAAAAACTAACACAAAATTATATATACTACATATGAACTTTCTGATGATGATTCATGATGCATATGGTATTGCTACATTATCACAAAAAGTTCATTTAGTACTAAAAAATTTTCATCACAAGAAAATCAGAATTTCTATAAAATCATTCTTCATATAAAAGTTGATGATTGAACTATTTAATAAGCTGTGCATATTGGTCTTCAACTTACTATGAAGCATTGAGTGTTAGTTACAAAGATTTGCCTATCCCTTAATTTGGACATGATAAGATTACAAAAATAATATAAACTAGAAAAAAAAAATACCGCATAATTGATATGTGATAAGAGGCATGCGGACATTTGTGGTTGAGTGGCAATACTTTGCAATGTTGGTTACGTTGGTCGGCGGTGGTATTCCGACGACTGTATATACTCAGGTCATGACAAACGGATAATGATGATAGGGCAACGACAGTCTGATAATGGTGATTGGGTGGTAGTAATATGACGATGACGATTGACACGTACGTGATGGTGGTCGATGACGGCTATTTGGTAGCGAAGGTCTTACTAAGGCCATCATGTGGTGGTCAATGATGTCAGTCCGATAATAGTAGTCAGGTGACAGTCTGATGATGGTACTCGAGTGAAGTTTCGAGATTCTTCAAGCCTATTAGTTCTCTTAAATCACTAGCCAAGGATTCCCTTCATATAGATAGTAGGGACCTATGTATAGATTTTTAGACTGGCCTCCAACTACCTCTAACTTAACTCCAGAAAAATACAACAGCATTACCTAGAAGGAAGAAACTAAAAGGCACCATAGATTTCTAAGTCATAACTATGAGTAGCCACCACCATCTTAGGAGAATTATTCTCTTTAAAACCTTCTACCAAAATAACAGGAGAAGCAATCTCCACCTTATCTTGTTGAGAGAGCTTCAGACGACCTGAAGTTGCTAGAGGATCCACCAGGATCTCTAGATCAATATTATCTTTCAAAGCATAATGATTAGATTGCTTATGAGAAGTCTCAGCCAACACAGCCTTCTTTCTCTTAGGTAAGGGAACACATGCATTCACGAGTTCAAGATGAATAGAAAAAATTATGTTCAAATAAACATGCCCAAAAGTACTGTAATGAATTCATGAAGTATGGCAAAAAAATATGTTCAAATAACAAGCCCAAATGAACTTTAATGGACATGTATCTTAGATAGGAATCATGTGCTCTATAGTTTTTTTTTTTTTCTTTTGAATTTAACTCATTGAGCATTAACGAACTGTGGATTCCTTTTAAGAACTTTTTAATCGCTTTTTTGATGAAATAAAATCTAACTTTCTTAATAAAAAGAGAGAGTAAAGTTGACTGTACTAGCAACTTGAAAAGAAATAGTAGTGCAGAGATCACTTGGCTGTTGTGCGCTCCTATATAAATGTTAGTGTAAAGATTATTTATGCTCTTAAAAGAGATTTGTATGGTCTGTAACTCAAAGATTTGCTGAGGAGATAATGGAGGCCTGAGAAAAACTTCCAGACTGATGTTAATAATAGAAGAAAGCTCGGGGAATACATCTGTGAAACAGTATCAATTGCCATCACAGCTAAACTTGAATGATAAACCAAGGCTTCTTTCATGTTGACTATCTTGCTGAAGTTTTTTTTTTGGGGGGAGAGTACAAATCTTGCTAAGTGCTTGGTGGGCAGTGCATCTGTCAAAATAATTTTTAGCAACAAAAGAATTTATCTCTTTTTTTTTTTTTTTGATAAAATCTATAGAAGGGCTTATGTACATGTTAATTCATCAAAAAATATTACAAGTCTTTAGAGGGATCAAATGCTCGCTAAAACTCAAAGAGCTACAATAAAAAAACAAAAATAAATCAAGGAGTCAAAGATCCCTACTAAGATACAAGATATAGGGAAAAAAAGGGAGGCATGGAGCCAACACCCCAAAATAAGCTTAAGCTCAAATAAACTATGAAGCCCAATCAGATAGTAACAACATCACCTGTAAAAAAAGAAGGAAGCACTAGAAAAAAAGAGCACAAAAAATAACTGAAGGAAAATCAATAAAAACCTCCAACACATTAGGTCCAGTTTCAAGAATCCAGCACTAAGCGACCAGATCACATTGAGCCCATCAGCAAATCATTAAAATCAAAGAACCACAAGCCTGCAAAAGATCTTTCCCAAATAATCTCCAACAAAGAGTAAGCACCCTCCAAAGCTCAATCAGTACATACATCCTTCCCTCAAACCATCACAAGTAACTGACATCCTTAAAGATCTGCAATAACAAATTTCTCACAAAAATTAGAACCTGATTGGATGATTGGAAAATCATAAAATAAACAATTAAATAAGAAAAAAAAAACCCCAAGCCAAATAAAAACTCAAATCTCCCAACCATATAGCTAAACAGAATTGCCCCACAAATCAGAAACCCATAGATAGACCCAGCAGCAAATACCCTAAACCCTAAACTAAAAACAAAAAAATCAGGTTCATAAAAGATAGTTAAGAGAAAACGCCAACAGATAAGCCCAACAAAAACCACTTCAAAGATAATTACGAAACAAATTGTGATTACAAAATTATTTGTTCGCACATTTTAAAAATTTAAGTGGTAATCAATCTGTAACAATGAACATAAAAATAGTCATATTTTCTTAGTATGAGATAAGCCATTCTTTTCTCTTGCAAGTTAAGTTTCAATGCTGTAGCATTCAAACGTAATATAAAATCATATTTTTCTTTAATATTATTTAAACAAACAAATTTTACGAGTTCATGAACTTTTAATAGTGTCATTTAATCATCGGCCAAATGCTTTGTGATTTAATTTTCAAAAAAAAAAAAAAAGCTTTGTGACTTAATTTCATTAATATAAGTCTTTAAAACATATTTATTTTAATGCAAGTGTTAATCATGATGTTTATATACGGTGTAATTATTATTTTTAATTGGAGGCCAAATTTTATTTCAAAATGTTCAAGCAAAACATTTTAGGGGTACTGTTATTCTCCAGCAATTCATTCAATGGAATGATTAAGGTCTCGTTTAGGACGGTTTTTTAACTGTTTTTTAAAGATGCATTGTAGTACAAAAAATTAATATTTATAATAAAAAGTTGATTTAAGAAGCAGCAAGAAAGTTATCCCAAAAGAAGCCTAAGGATTAGTTTGCGACGGCTTTTTTATTGCTTCTTGAAGGAACTTTTTAGTTAAAAATAAAATTTTTATATGAAATTTTATTTTAAGAAGTAATAAGAAAGCCGACCCAAATAAAGCCTAAATCTCTACTCTTACAGCACAATAACACATTCATGTAATATATGAACACAATATTGTATTTGCAAGTCAATTAGTAATAGAAAATACATTGTGCTATTAGGCATAAATAGATTTCAGCATGAAGAATTTGGAAATACATTACTTCAACTTAAATGGACTTCATTATGTGGTAGGTACATCAACATAAGAAAATATCTCAATATTTACCCATTCAACTTGTAGGGATTATAAGAAATGTAAGTTTAGCAATGAGGAGATTTCATAAAACATAAGATTTATCATTAAATATTATTGTATTCTCTATTTATATATCTCTCAACACATAAATATTAGTGTTAATTATGACGGCTAATAAGGTCATGATAGTTTCGAAGATCTACCAAATTGGTGGCATATAGCCACCACCCAAAAAGGAGCAAGAATCTGGATAAGACAAAAAGCAGAGCGGGTGCAGCATACGCAAATATCCTAAACCAACCAAGCCGACCAAAAAGAATCCACATACCCAAACCACGATCTAGACCTTCAAGAAAAAAAAACTATCAAATAAAATCACATAAGTACAACTTCAATAAAGAAATAAAACCTCAGCCATAACAGGTGCAGAATAGCCAGAGAACCAAAGCCCAAAAAATAATAGCCAAGGACCACCAACCAAACAGCCAAACCAATCACAATAGGGCAACCAACCAAAAATAAATCCAAACCCATAAACACCAAGCCAAGATCCTAACCACAAATAAGCATGATCAACAACTCATGGGACCCCAACCAAATGATCAATAGCACCATAAGACCCAAACAGGGCCCCTAAAACAAAGAACCAGCCAAAGCAACCAAAGACAACCCAACCAGCAACAAAACAAGACAAACCTAAAAGCAGAAAAGAACACAACCCTAGCAGCACAAAGAAACAGAAATAAGTGTTATAAGAAGGATTAGAATGAGCATTAGATATAGTAGCTCTGTTAACAAAATACTTGAAATTCTGCACAAAATTTTATTTTTATTTTTCTTACTTTTCTTGCCTAAAATCATGGAGAAATCATCATTATCAACTTGCACAATATTGAAATCAATACCTCATGCAAAACATTACACAGACCATCAGTGAAATCCCCAACACCCCAGTTATCACCTGACTGATTACAAACCCAGTCAAAATGATTAATTGAATCAATGAAATGTAAATCCAAATGTTTCTTCCCACCACCCAACATGTTATTACTAACCCAATGATCCACAAATTCCATAACAAGGGAAGCAGATAATTGAAATATCAGTAACATGAAACAAGATATGATTAACAACCATAGCATTATTATTACCCTCAATATTCACAATTTTGGAAGTATTAGCAGAAGAGAGGATATCATCACGATGAGCTATATTGTTATTTCCTTTAGTAACAACAGATGTATTTTTAGGATTAATTTGTGAATCCTTAACTAAATGAGGATGAAGGTTAAAACAATCATTCTTTTGGATGACTCACAGATTTGCAATGTGCACAAAAGGAGGAAACTCCTCTATCTCAATGTGTTGAATTTTGGTTGTTTTTTGCTTTCTCCCATTTTTTGGGTGCTTATTCTTAAGCACCGTAGGATATTACTAGGTTGCTTTGTATTGTTTTTTAGGTGGGAAACTCGAACTCTTAGGTTTCTTTTTTATCTTTTTGATTGTAGCACTTTGAGCGGTAGAGAGATTGATTTTCCCTTAAGGACCCTGTAATTTTTCCCGAATATTAACACGTAGGCCCCTTTGGTGGGTTTCCCTAAAAAAATAAAAATAAAAAATAAAAAACGTGTTGAATATATCCAAATTTTTCATAATCAAGTCACACGCTATCAGAGTATCGATTAGTGTTATCTAATTCGACCAACACACGAGCAATTGAGAGACAAGCCCCAGAGTAACAACCAAGAGGGCAACCAAACAACGATCCCAAACCATGTAATATTCAGGGAGAAAACAAATGGGGCTAAAGGTTAGGGAAAGCAAACCAAATAGGGATGATGGGGGATCCCACAATAATGTCAATAAAATGACGACCATTTGATCAACTTCATGAAGCAGTTGTAGACAAAATAAGAGCGATGGGCAAAAACTCTGTTATAATCCATGATATTTGTAAGTTTAATCAATACATGCTGAATTCAAAAGGATACACTACAAGAAAATCATCTATTACCGATGGATTTATTATTTTTTTACGGATTTTTTGACATAATTTGGTAAAAAATTTCCGATTATTTTTAGGCAAATTTTTCGGCCAATTTCTAATGGATTTCCAACTGATTTGTTTCCGGTGGAATTTTTTTAAGGAGTTTTCGGTGGATTTTATTCATTTCTAAAAAATCATAAATAATTTTATAGTTTATTTTAATTAATTATTAATTGTATAATTTATTTTAATTAATTATTAATTTAATAATTTATTTTAATTAGTTTTTACTTTAATAACTTAGTTTAATTAATTTTTAATTTAATAACTTTTTTTTTGGTATTATTATATTTAAATATAAAAGAGTATTTTTTTAACACATTTTCTTGTACAACACATTGGTTAACTATTTAAATATTAACAGGTGTGTGAGCTTCGGTTGATTTTTTTTTTTTTAATTATTCCTGTGGCATTTTTTATCAGATATCCGCTGGAAAAATTTTTCAGCTGATTCTTTTTTATAGAAAATTTTTCCAGCGTGCATTTTACCATCGAAAAGATTTCGCCGGAAAGATGGTAAAGATTTCGTCGGAAACTTTCAAAATCCGTTGAAAAATGACCAATTTACCAATTTTTCGTCGGAAAATTCACCTGTAATATGTGATTTTCATATTGTGATAACCGGGAAATTGCCGCTAAACTAAAGATTAAAGAAATTTTTCCAAATCGATTCCAAACTAGGTTTTCAATTAGGAAATTTTTATCAATGTGAATTCAAAAGGGTTTCTAAGAGCAAGTATCTCATCTTTCGAAATCCAAAGCTACGGCACCCACGATGGGTTGTTTTGAGATTAGGAAAAGCACCTGAAGAAGCAATACCTGAAAGTGCATCAATAAAAGAACAAGAAGTCTTTTACTGTTATAAAAAGCTAGTATCATCAAAACAAATATGATTAACTGTCATTCGAATCGAAGGAACGGTTGAAGGTGGAACGATCATGAAACATCAAACATGAGCACCAAAAAATCACGTGAAAAATAAAAAGTCTAGAGGAAAACAAACAACAAAGAGCAAGAGAAAACTTCCCTAAGAATGCAAAAAAGATCGGTAAAGTCCGTGAGCAAAACACCAAATGGGGAGGCAACTGCCAACTAGGGGTTAGCCCTAGCAGAGTGAGATGCACTAAGAGATTTAAAATTGATAATTTGCAATGAAATAAATAATTTTTTTTTAATATCTTGTAATTCACCGTAGCAGAGCGAGAGACCCTAAGAGATTTAAAATTGATCATATGCAATGAAATAAATACATATTTTTTAATATCTTGTAAGCGACTTATTATGATATATATATATATATATAAACTTTTGAGCACTTTTTTATAATTCATTTTGGAAAGTGCCTTCAACAAAATTTTCTTATTTAAGTACAGTTCATGATGTTAATTTTATTGGTCATTAGTAAAAAAAAAACTATTAGGTGCATTTAGGCCAATTAAGTCAAATTCATACTCACATAAGATTTCGAACACAAGAACTCCTGATTAATAGCTAAAGCTCCCTACCAACATATCAAGATGAGTTGCCTGTCAGTAGTAATTAAGTCTTATTTGATTTTTTATGCTACTTTGTTCTATTTGTTTGTGTGTGAAATTCCACTTCACTTTTATAGAATTGTTCTATTTGTTTCTATGTATATATATATATATATATATATATGCCAAGAAGAAAAAACTTTGAATTTCATCACAAAGACGTCACATGAGAAGAAAATTATGAATAAAAACAAAAGAAATAAAAAAGAAGCTACAACTGCATTAGGCTAATAAGTAAGAACTACGACAAATGCTCAGTAATTTATATAATTTCTCCAACAACTAAGAAACTAAGTCATCATATTTGAATTGTTTAATAAGTCCCATATGTCGCTAATCACTGGAGGCGTAGCAGCCTTTTTTTAGGTGGACAAATTCATTACTGCAGGAAGAATTAAATATATAAGACAAAATACAAAAAATGCCACTAAATTTATATAACAATTAGATTGATGAAGGAAGCCAAACTTTCAAAGATATATTTTCATATTGGATCATAAATATTAGCTCCCCATATACTTTTTTAATTGACAAATTTTGTTGCCGATATAAGAATATTTATTACTATAGAAGAACAGTGGCTATTGAAGTAGGATAAGTGACCTAGAGCCTAAGAAATGGATAATCATAGTGAGAAAGGTTCATTGAATCATTGAGCTTGTCCACTTACCATGTATTAAGAATATTTTTGCTTGCGTGCAGCCATCCTAGTCGATCATCTAGGAGATCAGCCCCATTACCTAGTTCTAGATAACCTCGCTACCACTAAAAAGTTCTATTATGAAATTGTTTCCCCATTGCAGTTGCAAAACAGCTTTTGAAAGGCTTTCTAGAGCATAGTATTTAAAGCATTAGGACTGCTACAGTAATTTTTTTGAATGCTAAAAGTGCTTCTTGAGCTTTGGGTGCAAAGGAGCCAAAGTTTGAGTCACCATGAGTTTAAGCTAAAACTTGATTAATTAATTAAATTTGAGTTCAAATTTGAACTTATATTTGCGAGTTTGAGTCCTCTCATGAGCTGACTCGTTATAACAAATGAGATAAAATATTTATGATTTAAATAATTATTATAAGAAAATTATAAAAAATGAGATATTTGAATATAAAAAATATGAATCAATTTGTTGCATGTTAGAATATTCGTGCTGAGAGACTGAGAGTGAATGAATTTTTCGTCCTAGTGATGCACAAATATCGAACACACAAAGAGGTACTTGAAAAGAGAACAAAAAATACCAAAAAAAAAAAAATTTACGTGGAAAACCCGAAGGGGTTCATGAGCTAACAAGCCAAGTTTGAGTGAGGCTGACTCAAACTTGGCTCGTTAGGTCATAAGCTCAGCTCATGAGCCATTTATAGAGGTGATCTTGAGCATGCCCTCCAAAATCGTCGAGCAAGCACTGTTCTCGTCGGTTGCAAACGGCGAATATGCAGCGGTTTTGAAACCGTTATAAATATTTTTGTGGCGGTTTTAACCGGAGGGAAACGACATTCTAAGTGATGCAAAAGATGTTTTTTAACTAGTGTTAATTAGTAGCATCTATTTTTATAAAATAATTTATACTTGAAATGGTAGGGGACATGAAGCAATGGAGATGAGCGAAGAACTTTAAAATTAAAAATAAATAAATATTTTTGTTAGAAGAGAGGCTTCGAAATTTAGGAGTTTCCTTTTTATTTATGGTTTAAATGAAACCTATCACCTCGCCCTTCATTAAAAGCGCTTTTTAAGTTTTTTGAGATGACTTTAAAATAAGAAATCTCATTTTAACCATGATATTTTTAGACGATAATGTTTATATTTTTCTTTATCTTAATAGATAAACATAGATAGATTTTTTTTTTGTACAAAATAATAATAATAATTTTATGGCGCAATAAGAAATTATAGTTATCAATATAAAATTTTAAATAAAACCTAGTGGCACACATAAAGCCATCAGCATAATTTTACCCTTTTTAAAAAATATTATGACACCCCATTTTTTGAAACAATATTTTTTTCTTGTGTTATGAAATTTCTATTAACATATTAATCAATGACATAATACGATATAGAATTGCTAACCTATGCATAGCCCTCTAATAAAGATAATCGTTTCATTTCCTTTTTGATAAGTTAAGAACTCGTCGTCTCTAGTAAATAGCTGGAAGTACATATATAAATGATTCGGGCTGAGTTGGTTCAGTAGTTATTTGAACTCATTAGATGTGCCAGCCCACTATCCTAACATGGGTCAGATCGTTAACTCATGTCGATGTCATACTCCAGTCTATTTGTACAAGCTATATATATACACTCGTATGTGCCTGCTTGCTTGTGTTCATTAATAACTTCTTCCATTTATCTCTCATCTAACTCACATTCAGCCTTTCATTATTCTACCACAATTAATTATGCTTGCTTTATTTAGGATTTTTATATTGCTAAACAAACTCTCTTCTTATGTCATTTTATGTATATTTATAAGGTATTCTCAAGTAAAAATGATATTGATGTAATGATCATTTTTCTTCATATATATTTTATATATTTTGATAATCAAATCTATAAATTATTGTTTGCTAGATAAGAAGTGATAATTGGGGCTGAGCCATGAACAAGGAGAGGTTCTTTTCAAGATTATTAGAATAACAATCTCCTATTATAACAGGGAAACATAAATGACCACAATCCCATATCAAAAGTGGATTAAAGAATACTAGAGTATATAATTAAAGAGTTAGACAATAATATGTAAGTTGCTTTTTGGTGTAATGTTGAGCTTCCATTGAAAACTTAAAGCTAAGCTTACTCACAAGTCAATGCTTCTAAGATTTATCGCCATAGTGCTCTTAGCACCGTTGTTAGTGTTTTTTATTAACAGGGCAGTGTTTTAGGTGTGGACATTATGGTAGGATTGTAGATTGCCCTTGGAGATTTGAAGAACAAAGACAAGTGCCTAGAACAGATCAGTCCAAGCAAGGTTATAAATAGAGGACAGTTGGGCCCATGGGATATAGTGAAGGGCCCGTGAATAAGACAAAGAAAATGGGAGCTAGTGAAAGTCAAAGAGAACCCATGCACTCTGTTACTCTAGTACAATTAACCTAGAGTTTATAGTCTGATTTAACAGGATGACAAGAATTCACTTGGTGGATCCACTAGTAGAATTCTCAATCCTATGCGTTTAAATTTGATTAATAAATTGAACATATATAGCTCTGTTACAATTCTTAAAAATAAGATTCATCAATTTTGTTACTGCTAATCTTCTAAAATCTAAGCGCTTCTCTGGAAAACTTTCTTGGACTTCTTATTTTCATATTCAATATGATTTTATTAACCTGGAGCTTTTCATAATTTTTTCTTGGAAAAATCCTATCAAGAACCAATTTAAATTGAACATAGATGGCTCTATTACCAATATCATTGCTGGATGTGGAGATCTTATTCATGATTATAAAGGTGCTTTGTGATTGCTTTTGCATCTAATATGCCTAAATATAGTGTAATTTTGGTTGAATTGAATGTTTTATATCAAAGGCTTCAAATTTGTTTAGCTAACCATATATCTAATATTTGGATTGAATCAGATTCATAATTGTTAGTTAATTTTATTTCTGCTAAATCTTGCCAAAAATCCAAACATTTATTATTTATTGAGGAAGACTGAAGTGCTTGATCTTATTGATTATAAAATTTCTCATATTTGAAGTGAATATAATATCGCTGCTGATTGGCTAGCCAAAAAGTGTTCTACCTCGACAAACAAGCTAAAATTATCATTATTCTAATGTGCTTAATGAATTGAATGGTATAATAAGGCTTTATGCATTGAGTTTGCCTTACCTCAGGAAGTGTACTTCATTATTTAAGAGATAATATTTATTGTTAGCCTATTTTATGATGGTTGTTATGAGCTTAGGTGGTTTTCTTCTTTATTTGTGGTCATTTCTAGTTACATGTCTCTTTAAATTTCATGTTTGTGCTTCAACATCTATGTTGGCATTAGTTCAGCCTCCTATACTTTGATTTTGTTTAATAAGACATGCATTAGTTCAGCATCTATGTTGGCATTAGTTCAGCCTCCTATACTTTGATTTTGTTTAGTAAGACATACATTATCATTTAAAGGTATATGGATTTCAAGCTCATTGTGTTGTGCATCCTATCTTTTTGTTGGGCTATTTTTCTTTTGGATGGATCTTATGTTGTGGGGAATGCTAATCTGGTTCATTTTGCTTTTGGCTTTCCAATTCTTATGCAGCCTTGATCTTTTTATTTTTGGTTTTATTTATGGCTCTATTTGTGTTTAAAAGTGTTGAGTTTGGAAAAGAAAGATTTGAAAAGTTAATTTTCTGAGGAAAATTTGATTTTCTGGAATCTCAATTTTGAAATCGAACATGTTATTATGACCGATATATCGCTTCGGGAGGCGAAGATATCATTCCCTAATAGATTCAAATTATAAAACAGTAAGTTCATCCTGATTATCGTAGTCAAATTCAGGAAGAACCACATATAATCTTTGAGGGTCAAAATGATGTTTGATCGAATGTTTGACTATAAAAATCTGGATAATGAATCATTAATTTTATAATCAAATTCGTGATAATAAAACGACATATCTTTATTAGCAACCATTTGAGCATGATGATAATGATCATTGACTTTAATTTTCTCAAAGATAATTAATTGAGTTTTGAAAATTGATATGAGGTCAACAATATATTATAAAATTATCTTTAAAAATATTCTAAGATTAATGATTCACTTAATAACCATACGTGGGATTAGTTATCCATAATATTAGAGGTCAAACTATTTACGTATCAATAGGCCATTATAGTTAAATTTCATCTAGATGACTCCATTTTTAATATAAAGCTTATTGGTTGTCAAAGTGTATGTTCACGCATGTTTATGACATAAAATACTTCATACATTCTTTTGCTATAAATGAATACAAATAATGCCCTCCTTTATTGTTTATATGAAGTAGTATTTTAGGTGTGTTGTTTTAAGGGAAAAAATCATATATGTTATAGCTTGTCCACAAAGGTTATTTGTGTCTTTAAATAGAGTTCATAGACATGATTTAACCAATTTTATAAGGTCTTCATCAAAGCTAACCTTCATAGTAACATCAAAACTAACTAAATATATATATATATATATATATATATATATATATATATATATATATATATATATATATATATATATATATATATATCACTTGCTTGTTAATTTTACTATATAATTGAATAATATCTTACTATGATTATAATTACAGTTTTATTTGAGATAGTTTTTTTACTGCTTTTTCTAACGGCTATCTAGTACAAAAACAAAAAATTTTGTACAAACAAATTGTCTTAAGAAACAATAAAAAAAGTCAATTCAAACGAAATCAACAACTACCTAAAAATATGCTTTCACAACAAAGATCTAAAAATGGAGCTATATACTTTGTTCTTGTTAAATTTCACAATAAAAAAGGCATATCTGGTCATGTACCTGTATATCCCCATTAATAAGTAGATTCTCCAAACTTACATTTAGTCAATAAAGCCCCCCAATTTATTTCTCTTTAAAACAATAGATAATAGAGCTTTAAAAAAATTTTATGAATTCTATACTAATTTTAAGAAAATAATAATACCTCTTTTATTTATTTTTTGTTTACTTTCATTATAAATTCTAAACAAGAATAATCCAAGTTAAAAGATAAAGTTTCATATTATGATCTGGTTTTAATGATATGATAATTTAAAATAAATAATTTAAATAATAGTTATTTTAAGCTTCAAAATATTAAAATATAATAATTTATTTACAATTCAATATTCATTATTTTTTATAATAATTAAGAAAATTGGAAATTGTTATTTTTACTTTTTTAGTTATTTTTTATATAAGCAAAGGAAGATTTAATAAATGAAAAAAGAATATAGTACATAGATTATATTAGATATACTAAATTAATTTAAATAAAAAAAATCTCATTTTAGAATTGTGTATCTTACTAAGGTATTTTGAGTAAATTAAGGCATTGTAAGGGATGGCTTTTTTAATTCTTCTTAAAACAACTTATTAGTATATAAAAAGCTACTTTAAGAAGAGTAAGGCTTCGTTTGAGACGACTTTTTTATTGATTTTTAAAATAGAATTTGAGTATAAAATTAAACTAAAATTTTATTTTAAGAATAAATAAAAAATTCGTCCCAAACAAAATCTAAGAAAGCCGTCCCAAACAAAACCTAAATCACAAATTTATTCACACACCTATATACACAAAAACTCGACGTATTATACACACCTATAATCTCAGCAACCATCACCATCATTCACCATCACTGTCATTTTATTATAAACCGCCGTCACTACCCATCATCAATTACCATTGCCATCGCATTAATCAATTTATTTTTGATGTGTTCAAAATTAGCTCGATCTTATTAAACTCTAAATACATCAAATGTTAATTTTGCTATGTTAATCATCATCAACCATCATAATCATTAATATTTATTTTATATTTATTTTATTTTAAACTAAATAAAATACTAATTTAAATTAATTAAAATAACTTCAATACATTAGCACCAAATCCAACGGCCCCTAAGTGACGAAGAAGAAAAATAATTGCATATTTCAGGTTCCATGTTCTTCCATGGTGTATAGCTAGGACAAAAAGCTTGACCAATCAAAGAATAGATCACAGCCGTTCATCAACACCCGGACTGATGTGACGTGGAATCCAACAAATGGATCGAGCCAAAGATACGGTGGATCCCACAAAAAATTTAAGTGTACCGTCTTCTGTTCCACACTTGAATTGTCAATATTACCCTCTAAGTAGGGTCATAACTCTACAACGCTACTGAGCCTGTTAAGAGAAGAATTGCATAAAGATGGTATGTGATGTAAATAAAGGTTCATATAAGGGCAAAGCTAAATGCCTTTCATTTTCTCACTTTAGCCCTTAACTGCGACCACCGCCCCATCTTTTCTGCTCCCCGTCAATCAATCAATCCCATCAGTCACCATATTGCCATAAGAAATAATAATTATAATTGTATCAGAAAAAGTAAATATAACTAAACAGATGGCAAGCTTTTATTGGAAAAATTATTTTTGATATGTGGTAAGGAAATTATTTGTAATAATTGAGCAAATTTATTGGTAATCATTAGAATTTAACGGTTAATATTAGAAGTGAGTTAAGATGGTTCACCACCTAGCCGGGCTCGATTCGATAAATGACTCGTGAGCCAAGTTCTAGTTTAGACTCCCTAAGTTATATTTTTTCAAACTCTCATAGAGTGAAGATTTTGGAATAACAGAAACTCTGTTATAGCCATTTCTGTAATTCTTCGAAGTGAGAATTATATGTTAATAAGCATTTTGATTCTTTGAATGTTGATTTCTAATTCGAAATTGACACTATTATTTTTTTTTTAGGAGATGAATTTATCATACTTTATCGTGGATATAATTTGTGTTTGGATCATGAACAAAAGCGTGATAGAAAATAGTAGGAGGCGCCGCAGCCAACTGTTGACCGGCACCCACCACCAGCATCCCGGCAACCGCCCGCTGCCAGTCACTACTACGGCTGCCTATCATATTTTAAAATATTACATCATAATAAAAAAGTGGAATATTTCAAACTTTCCTAAATTTTAAATTATTCTTAATTATGTACATGTTTCTCAGTTTATAAATATATTATTGTCTATGAATTTTAGAGTATGCAATTATTTATAAAGATTATTTTCATATAATTTATTACTAACCAAGAGTTTTAAATTTTTTATGAAAAAAGGGTCCATATGTTAGAAGGTTTGTAAAGAGTCATATTAAGAAATTTCATTCACCATGAAGTGTATTATACAATCTTAGAGGTATTGTCATACTTATGTGAACACTTTACCCATAAGTGATGTTACGTCCTAGAGTATTCGCGGCGGTAGAGAAATATAAAGTTTAACATCTTAACTTTGTACAAAAATTCGGCACGCAATCATATAAGAGAGAGTGTGTAACATTTATGAGACACTAAATTTTTACGTGGAAAACCCCAGATAAAGAGGGAAAATCACGGGACCTAGCACAATTTGAATGAATCCACTAGTATTGCAGTTGATTACAAATGAGTCCCTTCCTTAGGGGAAGGCCTTGGCTTGATGTGCATCATATGGAGTACATTACATGGTAGGAATACAAAGAATCACTTTTGACGTGTTCGTTTGGTCAGAAGGACCATTGTTTGGTGACAGAGGTCAGAAGAATCATAGTAGGCGATTGACGGAGGTCATAAAGACTGTTGTCTAACGATAGAGGTCTGAAGGACTATAGTCGATGGGTGACGTAAGTCAGAAGGACCGCAGTTCGTGGGTGACGTAAGTCAGAAGGACCGCAGTTCGTGGGTGACGTAAGTTAGGAAGACCGTAACCGATGAGCGACGGAGGTCGAAAGAACTGTAGTCGGTGGGTGACGTAAGTCAGGAGTATCGTAGTCGGCGGGCGACGGAGGTCATAAAGATCTTTTTCTGGCGACGGAGGTTTGAAGGACTGTAGTCGGTGGGCGACATAAGCCGGGAGGACCATAGTCGACGGGTGACGGATGTCATAAAGATCGTTGTCTGGCGACGGAGGTCCGAATGACCATAGTCGGTGGGCGACATAAGTCGGAAGGACTGTAGTCAGCGGGCGACGGAGGATGGTTGGACTGTAGTCAGTGGACGACATAAGCCAGAAGGATCGTAGTCGGTGGGCGACGATGGTCGAAAGGATCGTCATCTGACAACGATGGTTAGAAGAACGGCGTCAGGTAGAAATCTAGTGACGAGCGAAGGTCCGACATTGGGTAGAAGTATGGCGACGAGCGGAGGTCCAGCTTCAGGTAGAAGTCCAACATTAGTCGGAGGCCGAGGAGAACTCAGACGTTAGACGATATTCGGGTAGAACTCCGACATCACTTAGAGTTCGAGTGGAATTCCAATGCCACTTCGAGATCATGCGGAGTTTCAGCGTCACTTGAAAGTTGGGCGGAACTTCGATGTCCCGTTGAAGTTGGGCAGACTTCTGACGTACTTGGAAGTTGGGCGGAATTCTAGCGTCCCGTGGAAGTCGAGCAGAATTCCGACGGTGGTAGAGGAGAAGTTTCTTCCCTCATATCATTCTTCTCTTCTATTCTCCTTCTTCTCTTCTTCTTCTTGCTTGGGTCATAGTTCACCTTTCAAGAGAAATGAGGAGTCTATTTATAGATTTATGGAGTGTCATGGCTTGTAAATAGGTGAGAGATCAAGAGCGAATCGGGAGTAGTTTGAATGGACGACCAATATTAAATCTCTTGATCATGGATCGTTTGTCAGATATTTGATAGTCTTAATGATATCAAAATTTGACAATCTTGGGTTCATTGGACTCGTCTCGTCGAGCCTCTCTGTTCGACTATAAGCACGTTATGTTTGAAAACCGCTTGGTAACCCAAATTGTGGATTGAACCTTCCAAATGTGCTTCGGGCCTTCGATGCGTACCCATTTGGGCTCAGATTGAGCTGACTTTGGTGTCGTTGGATCGACTGTAAGTTTTTTGAAATCGAAGTTCCCAACTTGATTTTTGCCTCAAGATTCGGAGCAATTATTAGGTCCTTTCACTGGATGTAGAGGAAGGTTCGGTTTTAGTCAAAAATAGGTAAAAAGTGCAAATACCGAGATTTTTGAAAAACTCGGTATTTTTTCAAAAAACTCGGTATTTGCACTTTTTTAGGCAAAACCGAACCTTCCTCTAGGTCCTTGCACCGGACCAAATAAAAACTCCAAGATTCGTGCCTAATCAAGATAAATTTTTTGATGATATATCAAGTGAAATGATATATCACAATATCTTTGAGCTTGAAAAAAGAAAATTGCTTTTATGAATTTTAAGGGGAGTCCTAAGCTAGCATAGTCAAATATCCATCCTAGAAAATGCTAAGACTTTTATAAATTTGTTGAGACTAATTAATATGTGCTAAATATTCTCAAAAAAAGAAAGTCAATTAAATAAAATTAAGATTACCTAAAGTAAGCTCACAGACTCAGAACCATCTAGAATTTATTTATAGATAACATATAAATATCAAAACTCACTAGATCAATTAGAATGCAATAGAATTGAATATATAGTTTACCTATAGATTTCGAAGTCTGGCTATGATATGACCATTATGCCTCATAAGAATACCTCGAACAAATTTTTGCCAATTCCATTAATTAGCAATGGATAATAAGGCAATGTCACTACATTAATCACCTAAAATTAAAACATAAATGAATGTAATGTGAAATAGGACATGATATGGCCTACATGATTTGACCTAAAACTAATTAATCAAGAGTAGGAAAATAACTATATAAAGGTCACTTAGAATTAGAGACATAATAGATTTTATCTGATTTGACCTTTAGCTAATTAGGGCAGGCAAACAGGTCTAGTTAGAAATATCACTTAGAACTATAGATATGATAGTCCACTAAATCAACTTTGACTTAGAAGAATAGAGCCATTAGGCTAATCACATAAAGATATGAATAAATTGCATACCACTAATAAAAAATAGTTGTTATAGCTAGTTTAACATTAAAAATTATAAGGACTTGAAATATTTTTTGGGATCGTTTAGGGATCGAACGGGAGTCGACGAGAGGCGTTGCCCTGCGCTCAATCACTGAGCTGCCCTGCATGTCCCTAAGGACTTAAAATATTACTTCTTATATAAAAATTAAGTACTATTGACTATTATAATCATTGAAATCGTTTACAATTAATGATATTTCTTTGTAATCATTAAATAAGGGATGATGCTATCATGTTTATCTAGTAGAAGCTTTCCTTCACAAAGTTGGTCTTAAATATATTTTAGCTTGCAAGATGGAAACCATACGTTTACTTAAAAGAATCATTGATTTGTTTGGATAAGAAAAATGTAATGGTTAGAATATTAGGAGGAATTGAGGAAACATGGCAGATTAGGAACCACTAATAAGTCCACCCTACAATTCCATATATCATATGATTAGAATAAACTATATTCTTTTTTAAACTTTACCATTTGTACTAATGAATATAATGATAGCAGTATAAAAAGATTGCATTGTTTTCCACTGTACCCAATATATGCACTTTTAAGTCTTCGGTGTAAAACTTTTTTTTTTTTTTGTTAAAACCCACTCATGAGGCCTACGCGTTAATATTCAAAAAAGCAGTTACAAGGTCCTTAGAATTAACCTTCAGCTCACTACTGCTCGAAAGAGTTACAAGTAAAAAAGTAAAATCAAAACCTATGAGCCGGTGGTTCCTTTTTCTACAATTACAAAAATAATGTCATATTAAACTAAGTCTGTGAGTCAACAGAACCCAAAAAAGGAAGCTCATGATGATGACATTCTGCTCAGTCTTCCTGCAAAAAAACCAGTAACAACAACCAAAATTTGCTAAAAACCAAAATAAAAATACCTTGCAGACATAGCAGATTTTACCACGAAAAGTGTATAACTTCCTGCAGGTAGATATCACAAAAATAGTATAATAGTCATAGAAACTAACATCAATAAAAACCAAAAAACGAAGATGAGTCCAGTGATACCAACTCTCCCAGAGGTTAGCGGCAGCATAGCAGAAAACCACAGCCCCCAAATTAGAATGACCAACAAAAATCATCTTGTCAATTCCACCATTAATCCAATGCTTATAACCCGAGAGAACAAACAAATCGAAGACTTAGATTAAAGTAAATTTTAGTACAAAAATTTTTTAAATTAAATTTCTATACTAAAAAATTGATTTAGAAAGCATCAAGAAAATTATTCCAAACAAAACTTAGATTAATATTAAATGATTTAAAAAGGAAATTATATTAGTTTAGCATATATTAGTACTCTCTCTTATGTGGGAAGCTTTCAACACATTTTAATTTACAGTAAGACTTACATGCCAACGAGGGTTTGCTAGGTTTTAAGATTCTATACGAGACATTTATGTGCTTTACAAGAAGACACTTCGGCTTCGTTTGGGATAGTTTTCTTACTGTTTTCTAAAACAACTTTTTAGTACATAAATTTTAATTTAAAATATTTTGTACTAAAAATTTTCTTTGAAAACCAGTAAGAAAACAATCCCAAATGAAATATTTGTATTATTTCATAAAGAAATTAAGTTGTGTGCTGCAAATCAAAGCAAGAAAACTTATTTACACCCAGTGATATGAAATGGTCCATTGCTGCTTCATTATTCATTTGTATAACTAACATAAACTTGAAGTTATATGACTGATCAAGATTGTTGACATATAGTTTGTGCAAGCTAAGTAAAGATAAAAATTAAGCTTCACTATTCGTCGATGTTTCTTGGCATGGCCTGATTAGTGATATGAATGATAATGCTATTTAGCTCATATCATTTGTTTTAAATATAAAATCATAATAACTTATTTAAATTCATGTTGGGAATAAAGTTGTTATTTTCTTTTAGAGATTAACTCTTTTAGCACGTGCTTCAAAATTTTGTATTATGGTTAGTGGGGACAATCGGCTCTTTAGTTTCTTTCTTTTATGCTTTGTAGCTCTTCGAGCATTAGTGAGCTGTTGTCCCTTTAAAGACCTTGTAATTTTCCCTTATATCAATGCGTAGGCCCCTTTGGTGGGTTTCCCCTAATATATATATATGCTTCAAAATTTAATGAGAATTGTAATATTATGTAGGATTATTTTGTTAATATACTAAGAGATTTATTTTCTGCATTTTCTTCTTTAATTTATTTTATTTTGTTTAATTTTGTAATTGTAATTTTAAGTGTTTTGGAAGAAATAGATCTTTTTGTGATTGGAAAAATTTTAATGGATGATGACAATAAGATGATTCTATTATGGACCCAAAATTTCTTTCCACATAGAAGTTAGATATCATAAATGTTCTTATATGATGAATGATGGAGATTTGCAAAAGATTGATTTGGATCAATTTGAAATTATGATCAACACTAATTAAATGAATCACATATTAGCTATTAAAAAATTAGAGAAAGGAAAATTTAGACATGTCATAATAGGAATTTATTGTGCCGCATAAATTTATGTCAAGATAACTATTTGTATGATGGTGTATTGAGTGTTAAGTAATTTATTTTATATATTGGTACATCACATGCCTTTATAAATAAGTTTTTAATAGTGATTATTTTGATCAACTTTAGCCACTCATCAATCATAATTCATTCAGATCCACTCATTTTACGAGAGACTATTGAAACCACTAGTCACAAGCTGGTTCTGAGTTATTTAATTCTCCTCTTTATGGGTGAGAGATTGTCTTGATTGTTCTTAATTAGTGTTCCGTTAACTCCAGTTCATTTAGCTCATATTTAAGTCACTCTATTAACACCAATTCATTTCCCTTTGATCCTAATTTAACCATATTTAAGTCACTTGTTAGCTCAAATTTCTTAGGAGTCCCCCTTTCATCTAGGAAACAACTCTTCTAACCACTAATCACTAGTTGATTCTAAGTCACTAGGCCCTCCTTTTAGGAGAGGGATTGTGTGAAACCCTATAAATAAAAGAAACAAAACTCTAAAACATCAAAGAGTGTTTTGGTGTAATTGTTGAAATTTTATTAAGAAACTTCACATTTAATCATGCTCATCATGAAGAAATTAAACATGGGAAGGGTGATCTCATGGAAAGTTACACTAAAATGATAAAACTGTGAGGCACTTAGGCCAAAACAGATAACATCTCGATATTAGCTACCTATAGAATCCTATATTCCTGGTGGATGATTCTTGAATAAACATACTGACGAGGACGTAAATTACTTAAGTTGGGTTAATCCGTGAATCTAATTTCAACACAAAAGTGACCCATTTATTTTTTTCTTGAATTCTTTAGCTTGTTGGTAGCTCTTCTTATTTTTTATCAATTATCCTAAACTATATAGTTAACAAGTTACATTTTTTTGTATTAAAACATGTTATTAGATATGGCCTGGGTCATCCTGGTTAAAACATTTTATTAAAACATGTTGGTATGCTTAAATGTTAATGAACAATTTAAGATCAAATGGTTTTTTTATGATTAATCCAATGAAGTGTTATTGAATTTTGATCAAATTTATCAAAATGCTACTAAAAAAACACTTCAAATATACCACCATTCTTCATATGAATGGGTTTGAAGAGAGCTTGGAGATCCAAATAACTCTAATGCTTTACTTGACATTCTATGGTGATGATCATTATTAGTTATCACAGTCGATTAATTGTGGTTGTTCTGCCATCACAATTCGATTGGTACCATCTGATTGTCGTAATGTAACTATTGTCATCTAGTCATCTTTGACTTGTCATCACAAATCTACTCACCATTGACCAATTATCATCATTTAACTATTATCACACGACCATCATTACATGATTGCCATTACTTGACCATAATCATTTGATTATTGTCAACCGACTAACAACATCTAACTATTGATACAATTAAGAGAAGAACGGACTCTTGCCATATATCTACACATTATATCATTTCATCAGGGTCAAATCTCGTGATTTTTTTATTTTTTCAATTTTTCATGTATAAAATATAGTGTTTATTATGTTCATTATTATTATTTATGTTAGATCTTTGTAAGAAATTAAGATATAAAAAAAAATTCTTTATAATGGTGAATTTCTATCAAGCAATAATTATAATTTAGTACTACATCTACTCTTAAGTTATGTTAATTTGATTAGATGCGTTGCATTTTGCTTTTTCAATAAATGATAAATTTTTCTTCTTTAGCCAACGAGATTTTTGACATGCACCATACAAAACTGTTAACCTTAGTTAATATGAAATATTTAACCTAGATATATATAAAACTTTATTTTACACTTATAAATTACTTCAGACGATTTAAATGTTTTGATGGCGATGCAAAACTGGAGAAATAATTATAGTAACATTATTATAATAATAATAATTATATAATTTAAATTCATCACAGAAATTACCCCATGAGACATAGCCCAATTTCAAGTATTAATTAATTTAGAATCGTAATATAATATTTTGTAATTTCATGGTCAACTCATGAACAGAATGAGCAGAGGAATGAGTGCGAATAATACTGCATTATTGTCCCCATAATGTCCAATTAGATTAAAGGGCAATGACAACAGACCCACGGTTCCCAGTATCTCGAACAGCCATCACTCTCTCCTCGTTCCCTCTCTCTTTTCTTTGTGATAGCCGCCACACCAACGATGGATGAGATGTACGGCCTCCAGCCGGACTCCGCTTTCGCGGCGGCGGAAGACCTTCATGGATTGATCGCCGCCGCCGGTTATGGCGCAGCGGCAGCTGCGGCCGCTGCGGAGGAAGAAATGAAAGCCCGGATTGCTTCGCATCCACGTTATCCCCATCTCCTCGAAGCCTACATCGATTGCCAGAAGGTCAAATCCTATAATTAACTTCGTCTCCTTCACTGAAAAACAGATTCAATTATAAATTTTACGCCTTTTTTTGTTAAAGTAATGAAGGTGGGTGCCCCGCCGGACATAGCGTCGCTGCTCGAAGATATACGGCGGGAGAACGCCGGCGGCGAGAGGGTCGCGTCGTCGAGCGTCATACTCGGCTCGGATCCCGAGCTGGACGAGTTTATGGTATGCTTTCTTAAAAAAAAGTCTTTTTTTTTTCCTGAAAGGTAATTGTGTTTGATGAGTTCAGTTGCGGTGGCCTGCAGGAGATGTATTGCGATGTGTTGGTGAAGTATCGAAGGGATTTGGAGAGGCCGTTCGATGAGGCTACTGCTTTCCTGAACACCATGGAGGTTCAGCTTTCTGATCTATGTAAGCCTACTTGTAGACCGGCGCTTGGACCTTACGTCTCCGGTAAGCAAGCTGTTCTATCTCTTTATCTTATATTGCCTATCTCTGAATACTATTTTGGTCTTGATATTGCTGCCTTTTGTTCAATGTGGAGAGAAAGAGAATGAGAGAGAGAGACTAAATCGTGGGAATGTGTTCGTTATGGTAAATCTCTTCGACCATGCACTGCAAATGAAGCTCTCTCTCTCTTTCTCTCTCTCTCTCTCTCTAGTTTCATGGACTACTTGTCGCTGCCTGAGTTATTCTTTTTTGTCTTATTACGACCTTTTCCGTCTGTTCCGCTGATTGCCATTTCCCACGCTGTCACGATATTTAGCTTCTGCGGTTTTGTTTTTTGAACAAATTAATTGATATTTGTTAAATCTCTTAACTGCAAAAATGTGGGAATTATTTCCGCATTTAGACGTATTCATTTTCCTAATTTTTTTTGTCAGGGCAGGTTTAAAGTTGTTAGATTTATTTTGAGATTGGTGCAAGGATGAGAAATCAAATAAAAGAGAAAATTTTTTATCAGAATATTCTGATATTGAAGATTTTCTTTTAAACTAATGATGATTAAATCATCTACTAAATAAAATTATGTATTTTGTTTTTATTAAAACTCCTCATTAATTTATTATTTATTCATTGTTACTCTGATACACAACGAATGAGAATTTCCTGCAAGCTTCTGATGACATCACTGTGTAGCTCTGTGCTTTACCACAGGAACTTGAATGGGTATGGAAGTACTTCCTTTCGTTGTATTGAAAATGTTTTGCTGCTTAATTTATGACCCAAAATAGTTTCAGAGCCATTAAATTGCTCAGAATATATATTATGACTAGTGGGAAGATAAAGGCAATCTTGGGCGCTATGAAATCACTTTGCTATGAAATTTTGTGCTTGGCTTTTACGTTCTTTTGAAGAATTTTTTTTTTTTTTTAATTTTCTTATGGCAACACGGGATTGTGTGATGTCCCATTAATATTAGTTACTGTTTGCAATCTTGTGAGTTGTTTAGCACATGAAATGTTCTTCTTTTTACCTCAACTTGTCTGCTGATTTACTACTGCATAAGTTACTTTAGTCTCCTGTTGTAAATAAATTGCATTCCTCCTTTTCCAGCTTTAGAATTTAATACATTTTCTCTTTTTATTTGGAAGAGCAATGCTTTTCAGTCTCTCAGTGTGAATACTGTTTCAAGTTTTAACACATTCATATGTACAACAACATCAATATCATCATCAAGCATTTGTCTCACTACGTGGTGTCGGTTACATGAATCCTTTTTCTCCATCCTGCCCTGTTAAAAGTCGAATTTTCGTTTGAATCTAATGAAGAAAGATCATGTCTAGTATTTTCTGACCAAATCTTTTTAGGTTTATCTGTACCTTTCTTAACATAAGTCAAATCTAATATCTCTACTTTCCTAACTGGGTCATCGGAAGGCTGCCGTTTTATGTGACCAAACCATCTATATGTAGCATATTATAAATAAAAATTAATTTAGAATATTAGAAGATGGTCAGTCATATTAATACTTTGTATGATATGTTAGATAAAGAGAGTTGTAGATCCATACAGATCAAGTGTTTATACAACTCATCTTGGTATGTTAGTTTGGTATTTTGGCTTACCAACTAAGAGGTCTTGGGTTCGAGTCTTGCATATGTGATGTGTGTGTTTTCCTTAATTGGCCTCTATGTCCAAACAAAAAAAAAAGTGTTTAACTTGGGGCGTGCTGCTTCATTTAATTCGGGGAAGACGTGTTCTTCTTTTCCTTTGTTGTTTACATCTTGTGTTGTTTCATTTGGTGCATTCATTGAATCATTTCTTAATGTTGCTGGCTTGCATCTTCTTCCTGTCTATAAAACCATGCAATTAAAGCCATTTAAACTCTATTTATATACAGTGCTTCACATCAATTTGTCAGGGATATCACTTTTTTTTTTATAATATTTTTTATTTCACTTTATCTACATTTTATAATGAAGTAAAAATATATTTGGTATTTAAAATAAGTGTTGTTTTTATTTTGTTGCATAAGGTGGTGATGATCAGCGACGATGGCTGTCGATCATGGTAGTGATCGATGATCAGTAGCTGATAGTGTAGCCGGCGGGGTATTTGGGGTGATTTATTATAAAAAAATGAAAACACCTATTAAACACTGAAGAGTTTGTTTTGAATATTTTTTAAAAAAAAATCCTTCTGCTTAAAAAAAAAAAAAAAGAAATAGCTAAAAACACAAGCCAGTCATGTTTTTAATAAAAGAAAATAAGTAACAAAAATAAAAGTGATCCCAAAGGGCCTCTTAGGTGCTTCTATCTACTGCTATTTCTCAAAATGTTTATTTAGCTTTTTTAAACTCCCTTTTTTTGCAAATATTGATCAATGTATATAATTATATTCTTATTATTACTAGTCTTAGAAGTAAAATATTTATACGTGTATTTCCTTCTATTAATATTTGCAATGCTTTTAATCAATAATAGTCTTAGAATTTCTTTGATTTTTTTGGGCCTTTTTATTTATATTTAATGATATGTGCCTCTCTGTCTTGTGATGTTTTCACAAGGAGAATTTTTCTATGACACATACCCAGTTTTTGCTGCCAGTTGAATAAAAAAAATACAATATATGTGGACTAACAGCAAAAATATGCACTGGGCAACTGTTAAAAAATACTAATACATACACAGAAACTGTTATAGTTTGAATCAAATATACAACCCTTTTGAACTGTACAGCAACACATCTTACTCAAACACTAAGGTGTAAGATTAAAAGGGTAGGAATTTCCTTAAGATTACGTTCTCTAACTTTTATAAGAACTTGCAACGTACATTATGAGTTCTATAATTTTTGCAAGAACTCGCATTCCAAATTATGTAATAGAAATCGAAACTAAAAATATGAATTTACATAAATCTTAAATCCACAAGATTTTAAACAAGATGATTTTCACTAGATTTTAATCGGAAGAAAACATACCTTGATTCATGTTGAATTCGTTGAATTTCAAACTACGGTTTTTGTCCCTTTTTCCTTTCACCTTCTTCTTTCACGAGTTAATTCTCTATGGAACAAACTAACCCCATAATGAGTGAGAGAGATAGGACCGATAGTTATTTCCTATGGATTAGTTATAATAACTGCTCATAGGGGTTATTTATCAAACGGTCCATAAACGATTGATCAAATTATATCTTTTTGACTAATACGATTTAAATATAAATAATTAAATTTCAATAATTCAAATATATGTGTTACTTAATGGTTTATATAATTAACTATATATACTTAAATAATTATTACGACGTCTTACATAATTTTTATATTTAATTATTCTGACATATGGCTCCGTCGACGTTCCGTTGTGTTGGTGTTGTGGACTTTAAGAAACAGTAATAATGTCGTCCCAAACAAACGAAGCCTACAACCTATACTTATTTGGTAAGGTGGCAGTCAATTGTTGAAGTGTTGTAACTGTTTGGTAAAAAGTTGTTGTGAAATGATTAATGACTAAATATTTCATAAATAATTGATAATTAATTTTAATTATAAATGTATTTATTTATTAAATAAAATAGCTAAATTTTATGTCGCTACTTGTTTGGGAAGTCATCTAAACTACCATTCTTCATAAAGTTGTTTGTTGAAAGATGAATTTTTTTTACATAAGTTAAATTAATGAAGTACCTTAAATTCTGTTATTGAAAGAAGCAGAAAGCATTATCAAATGGATCCTAGGTCATTCTAACACATACATGCATTTGCAACCCTCTAGAAGTGCCCCTTCATAGTTGTAATTTGGAGGGTTCATGGAGCAAGATTTGTTGGGCAATAAGTTGAATTCATGTCTATATATAAACTGACCTTTTATTGGATTTATTCCTTTTGGCATCTTAATTATGACTCAATGTTTAGGAGTGATATAATAACCCTTTTATTAACCAGATTGATTAGTACAAACTAATTGGATGCCAACACATTGATTTGCATGGAGCTAGAACATGTCTTGGGATCTAGCTATGCCTTCCTTTCTCAATGTATTCGTACGATTATATATATAAATAGAGAGTATTTTTTAGGGTTCTTTAAGTCATGCTTGGAGGCTTCCATAATATATATAACCTCTCAAATTAGGGTTACATGCAAGATTGATGATACGGGATATACCCTCTCATAAGGTTCTCTTAAATTAAGGTTCATTTAATTTTGATTTGTCTCTAGCAATGGTGACTGTATGACTACAAGAATTGGTGAGCGGCACTACGAGGACTTTAGCTACTGTTTGTCTTGGTAGTCAATATTTTTGTAAGTATCAATCGTTTGTAAGTTTTTTTTTTTTTTTTGCTATTCAAGTGTCTTAGGCATAATTGAGATTTTGAAATGACTGATGAGAGTTTTTCTTTTACATTATGCACGCCATGTTCTTAACTCTTATATATTTTTATTGGGTTGAATTTTATCTCATAACTTGTCACTATAGGAAAATGGCTTGTTACCGGCGGACAAAATTCGCTGGTAACAAGGGAAATCTACGGAAATTTTGAATTTTCGGTGGATATCCGTACGACGATAATTCGCACGTCATAAAGTCTTTATTGATGCCAGAAAATTTTTCGGGGCAATTCCGGTGAAAAAAATGCAGGTTGCACATTGTTTTCTTCGAGTGAATTTTGGCATTTTATTCGTCGGTATTTCCAGCGAAAATGTTGCACTGGTATTACTGGCGAATAATCCACCGCCATGTTCCACCAGATTATTATCAACGAAATTTTTCCGCGAGACTATTGTCGTATGCATAGGCTTGAGAACCCAAACCATAATCCCTTCCATGTTGCAATCCTTCTACCGATTGCGACCAAATGTGGCAGTCAGAATATTCTGCTGATCCACTAGAAGAACCCTGATCACCAGCTACAACCTGGCTCTCTTGAAGCCGTGTATAAACGTGGAAGGCGTGTATAAACACAGTTTCCGCTAGAGATATTTCCAACGGATTTACCAATAGGGGGTACCTGTGTGAAAATGTATAGTTTGTGCTGGAGATATTTCAAGCTGATTAACCGATTTTCTTGATGTGTGAAAACGTAGTTTGGGTGACAATACCATCTAAGACAAATTTCTCGCTCTCTCTGATCTTATCTTCCATAAGAGCTTCTCCAACATTTTCATGTATATGCTCATTTCGTATCTTGTCCCTAAGAGTAAAGCTAGCCAGTCATTAGCATTCTAATCTCTACCGGAAAATATGTTTGAAATTTTGCCGTAAATTTACTGGCGCATATTATGTCGGTTAGTCCGCCGTTTTTACTACCGCATCTAAATCCGCCAGAAAGTTTGACGGTAATAAAATATTTTCCTGTAGTGTGTCGATTTAGAATCCATTAAGTTGAACCTCATAAATTTTAGTGTCCATTTTTTGTGTTTGTGTGTGTTTTCTGTGGTACATCATTTTTGATTTTGGTGAGCTTTTTGACATTCTTGTTTTTTCGAACGAACTGTTGGTTTTGAGAATTGATTGCCCTAAAATGTCAAATTGAGAAGTTTTTTTTTTTTTTTTGGACTTGGAAGAATCAAAATTTTTGTAGCAATCTAGTTATGCTCGAAAGAAATCGTTGAAGATAAAACCAAGATGAGTGATTATGATTCATGTTGAAGCAACACATCTTGGACTAATTTCAAAGCACAAGTTATTTTAGTGCTAGGTCATACCAATATGGCAGTTAGGGTGAAGGAACCACTATTATAGAGATATACAAATTGTGGAAAGTGCATTTTGAGTATTGATGGATTAATATTTGTGTGGAACAAGTGTATTGAAGATCTACCAGTAATGGTCTGTTTAGCTTTAGGCTTATCTAGACTTTATAATGTGGCATGATATTAAGCCCTTCAGTTTTTAGGGCTTAAAGTGCTAGACTTTGAGAGGATATTAAACTTTTCCACAATATTAAGTTAGAGGAGAGTTGGTGCTTATGATTCAATATTTTGAAGAGCCACCCCTTTTATAATTAATTTGATTGAATCAGAATGATATGATGAGTGTAAAATGCTGATCAATAGTAATCTATAACAAATCTTAGGATATGGTCCTTTCTCATATGGAGGTCCGTATTATAGGGTTTTTGGAGCCATGATTGGAGTTTTTCATGATAAAATTTCTCTGTTAGAATTTTATATAAGATTGAAGAAGCAAGACATACCTTAATGGCTGGGATTTCTTGATTTGAAGTTTTCCTACTTTTATTTAGCCCCGCTAGAAAGATTATAGCATTATCAAACAAGATGAACGGTGATTTTCATTAATTTTGTTTTTATGCCCGTTATCTTGATTAATGATAATCATTTTGTATTTGTGGGTATCTTTTGGACATTTTCTTAGTTGTGTATGATTTCAATTGTTTCAATGTTGGGTAGAGCTGGTACTGGAAGACTCTTTATGGCTATTGTTTCTTGATTTTTGTGTTGTATTTTGTCTCTATTGTTATTCGTATTTTGCAACATGTGATCCTGCTGTGACATCTGCATTGTCTTTTTCCGTCCTATTATAACGAGAAATTATTATGTGGATTCCGGATGGGAAGAAATATCCGGACATAGGAGTGTACATACAGTGTACATATTTGTATACAGCGTGTATCAAATTTCTGTACATGTTGTGTGTACACTCACATGTACGGACGGTTCTTCCCGTCCGAATTCCACATAGAATAATTTATCCTATTATAACGTGACATTTTCTATATTTCATTGAACCTTATTATAGTATCAAGCTGCTTGCGTCTTTTTTGTGCATCCTTGTTTCAGATCCTACGTAGTGATATAAAGACTTCTTGTTATAATAATTGCAGATAGTTAGTTGTTCATCCTTGCTCATTCATGCAAGATAGTTGCATGTTGTTGTTTGATCTGAATAGGTGCAAATGGGTCTTAGGTTCTATTTGGCCATTCATTGCAGCAGAATTGTCTGTTCTTGTTTGAGAACTGCATAGTTGATCCAGTCTGTGTTAACAACACTTAAATTTTTTATCACCAAACTCTGAAATGATCAAACAAGTTAAGACATTGAAGTTTCTGCTCTTTTGCCAATTTTCCAGCCTTTAAAAGCTTTACATGTTCAACAACTTCCAGACAGCTTGCCAATTATTTAAAATCCATGTCTGTGTTCTGTTAATATATATATCGATATATTCGCCTTTAGACTTCTGCTGCAATGCAATATTATGGTGGTGGGGCTTTGTTAATTATTGGCTTCTTGTTGAACAGTCCTTTTTAGAGTAAACTAAAGTTCTGACAGATTTATAATTAGGCTTGGCATGCATTTGCATGCAGGACCACCTAATGCAGCTTCTAGAGTTCTTCATGCTTGAATGAGGGTTGATTCTTTTAATTTTGTTATAATTTCTATTTATTTTGTTTCTGTTTTATTTTTTCTTTGTTTTATTCTCTTTTAAAATAATTATATTTGAATATATATTTGTTTTTTGTGTTGATGTATCGAAAACTAGTGAATTTACTTTCTGTGGTGTTCTTGAAAGTTTGAAAATTTAATTTATTTCCTAATTAAAGCACTTGAATTTTTTTTTTGTAAATTTTTTAAAACACATTAATTAATTCTTTGTTTTTATTTAAATTGGATATATATATTTGTTTGTTTTGGTTATGAAGAGAGAATTATTTGATTGAATGCATGAACACAAATGAAAATTATTGTATCTGTGAGTTTTGTTACTTAAAATGACCTTACATTATTATGAAAAGAGAATTTGTTACTCCATTTTTGGCTGTTTTTTTTGGTTCCTAATAAATAATTAGTGGCGGCGAGAACAATTACAGGCATTGGAAACAGAAATTTGGCTGTGCCTCTCTTTTTGACTCCCGTAATTTTCGCCGGTCTTTGAACATTCATTGCATGTATATAAGCTTGCTTGCTTCGAACGTATATATCGAGGAGAAAAAATAAAAAGAACATGAGTAAAAGCAATTAAGGTGCAAAAATATAAAGAAAAATATCTGAAAGAAGTAATTATAGTTGTTAATTCATTATTAGATCAAGTACTGTTTTCCTTAAAGTGAATAGTAATTTTTAAGAAATGTCGGTTTCCTTTCATATTACTTTTTAGTTTCCTAACTGTACAGTGGTTTTTTGAAGCAGATTTGGTATGTTCATAGATAAAAATTTGATCTTTTTGAGTTATTGAGGCATTAATTGTGTGAGGGTTTCTTAATAAACATTGTCTGTTAGTAAATTGTCTTCTAGATAGCTTTGGAGAGAGGTTGAGGGAAGAAAAGTTTATTAGGTCTTTAGGCATCTCACAGACAAATAATGGAAATTGAATAGTTTTCTCCTGATCTATTATAGCATTTTGATCCTGTTGTTTTTGTTTAGTAGTTGCCATTGGGTTCCTAAAAATGGAGTTTGGCTTAATTTAGATAAGAATTGTGAAACACAAAAGCTACTATGTTTAGAGCAACTATAAGTGGAATAGGGTCTGAATGTGCTAGAGGTCGGATAACTGTAGCATGTAAATTGCTTTGAAGGTGATAGTAACCCAAGATCTATCCATATTAGATCCTAACCCTCTGTACAATGCTTCGTCATAGGCCGGCCTGCCAAAGGTTTTTCCATGGCTTCTATATTTTTTGCTGTTATCGTACTTGGTGCCGCTTTCAGATGCACCTCGTATCAGTTTCTGTTCAATTCCACATCCAGTTCCTTTATCTTTTTTGTTAACAAAAGAGTTTTTTCTGATTGGGACTGCTTTCTTTCTGTTTTTAAAGCAGTTTTTTAATTAAAGAAACAGAAAGAAAATTGTCCCAAACGAAGCTTAAATCACACAAAATGTTGTTTTAATGGTGGAGTGATTGAGACCATGCAAATCTTTGAAGCAGAACTTTCCATAGTTATTGCTTATGAACATAACTTTGACTTCACCACCTTGTTAACACAATCATTAATTGTTCTATAAGCTGCCACTTGTACTTCCACGTCAGATTATATCCTTCATTTCAAAAAAAAATTCTTACTAGTTCGGCCATGGCTTGTTTCTCTTGTTCTTCTCCATCAAGCCTCTGCCATTTTTGTGCTGCAACTAGCTCCATCCACCATGACATGATTTCTTAATAAATAATGTTTCATTCATATAAACTTAAAAATATATTGGAAGTCCCCATTTGTCACATTGTATGAAGGAAAGTTGATGGAATAAAGCGCTAAGACGCTTGGTCCTACATGCCTTTCTCTCTCCTCCATTATCGCCATTCCTATTATACCAGTCACTTTCTATTCACCTGTCACCTCAGTCACCTCGGATGTGAGAGAAAGGCATACACTGCACTGCACTGCGCTTCTGCGGGGAAGGGACAGAACATCCCGAAGCCTGCTACACAGCATTGCCTTCCACGTTACGCGGGTCCCACTGTTCACCCCTCGCACGTGCGTGCACTACACGGCTCCACCTTGCCTTTCACTCCTCCCATTTACCGCGGCCCCCGCTAATTTACCGCCGTGTCTCATTTTACTCCGGACCGCACGTGTGATGGGGGCCATCCAATTTCTGCACGTGTGGGCCACGAACGGTCAAATTTTTATTTAGTGAGTTCCTGGCTAGAATATTTAATGTTATTGTGCTTGTCGGGCAACCATTGGGTACATTCTGTTCTAGTTGAAGGTCGCTTGTCAGTTATTAATTATCATGAATTGGTTGCGGCAAAATTATTAACGGGAGGAAAATTTTGATAAAAAATGGATAGAATTCAAATGTTTATTTTATTAAAAAATAATATTTAAAAATAAAAAAGATTTGAAATGAGATTTATTCTAATGGATTGCATGTCGATTTGGCAATACTTTTCAAGAAAATATAGGACACCACCTATGATGCACAGACACGGACATGGTGACACGGATACGACACGACACGGGACACGTTAGTTATTGAAAATATAGGACACAGATACGGGTTGGACATGGTATTATAGTTTTTATATTTAAAAAATAGTATATAAAAATTAAATAAGTATAATTTTAAAAATAATTTGAAAATAATAAATCATTTAACTAAAATTTGTGCTTAAAATGATTAGTATTAGGATGTCGAGAGTCAGACGTCGATGTCATTTATCAGTCACCGAGAGAGGAGATAAAAATACCTTCACTGTAAAAAAGAAATAAAAATAAGAATATTTGATGATTGGGTATTAAGTGCAGATGTTGATTTGGTGTTGTGGATAGAAAATAAGAATTTTAGTTTAAATCCTGTCAAATACAAGAAATTATATTTTAAAAAATTCATAAAATATTTAAGATAGCCATGTCCAATTTGTATTTAATATTTTTTAATCGGACATATATTTGGAGTGTCCGACAAGTGTCAAAGGAGTGTCGGATGAGTGTCGTGTCGGATACGGTGTCGGACACTGCACGCCTCTTTGAGGAGAAGTGTCGGTACATCATAGATCACCACTAATATATATATATATATATATATATATAACTTGTAATAATTTCCCCCATCAAAGACTTGACACCTCTCTCCTCACTCCAGCCTTCTCCACCACCCTAATCACATTTCTCGTCCACTCCATTGTCGGATCATCATCAGTTCCTAAACCCAAACATAGATCAAACACATCTCACCCAGATGCACCCCTCAATAAACTATAAAAATCACATAAAAAACAATGCCCTATAGGATGTCAATGATCACTAGGGAAGTCGGGTGAAAAATACCTTTGCATCTCTTAATCGCTTAAAGAAGCCCATCCAGATAAAGTAAGATTGGCTTTGCAAAGCACCTACCGCTCCTATGCCCCTTCAAATTCCCTCATATGCTTGTTCTTCGCCTCATTTGCCCCAAATGGATGAAAACCAAGATGATGAGAACAAAAAAAAGTGGGATAGGGAAAGGGGATTTGGGTTATACCTAGACTTTGAATTATTCCGCGTATGCATATCCGCGTTCGAGGAAGCTTCATGGTCCACAAACTAACCTCAGCTACCTTGGTCCTTGATGCCGACGACAATGCTCCCTTAGTCGAACCATAGAAAATTGAACTAACTGCAGTGATTTTGAAATTGCTTTTATTGAAAGCAGCGATTTGGAAATCGCCCATGCAAATCGTTGCATATACCAATCTATAGCGAAGGTTTACAAACCACCGCTAATAACTACTGCTGAAACCCCAGATTTTTAGTAGTGGCACTTGAATTTGGCATAGCAATAAATTGTCAAAGTAGCCCAAGCAAATATAGCTACTTGGCAACTCAAGGTGAAGTCGCTAGCAATTGCATTTAAACAATTCCTTCACTTGGAATTAACCATGAGTTCTCTATATAATTTAATAGCTACAAGTTAGTTAAACTTATTCATTCAGTTGTAAGCATTTCTTAGATTTAGTTACGTAATTTTATTTTATATAGTCCTTCTTGTAACATGTGACTTAAGCGAAACTTATAAATGGGTCAATGGGTGAGTAGGACACAAGTTGGATCTAAACATCTTTATACAAGATACATCATCAAAAAGTAACTTAATCCGGCACAAATCTCATTGCATTAAAGTTTTTAGTGATATAGCTTTCTAGGTGTTAAATGCACCTTGATATATATCATGTTTCACAAGAGGCGTTACTTTGAGGACGAAGAGAATACAATGCCCCTAGGTGGAAGATATATTGCTCTTGCCTCTTGCAACAAGTTTTTTAGCGGTATAGCTTTAAATGTATGTTTTATATATTTTCTATGTTTCATGAGGCGTTTTAAATGTACGTTTTCTATATTTCATGTGCTTCTATGAGGATAATTTAGTCTCCTAAGATAGGCTTAATATTTAGGAAAGTTGTGATTTTTTTTTTTTTTCTACATGAATGAAACAATAGAATTCTCTTCATCCAAGTGTGAAATATGGTGAGGCTAGGGGTGTAAACGAGTTGAGTTAAGCTCGAGTCACCCATGACTTGAGCTTGATTAATTAATCGAGTTCGATCTCGAGCTTTATCCTACGATTAGCTTGAAGTTTATTCTATGAGTTCAAGCTGACTCATTTATTATAAAAGGGCGGAAATGATTACGATTCAAGCAATTATTGTAATAAAATGATGAAATTATAAGAAATTAAAAGAAAAATAATAAAAAAATTACTTCTTATAATAAAGTGAGATATATATTTTAAACCTTTTTGACAATTTTGTACTTAAAATCTTGTAAGCTAATATGTTTTAAGTGTATTTTATATTAATATTTTTAAATCGAGTTGGCTCACAAGTTAATGAGTCAAGTCAAGGCTGGCTCAAGCTTGGGTTTTCAGCTCATCGAGCTTGACTCATAAACCATTTATCAAGGGCCCACCCCAGGAGTCAGCTTGACTCAATTACACCCCTAGGTGAGGCCATTTAAATGCCTAATATTTTGGAGTTATATCTCCCAATCAGGAGATTTCTCTAACATTGGACTTGTAATTATAAATGCAAAGAAACCTTAAGGATGGGTATTTTAGTTTTGAATATAAAGTGGCACATAGGTTGGGACTCATAGCTCCAAGTGTGGCTAGGCCGGGAATTTAATTAGACGATTTGTCCCATAGGTTTCATATCGTTCTTACGGCACTCATGGACTTGGAATCGTAGGATAAGTAGTCCTTGCTGATTAAAGATTCCTCATCAAATATAAATATATTTTCAAGTATCTTCGTAAAGCCCAAATAAAGGTTATTTGTCCTAGGGAAAATTCTGAAGGTCAATACAATCTATTTGGTTTCTCTACATTTTATATAAAGGTTAATGTCATATTAACTAGAATTGAGTTTAATAGAGCATTGATGTTTATTTGAAGATTGTGCGATCCACGCTTTAAAATTATTAAGATTTTTTATGTAGAGAACTATAAAACATGGGACTTGTAAATTTAAATGTAGAGAAGCCTTAAGGATGGATCTTTTAGTTAGCTAGTCACCAGATGTGGTGGTGTGGTTAATCATGTGGTTAATTCAAACAACATTATAATTAAGGTTTAAAAACTTGAAGTTAAATGATTCCATCTTGCCAGTGGAATACTTATAATTTATAGCCTTAAGTCTTTTTTGCTTATATACGTTGATATTAATATTTGAAGTTTTATTAATTAGATTTCAATTAGTTTTAATTATAATCCCACTAGTTAAAAATTAGGAGACATGATGTTGGTTGAGATCTCCAAAGATTAATTAGATTTTTTGGGCTATGTTATGTTGGGGAAATAATGTCCTAATCAATGATTGAGGTCTTATTAAGAAGAGTTAGCATTCATGGATTGGTCTCCAAGGCGGCATTTACTTGATTTTAACTTCAAATTGGCCGTAAATGGAGCATGTCTAGGCATGGGCTCTAAATTGGCTAAGAATTTACTGACTGTTCAATTTTTATTTGGTTGGGAATTTAACAAGCCTTTCACCTTGGATTGATGATGGGGATTTTCCCTATTAGTTAACATAAATTGAAGAGATCTTGGACTCAAAATCCAAGTGATGTTGGGAGTCACATTTGTTTAGTGAAGAGAAACGGAAAATCACAGTTATTTGATCTTGATCTAATGACCTTTACATTGGCTTCAACCTTGGAGAAATGGTCTAATAGAAACAAAGATGGGCTTATTGAGGAACTCAGTGAGTTTGTAGTGTAGTTAGCTTGTCACCAGATGTGGTGGTGTGGTTAATCATTGATAGTATTCTATTTGATTAATTTTTATTATTTTTTCTCTATTAAAGCCATATTTTACGCGTTATTGAGTTTGAGATCTATTCATTTACTTTCGACACTCTTTTAAGCTTTTCAAACTTTCCTAATCCATGGAAAACACATTGATACTGTAACTTGTAGCTTAGTTGGTACTCTTAGGCAATGTAGAGCTTAGGAAGCAATGTAGCTTAGGGATATTTCATCAAAGTAAAATAAAGCGAGTGTCTATTTCCCTATTGTTGGAGAGTTAATTAGGGAGGGAAGTAATATGCATGTCAAAGCATTTTATTTTTTTCCAATTTTTGGTTTTTTTATGTTAAATCTTGGTGTCTTTTTATTTTATGTTGCTTTTCTATTTTCTTGTCTGTTTCGTTGTGATGTTTTACTTTCATCCCCAATAGTATTTATATAGAACAGTTGATAAATGCCCATCAAGGTTAATGAAGAACTAAGTTAAGTAGTTTTCTAGCTATTTTAGGAAAGGTTTCAACCAGTGCAGTGATGGGATCCTATTTCAAGTGAGCATTGTGTTTGTTGCATCCTTGGCTACTAGATATATATAGAAAATTTTGGTGTCTTGGCATTGTAGGCATATTTTAGCATTATTTGTGAATTTCTCATGACATTTTAGTATTTTCATAACATGATAATCGACTACTAGGATTTAAATTAGATCTAATTATGTTTTTGCACCTACACAATTTATAAAAGAGTTGTATATGTATCACTGCTTTGGTTTTTTCTTGGTGAAGAGTATGCATTGTAGGCATATTTTAGCATTATTTGTGTATCTCTCATGGCATTTTAGTATTTTCATAACATGATAATCGACTATTAGGATTTAAATTAGATCTAATTATGTTGTTGCACCTACACAATTTATAAAAGAGTTGTATATGTATCACTGCTTTGTTTTTTTCTTGGTGAAGAGTACACAGGAAAAATCTCTTTTATATTGTTTCTTATTATTCCATTGTTTTCATATTTTACATCTTTTATTCCTTTTGGTGGAGTTTTTTTCATAGTAATGTAACGCAAAATCTCTTCAAACAGTTATGAAACTAATCTTATTCATAAAGATAAAGTAACCAAAAAAAAAAAGGTCTAATTTGATTTGAGTTATAAATTATAGAAACTCTTTTATTTAATGTTTTAGCTCCTTTTTTTTCATTTTTAATTTTTTTTAATAGATTTGATGTGGGATTAACCTCGATATTCTTATGCTTTAAACTAGTTTTATTTAATAATATGAATCATGCACTTTTTTCAAGGACAAACAACTCTAAAATCTCCCTACGCTTGTTACATAGAGTTTTTGTTATGTCTAAAGCTTCTTTTGGGATAACTTTTGTCCACTCTTTTTTCGTTATTTTCAATGAAATTTTGTAGAAAAAAGTTGCTTTAGAAAGCAGTAAGAAAGCAGTAAGAAAGTTGTCCCAAGCGCATACTAAAACTTTGTTGCTTCTATAAGGTGGGAAAGTTGCCAGCTTCATGTCAAAATAGTATCCTTTTTCAACACTATTAAGACTAAATGCAATCTATTATATCATTAAATGCAAAATAACATTAATATTTACATGGATGTAAATTTAGAACACACAAATCTTTGAAGATTGCTTTATACTTTCTCATTTACATCTCTACTTTAGCATACACAATCATTTTTCATGGAGTTCTACATGCAATCTCATGTAGGCACATGAGCTTTTATTGATGTTGCAGCTATTTTACACGATCTAAGGAGAAACCATTCATGGAGCACTGGCATATCAACTGTGTTCTTTTTGTATGCAAGGCTTCTGATTTTCAAAACATGTTTTTCACAAATTTAAACTGACTTTTTATAAAGTTAAATAGATGAGAAGTAGAATAAAAAGAAGGATAAATTTCATATTATGGCTTTTGTCTTCTTATCTTGCTTTACACGAAAGCAGATGAGGCTGTGGGATCTTCGGATGAGGAACTCAGTGGAGGAGAAGGTGAGGCTCCGGAATCACATCTAAAAGGTGAAGAAAGAGATCTTAAAGAGAAACTCCTCCGAAAATATAGCGGTTATTTGAGTAGCTTGAAGCAGGAATTTTCAAAGAAAAAGAAGAAAGGGAAGCTCCCCAAAGAAGCACGACAGATACTTTTTGAATGGTGGACAGCTCACTACAAGTGGCCCTACCCTACAGTAAGACCGTTTTTTCTTCTTCTCTTTTGGTATTTCGAAGTTTGAAAGTAAATAAAAGTAAAAAAATGCTGAAACATTTTCCTCTTGATTTTCTGATTCTGTAAATGTAGCTGTTTACAGACATGTTTTATCTGGTATATTTCATTAGAAAATCATGTTTGGATTAGTGGACCCTGCAATCAACAGTTTTGTTTGTTTTTCTTGATCAGTGCTTGAAATAAATTATACAATTAGTGCAATAATGATTAATGAGTGCCTAAGAACAATTTCAACCTGTGGACGAGTAGTGAACTGAACCAGCTCAACAATTTAAGTTATTTACATGGTATATTTGCATGAAGGATGGAGCCAGAGTAATTGCTTGTAGTAACAAGTTCAAATCCTATAAAACTCTTTGCAATAACATTAATTTTGGAAACTTTCAACTTAATTTTGCCTCGAGATGCATGCTGATAAGATAATTTTTTTAAGATATATAAGGCTCCTAATAATGTGGAACTCTTAGGATCATTGATATAACGTAGTAGTACTTAATGTAAGAACTTTTGCTGTACATGTACAAGTTTTCACGTACCTGGTGCAGGAAGCAGACAAGATCGCACTGGCTGAGGCAACAGGGCTAGATCAAAAGCAAATAAACAACTGGTTCATAAACCAGAGGAAGAGGCACTGGAAGCCAGCTGATCAGAACATGCACTTCTCAGTCATGGATAGCTCCTCCACTTCATCATTTTTCGCCGATGACTGACAAGAGCAGTTTTCGGCAACACTGACATTTTCTGACCTCCCAATAGTCCAACACAGTATACGTATTTGGTAGTGGCAATCAGGAAGATGACTTTAGTGACCCTGGATGCTCAGCCAAATTTGTTTGTATTAAAAAGTGATTCAGAAGTGAAAACATGCATTTATGATATAAGCTTTGGTCCAAGACAAATTGGTTCATGGATTCAGGAAGCTTTGTTATTATATTGCTTTGCAGATGTATATGATTTATCAAACTGAATCCTGAATCCTTGTGATAGCTAATTATTCCAGCTTGACTGAGTCGATCAAAGTCTCTGAACTCTCTTGATGCAAGTTGCTAATATTTTTTTTTATTTTTAATAATGTTCTTCTGTAAATCTTTCTTTCAACCTGTTCATTTTCTTCAGCGATGGGCATCCCCTGGCCAAAATGAAAGAATGTAATTGAAGTATTTTGTAAAGCCTTACAAGGTATTTTGTCTTCATCGGTTATCAATCATCATTGACCTCTCTTATCCGTTATTGTTTCTCCATTACACAACTCTCCTTGGCCTATTGGTTGAGAGCTTAGGCTTCCAACTAAGAGGTTCAAGGTTCGAGTCTATGTGTATGCGTTGTGTGTGTGAGTTTGTCTTAATTGGTCTAAATGTCCCAAAAAAAAAAAAAAAGGAAGTCAAATAAAACAACCCAATAGTTCATAATGTTTATTTTCATATTAGGTTCTTTCAACTATATTAGACTTTGTAGTTTTTCTTTTTCTATATTTTTCATGTAAAGACTTCCGGGCAACTTATGAGCTTCTTTTATATATGTGCGTATATAACTTTATTTAGTCCCGGATTAAATATCCTTATTATACTACATAGCTAAATAATTAATTATAATTTCAAAGATTTAGCTTCATAAATTTTAATTACAATTTACTAAATGCCCAAAGATTAAACATATGAATAATTACTAACTCATATTTAAAAAAAATAATTAATAAATAACTCATATCTTATCAACAATACATAAAAAATATATATATAACTCAAAATTCATATATAGTGATCCCACAACAAAAACATTTTTCATATTCCATCTTTCCATTCTTCCAACAATTATCTCAAGCTCTAACGCCATTCACATAATAGTAGCTAGCAAGTATTTGATCCAAACTCTGTTCTTTGCATTTGCATTGCACACAAAAACAAGCTCTCTTATTTCTGTCTTATCAAATCAATCTCATAACAGTTAGGTTGCTTTCTATGCCTTTCTGGCAATTAACTCTGTAGGAAAATAACAAAGATGCATGTGATCAAACGTGAAAACTCATAATATCATTAGTTTGCATGCTATTGCAGAAAATAACAAAGATGCATGAGCTGGAAATTTAATTTTTTTTTCAAAAACTTAGGTTTTGTTTGGGACGGCTTTCTTACTGTTTTTTAAAGCAGTTTTTTAGTATCAAAATTTTATTTTTTATACTGAAATGCTGCTTTAAGAAACATTAAAAAATTGTCTCAAAACGAAGCCTTATACTATTAGAGGTTTCAAAGGGCTGCTGTTTCGTAGGGATCACATTTGGATATGTTTGTTTGTGGATAATAAGCATCTTCAATATGACGAGCAAAATCAAAGAAATCAAAATCAACTTTCAACAATGTTATCTTTCATGAGCATGCAATGCTATTACTGTAAATTGAACTTGAAGGTAATATGGCTTCCAAATTTTTAGGATTAAGAGGGTTCTTTAGCCTTCATTCTTTATTATTATTTTTAATTTATAGGAACTCGAATTTGTTGATATGACATGAAAAATTTCATAGGATTCGGTGTGAGTTTTAAACTTTTAATATAATTTTCTAAGTTTAAAAATATTCAAATGATTTACTTGAAGTTTTTAAAAATTAATTAAAATATTGATTGATCTATGCATTTTACATGTTTAGTATAAAAATAAGCGTTTTGTATATAGAATTTCAATAACATATAAAGTAGAGATTGTATGAGCTCAAATGAAGTAGTATAAGTAATCTCGTACTTGTGGCACAAACTCTTCACATTCTTCCTTAATCTCCATGTATATAAGCTCTCATGTCATGGCCGCCAGCTACCACCAAAGTCAATGCACCACAATTATTATTGGTTCTTACCCCTTCTTCGACTATTGAGGGGGTCATAAAGCCAACTCTCATGAGTTTCCTCAGTATTTTATCTAGTTGTGATGAATCATCTTAAAATGTTGTGCTATTCATATGCATAAATTTGCACTTTTTGAAGCCTTCGTAACTTTTTACAAGGGATCGATTCATTATTTATTTATTAGATTAGAATAATTACTTCAAAACTCTTTGACCCAAATGACAGTTTAAATGTCTTATTTTTACAGTATTAAATTTGATTTCTATTCTTCTTAGAATTATTATGACTCATACAAAACTTTTATTTAGTATTAGTTTTTTATGTTGGATTGTTTTCAAGAAGAAGAATACATCATGCCGTTTGATTACCATTCTTTGTAGGTTTAATTGTGATCCTTTAAGCTTCACGAAATTATTCTGGATCATTAAATCACTTATTGATTAGAGGATGATATTTTGCGAGTTTCTTATTGATAACAATGAGGAAATTCTTGTATCATTTTTTATAATGATTGGAATAACCCTCCTAAATTTTATAAATGACTTATTCTCATAGTTTTTTTTCCATTTATTTGAATTCTTTTAAACTCTGAGCATAGAGAATTATTTTGAACTATGAAGTATAGAGAAATCTAAAGCTTGTACACCTTATAAAAACTCAAATGGCTAAAGTGGTGTCCTTAGGGTCCTCCAGCTTTTCCTCTTATTGATCACATGTTAAATATCATATATATTTCTTGCATTCAAAGAGAATTGTCTCACTCAATGTTTGCTAGCCACCAATGTTTGATGTTTTGCTTAAAACTAATGCTTAATGTTTGCTAGACTCCAACCTCCATCGTTCGCCAGCCTCCAACGTCCATAGTTCGCCAATAACCAATGCCCACCTACAACTACATTAAATGTCTGTCATCAACCAGTACTTGCAATATGACATTCATCATCATTTATTGCTCGCCATTGCCTACCATTCAATGCAGAGGCATCACCCAAACACGCACATAATACATACGTGATACTCGAACCCAAGACCTCTTAGTTGGGAGCCAAATTCCGCACCAAAAAACCAAGGAGAGCTGCATAAGAGATACACACCTTAAAATTCTTGTACAATATATAAAGCTTATTATTGCAGAACATCTAAGATCCTCCATTTTATGTTCTCATTCATCTAATACTCATATAGTCATTGGATATTCAATGGTACCCTCAATATAGATCCTCAATTATCAATCCTTTGATATCCATCGATCATTTGTTATCATCCAACGACTACTATTGTTTTACATCAACTATCACCATGCGTTAGTCATAACTTGACATCTATTATTGCTCGATTCATCTGATCTTTCTCTTATTGGCCATAAAATATACAACATTCAACTCTTTATAGCCATCAATACCAACACATTTGTATACCTTTCTTCATCGCATACAAGAGTCCTTCCTCTTAGTCTAGGTCATTTACATTGCTCTCTTTAGCATTGTTAGACTTCTTTAGGAGCTTGTAACTTAGCATTATACTAATTATTGGGCAAGGCTCCCTTATTTTTTTTAATGGATTTTTTCCTAAAAAGTTTAGAGTTCTTCCTTTTTTATGTGTAAATATTTATTAAAAATTCAAAATTAATATTTTTGTGATTTATTTTTCACGTAATAATTATATAGGCAAATCAAAGTTGTGCCCATTTTGATATGTTATGCACACCTTAAAAATCTTTTGTACAGAAGTATAAAAAGACAAGAGCCAAACAAACAAGAGAAATAATAATTATAATAATTATAAAATTGAGTGCTTAAGGATTTTTTTTGTCAGCTTATGCAGCATCAGAAGATATTTTCCTAGCTTCGCTCAATTGAATATCTGCCGACAAAGACAGCAAATTTGGGTCCTCCGATCTAACTTCCTGCTGTACCTTCAGCTCTACAAAAGAAGAAAATCCTTGGAGAAGAAGGAAGAGGAAGAGGAGGAGGAGGAGGAGAAGAAAAAGAAGAGACCCTCGTGTATGTGGATAACAAAGGATGAAGAAGCACATAACGCCATTATTGATGTTCATGTTTCTCCTACTCTTCGTCAGAATACTGCATCCCAAATCTAAGGAAGAGAATCCAAAGGAGATCAAATGGAAAGGAAGCACAGATGATTTTCACCACCGGAGAATTCGGTTTGGCGGCAGAGGCGGCGGCGACTACGATGAAGGACGCAGAGAAGTGGACTTCAGAGAAGAGATGAGATTTGCGCCCACTGGCTCCAATCCCCTCCACAATTGATCCATGATGTTTTAATCTCTTGCTATTAATCTTATTCGATAACAATTGTTTGGGTGATTTGCTACATATATATAATATTTAAATTCACTATTTACATATATCATCACTCTCTTAATAAAAGTCACTAGATTTCATCACAGAAAATCTCAATGAGGAGATAAGTTTTTGTTTGGGACAGTTTTTATGCTATTTTTTAAAATGATCTTTTAGTAATTTGAGAATTTTTTTTACTAAAAAATTAGAAAACACAAATAAGAAAGCTGTCCCAAACGAAATCGAAATCACGAGACTGGTGGCGATCAACAAAATGTGCAGGGTGACTTGATCTCCTTGCAAAGGATCGCCACCACAATGGAGATGAGAAGCGGCATGATCTTGGTTCTTGGTGATCGATGAGACCGGCGGCTATCGTCAATAATTGAAGGACAATGAGATTTCACCAACGAAAGGCGATGAGATTGGCGGGGTGGCGATGAATTAGACTGAAACTTGCTATTCTTACTTTTATTTTAAAATTTAGAGTGCTATATATAGATAGTAAATTTTAGTTATTAAATATATAAATTATGTAATTTTGTGCAGTATGCATGTAAATCCCTCAAATTATTATATATATTTGAATAATTATACACTTAGCTCATGTTGCCTTTGTGTGGCATGGCTTGAGGGAATGAGGTTATCTACCCGCTACCATCCTCTTAAGAGTCTTTTGGCGATGTAATTAATCCCTCGACGAGCCTACCAGCAACCAGCCCTATAGATGCAGGACCCGCAGTTATTTTCTCCCCACTTAAGGGGTCGCGCCGCATGAGAAGGAATTAGAACATGGGTTGAAGGGTTCTCAACCATGCTCGACCACCAACCCAACTAAGCCCGATGAGATAATGGCTTGATTCAAACTTTTCGATAACGGCTCTATCCAGCCTATAACACAATTGCAACGCCTAAATTTCGAATAATACTAAGGCCTGAAGTTCACAATTTAGGCATGCAGTCTACTCACTGCTATATTTTACTGAAACCAGAGCCATGCATCTACCCTTGAAAAAAATTGTTGTTCTATTTACCATCTAAGTGAGAGCAAGATCAAGAAATCAAAAGACCAGACGGCAGAGGAAGAGAAAAAGGAAAAAGGAAATATTATTACTCGAGGTGAAATGTATACAGTGCCGCAGTTTATATAGAATACTAGAAGACTAAACCGGTAAATATAATGACGTAAATACAAATTAGATTTAATATTCTAATATCGTCCCTCAAATTAAGCATTCGAGGAACGAATGGTTAATTTGTTTCGGAGATCAATGAACCGTGTAAGAGAAAACGGCTTTGTAAATATATCTGCAACTTGGTCTTTGGATGAAATGTGAACCAACTTGATTTCGCCTGTGCTGATCTGTTGTCGAATAAAGTGATAATCAATTTCGATGTGTTTAGTGCGGGCGTTGAAGACCGGGTTCTTTGCAATTGCAATGGCAGAAGTGTTGTCACAATGAATAGTTGTCGGGTATGGCTGCTGAAGATGGAGTTCGGCGGCTAGTCTGCGGAGCCAAATAACTTCCGAGGTGGCTGCGGATAGAGAACGATATTCGGCTTCGGTGGATGATTTAGCGACCGTAGTTTGCTTCTTCACCGTCCAAGAGATAAGATTAGGACCAAGAAAGGTACAGAAACCTGAGATAGATTTGCGGTCCGAGGAGTCGGACGCCCAATCGGCGTCGGAATAGGAGTGTAGCTCGAGCGACCCAACCGAGATGGGTAATCCATATGAGAGAGTGCCTTTGATGTAGCGAAGAAGACGTTTGAGAGCTTTGAAGTCTTGATCCGTCGGTTGTTGCATATGTTGGCAAACTCGATTGGTAGCGAAGGCGATGTCCGGCCGAGTGATCGACAGATATTGAAGAGAGCCGGCGAGTCGACGGTAAAGAGTTGGATCATGAAACGGTGGAGAGATCTTGCCGGTTTTCTGAGATTCGGGTGCTATGGGAGTCGGAGCCGGCTTGCAATTTTCAAAACCTGCATCAATAATAAGTTTTGAAGCATAGTGTTTTTGAGATAAAAAATAGCCTGAGGTGGATTGAAGTACCTGGATTCCAAGGAAAAGAGAAATGTTGCCTAGCTGTTTAAGGGCAAATTGAGACTGCAATTGTTGTAGTAGATTCTGGATTGCGACGGGATCGTTGCCTGTTACTAAAAAATCATCAACATAAATTAGAATAAACAGTTGAGTAGAGTTGGTGTCAAGAATTAATAACGACGGGTCGGCACGGCTGATCGTGAATCCTTTGGATTGAAGAAAGCTTGTTAGCTTTTGAAACCATTGTCGTGGGGCTTGCTTGAGTCCGTAAAGCGATTTTTGAAGTTTGCAGACAGCATTCGGATGATGTTGATCAATGAAACCGGGTGGTTGACGCATGTAAATATCATCCGGAAGATCACCGTGTAAAAAGGCATTGGAGATGTCTAGTTGATGCATAGGCCATTTCCTGTTTAAGGCGAGAGTAAGAAGAAGGCGAATAGTAGGCATTTTGGCGACGGGACTGAAGGTCTCGGTATAGTTAATTCCAAATTTCTGATTGTAACCGAGCGCGACCAAGCGAGCCTTGTAACGATCGACTTGTCCGTTTGGTAACATTTTCGTTTTGTATATCCATTTACACCCGAGAACCGGTTTGTTGAGAGGGGGCTGAACCAACGTCCAAGTGGCTTGCTGTTGGAGGGCATTGAATTCGGTGAGCATTGCTTGCTGCCAATGTGCCGATTTCGCAGCTTGATTGTACGTAGTCGGGGTGGAAATAGAGTTCGTGTGACTCAAAAGATTTAAAAACTGCTTGGGTTTGTGGATACCCGACTTGGACCTCGTCTGCATGTGATGAGTGGGAGGGTTGTTGTTGACCGAAGCCTGAGGGAGAAGAGAGGGATGCGGATCTTGATTCATGTCAGGTTGAGTAATGTCCTGATTGGAAGAAGGAGGAATAGAAGGAGCGTGGATTTGACGTATAATCGGAGAAGGAATAGGAGGTGGGATATTGGCAAGAGTTGAGGTGGGAATGAGAAGTGAGGGAGGTATATGAGCGGAAGGAGAGAGAGCCTGGAAGATCCCCCGGGTTATCAAAGTGCTTATATGGAAATTGGTGTTCGTAGAAAACCACATGACGAGAGACATGAGTTTTTCCAGTAGAGGGATTGTAACATTTGTAACCTTTGTGAAGAGGAGAATAGCCTATGAAGACGCAAGCTTGGGATCGCGGAGAGAATTTGTCGGTGGTATATGGACGAAGCCACGGGTAGCATAAGCAGCCGAACGTGCGAAGATGGCTGTAGGTCGGAGGAATTCCGTGCAGACATTGAGCAGGGATTTTATTGGAGATGGCTTTGGAAGGTAGCAAATTAATTAGGAGATTTGCGGTGGAAGTCGCCTCCGCCCAAAATTTGTGTGGAATCCCGGATTCAATAAGTAACGCTCTAGTAATGTCAAGGAGATGGCGATGCTTGCGTTCGGATAAACCATTTTGTTCCGGGGTGTGAGGGCACGAAAGTTGTTGAAGGATACCGTTATCTTGCAGAAAAGATTTGAAGGCGTGGCTAGTGTACTCGCCGCCGCCATCAGATCGAAGGATTTTAGGAGTGGTCTTGTATTGGGTGCGAACCATAGTGCAGAAGTTTTTAAAATTAGCTAAAGCTTCTTGTTTAGTGTGAAGAAAATAAATCCAAGAAAACCGAGTATGATCGTCTATAAAGATGATGTAATAACGAAAACCATCGGAAGAGGTTAGAGACGCCGGACCCCAAACATCAGTGTGGATTAAATCAAAAGGCTTAGAGGTAACCGTGGTATTTTTATTAAAGACAATTTTATGGCTTTTGGCCTTATTACAAGAATCACAAGGAATGGACTGTTTTATAGTAATTAGATCAGAAAACTGCCGCGCAAGAACTGAAAGCGTTTCTTGTCCGGGATGACCAAGACGCGAATGCCACGGGATGGAGGAATTTGTGGTAGATGTAAGAGCAGCATGAGGTCCATTCGGAGGAAAACTGATCCTGTACAGACCGTTATGTAGGCGACCAAGAAGCAGAGGATGGTTGTCCCGAAGATCCTTCATAATAAATCCATTAGCATCGAAAGTAATAGATATAAAATTATCTTTAGTTAGTTTAGAAACTGAAAGAAGGTTATGAGTGAGGGCCGGTACGTGGAGAAGCTTATGAAGGTAAAGCTTACGATTCGTGTCCGGGAGAGGAAGCAGACCCTGACCGGTGTTGTGTATGGAGATCGTGGAGCCATTTGCGGTAGAAACGTTGTTCGAGCCTTGATAAGCGGTTGGGTAGGAGAGATGAGATATGTCTGGAGTAAGATGAGCTGAGGCACCTGTGTCGAGAACCCAATCGTGGCCATTGTCAGAGTTGGGAGTAGCTAAGAGAGCTCGATGCGGTCGAGTATCCGTCGGAGCGTATTTTGGATTGTTCCTGTGCCAACAATTTAGAGCAATGTGACCGACCTTGCCACAGATTTGGCACGTCGGTCTTATCACATTCGGAGGAGTAGGAAGATGCTGAGAGTAAGCCGGAGGGGCAGTGGAGTTCTGAGAGTTCTTGGTTTTCCCATTTCACTTGGCATTGTAGGTGCGATTGCGATTGTTATTGGAGGAAGTAACGTAAAGAGCTGAGGCGTTAATGTGTTCTTGATTTAATTCTTGTTGCAAATGAATCTCTTCATTGCAAAGCATTGAATAGAATGTGTCAAGATCTATGGGAAGAAGGGAATTCCGAATGGTAGACTTGAACGAGTTGAAGTTAGGAGGAAGACCGTTCAAGATGTGAAGCATTATGTCTTCAGAGTCGATTTGAGAGCCAGACGCCGTGATGTTGTCCACGATGGATTTGATGCGGGTGAGATATTGCTGCATGGGTTGATCCTTCATCTGAACTCGGTACAACTCGTTCTTGAGTTGCATGACACGAGACCGACTGGTCGGCTGAAGTCGTCGTTCAAGAACAGCCCACGCTTCGCCGGCGGTGGTGGCTGTGATGATATATGGAAAAATTGGCTGAGAAACCGTAGAAAACAGTGCCGAGAGAAAATTGCTGTCAACGAGGAGCCATTGAGCGTGCTCAACAGACGTTGGATCGGCAGGAGGTTTCGTAGCACCGGTGAGGTGGCCGGCATAGCCATTAGCCGTGAATTGTTGAAGAAGTTGAACACGCCAAATTGGGTAATTCTCAGTTGTGAGGGGATGAGGAGCTAAGTTTTTAATGTTTGAAACAAGGAATTTGAGTGGCTGAGGTATGGTTATGGGGTTGTGTTGATCGGAGGTGGAGGGGGAGGTGGAGGAGGTAGGAAGAATGTTCATTGATTCTTGATCTCCCATAGGTGCTCTGATACCATGAGAGCAAGATCAAGAAATCAAAAGACCAGACGACAGAGGAAGAGAAAAAGGAAAAAGGAAATATTATTACTCGAGGTGAAATGTATACAGTGCCGCAGTTTATATAGAATACTAGAAGACTAAACCGGTAAATATAATGACGTAAATACAAATTAGATTTAATATTCTAATACTAAGTGCATAAGTAAATGGCTTTCATAAATAAAACCATATATGTATCTACTATGTAAATGACCATCCAATATATGGCATTGAATAGTCATGGCAACAGTCACGGACAGACAAATGAAAATGCATGTTAGGTCTCTTCTGGTGGCCACTTGAGATTCCATGGCCAGCTAAGCTTAGCTATATTTTGTATAGTTGTATTGATGTCATATTTTTATTGTGTTTTTTTATTAAACTTCATTTGATAAGGTTTTTTATTGCTTTTTAAAATAGCTTTTTATTACAAAAATTAAAATTTTTGTACTAGAAAGCTGTAACGAAAAATACGTCTGAATATAATAAATACCAACGAATTAGCCGGCGGAATATGCACTGGTAAATTAATGACGGAAAATATGCCGGAAAATCTATTGTAAATTTACCGGCTAAATATCCGCCGGGTAGTTCACCGCTTTTACCGGTGCATGTAAATCCGCCAGAAAGTCTGACAGTAATAGAAGATTTTTCTGAAGTGTTAAAGCAGCTTTTTATTACATAAATTTTTTTATACTAAAAAGCTGCTTTAAGATGCATTAAGAAAGTTGTATCGGATTAAGGCTTCGTTTGGGACGGCTTTTTTATTGCTTTCTAAAACGGAGTTTTAGTACAAAAATAAAAAAATTTGTACTAAAACTCCGTTTTAGAAAGCAATAAAAAAGTCGTCCCAAACGAACCCTAAGTCTTAAATAGAAGTGTGTTGTAGTAAAAAAAAAATATTATTGTTATATCATTGATTTTTAACACATTTCTCGTAGAAATATTTTAAAAAAAAATTGATCAGATGAAAATTGGAAACAAGTGAAACCCTAATTTGTTTTATGCAATTTATATGTGTAAGCAAGACTTAATTTTTGAAGCACCTGATTGTGCAAGTTAGATTTTGTGCAACTTATTCTACTTTCAGCACCAAGACAAAATTAGCTCATAGGTGTTATACTGTAATAGTACATTATTTGCTTTAATATGATGTATGTTACCTATACAATCGTTCTCAGATTTTGTTGCCTCTACAGATTGCGTAATTAAGCCAATGGAGAGAGATCCCATGGGTTGGAATTTGTGCCATGTCTCAGATAGGCAATGGTGGTCTTCTTGAGAGTTCTGTTGGCTTGGACGATTTTCACAACTAAGGATGCATGCATGCAAGTCTCTCTCTCTCTCTCTCTCTCTCTCTCTCTCTCTCTCTCTCTCTCTCTCTCTCTCTCTCTCTCTCATATATGATTTTTCATGTATGTGCTTCCTTGATGCATATGAGATATGAGACTTATTAGAATATGCCTAAAAACAATCAACAATTTTATTTGGTTCCTATAAATATTAAATTTTTTTCATCCGATCTAGAGTGTAGGCATGTAAGACAAATGTCACAATTTAGGCCGCACAGATAATCGCTTGAATCAAATCATTGAGATAATCTAGATTTAGTGATTATGCTTGAAGCCAACACAAACTACGTCTCCTATAGGTTTAAATGTATTTACTTATTGTCTTTTTGCTCCATGTCTCCTATAGGATTCCAAAAGATATTACTTCTTAAAGTAAGAGAAAGTATTTTCTTTTAGAGTCCTATGTGTATAAGCATAAACCTTTTAACTTTTACAACTCTTTATATAACTCGATCTAGATACATCCTAGACACTTTATATTTGACATTTAACTTTTGCATTTACATTGAAAGCCTAAGTATATTTTGAAGACTATGTATTATAAGCAGAACATGTAAGCGAGAAATAAAAGTACAATGTAATCTTACATGCAACTATTAAATATAGTGCATTATACCGATCAAAGTGTGTAAACATGTATGATTATGCATAATGCTAAAATTAAATAGACATAAGATGCCCTCCAAGCATGACATCTACAAAACACACCAAATTAATCACCCATCTAGTCTAAGTTAAAGTCAGTTGTTCTAGCAAATCATTTATAATGTATGAAGAAGGTTATGTGACTTTAATATGTCATAAGGGATTTTATTATTTGAGTTGATTTGATTTGAAGTTTTTTTTTATTAGAGGTCAAAGGGATTTAATCTAAGTTTAAACATTTAATAATTAAGTGTTTCATTAATTATATTTTAAAGTATTTGAGTTTAATTATTTAATTTTAAATAATCATATAAACTAATGACTCCAATGTGCATAACCTACTAACTTCTTAGTCCTATGACTCATAATATAATGCCTTCATTCTCCCATATAAAATAGAGTGATTGCATAGAGTCCTTGAAGTTGTATGTTAATATTTTGATTTAGAAAATAGTTATTATAAAGAATATGTTTATTGAAATACTATAAATTACTTCGAAGCACTTAACTTCACATCCTAAGCCTTATAAATCAAATGCATATATGCCCTCTAAAAGGAATTAAGCATATGCATAAAAGGCTTTTATTTATTAAAGATTTTTTAAAGTTCTATTAATTTAATGTATTTGTGTCTTCCAAAAGAATCAAATACAATGCATAAATTTCTTCCTAATTTAGTTTAAGTATTTATTAAATGAGTTGATTTGTCAACTTTATGTTTAAGTTATTTTATGTAGTTGACTTTAGTTTAAGTGAAGTAATTTGAGTAATTTAGTTTGCATTAGGGAAGGGGTGTAAATTGCACCTATTAATTACACCGGTTTTAACCTATGCAAAAGAGGGGTTTTGACATTGGTTTCAAAACCGCTACAGCAAAACCGATGCGAAAAATGCTATTTTTTGGTAGTGTTGATTTTAATGTTTTAAATTTGAGTTAAAGTTCTCTGAATTTAGTTTACTTTACTTAATTTATTTATAATTTGTTAGTTTCCATTGCATTTTTAATTATTTATTTAATTCCTTCTTTATAAAAAAAACTTGGTTCGAGGTTTGATTAATCAAATCAATCTCAAATGTTTAGATAATTGATACCATTGGTTAGAAATAACCCATGGATCAACCCATAAAATTTGGGATTAATTGGATTAATATTTGTTTTTATCTTAATTAGTTAATTAAATTATTAATGGAAGTTAAATTTTAAATTAATTTAATTTTAGTTAAAATTGAGGGTTGATTTTAATTTTCATTTATTGTATGATTGATTTAGAGTTGCTTGAAATTTAATTTGTACTTTTATAATTTTTCTTTAATTAATTATAAATTTTGGAAATTTTAGCCTCAAATTAGGGGTCAAATTTGAGGGTTTGCGATTTAACTGACCGAATAAACTCCAATTAGGATGAAATTAATTCTTAGGGTTCATCATATTACTAAGTATGCTAGATTTGAGTTTCATCCCAATTGGATTTCTTAGAATTTTTCTAAGGTCATCAAATACACTCTTAAATTATTTTCCTTAATTAGGATGAAATTTTATTTGTGTCACCTTCTCCAAGTTGCCTCCTCCCCTCTCAATGAATTCTCTAGGGTGCTTGTCGATCTCTTCTAAAATGTCCTAAGGAATCCAATGATTTCTCGTTCCTATAACTCCTATCACTCATCATTCAACCTAGTTGTACTAGAAGTGACAAAAGTCCATAAGGCATAGTGACTTATCAAGTCCTTAACTTCTCCTTTTCCATGCCTCGTGCATTTCTAAAATGACCCATAAATTAATCGATCATCCATCATCTACCCCTAGGCCATAATCTCTTCTCGACATGATATCTAATGACTCATATCTTGCAACATCTTGGAAAGAAACACATTTATTATTCTCGCACTCAAAAGGATATGGGTTTAAAAAGTGTCTCACATTGAACTTTCTTCTTGAAAATAACCTCATTTGATTAAGTACTAGCCTAATATTTCTTGGTTGTTGGTGGCATTCCATCAATCCAAGAATGTTTAAACCATAGAACTTGGTAAACATCAATACAACCTTTCATAACACAACAAGGGAATTTGTGAATTTTTGTTATAAATTAAAATCACACAAATACTATCATTTATATTTTTTAAATAAAAAGTTTTATTATAATTTAAAATTTCAATAGTCAATATTTATTAATTCTCAACAGCACAATTATTAATTTCATTTGTTCAATTTATTCTCAATAATTAAAGTAATGCCATTAATATGAAGAAAATTTTATAAAAAATAAAATTTTCATGAATCTTAACTGAGATATATAATGTACTATTATTTTCAAATATCAAAGCATTTATTGTCTAACATAGGTATAACATGACATGTGCCTGATACCGATATTTGTTAGGTACATATATCCTTGGTGCCTATGATTAAAAATAATAAATAAAAAAATAAAGGGCACATATATCAAACACGTGTTGTGACTTAAGTGAAATAATTATGATGTAGATAATTGAATTACAAAATAAATGAAGACTAATAATTGGTTTAATTATTAAAAAAATTAAAATTTTCTTTAAAATATGTATTTTTTTAGATCACATTTTTAATGTTTTTTAATAATTTTTTTACAGAAGAATAAAATTTAACTTAGTATAATATGAATTTGATTGTATGAATACAATGTTTGTTTAATTTAGTTCTGTTGCATCCTGGAGTATTGGCGGCGATAGAGAAATATATAGTTTAACGTCTTAGTATTGTATGAAGATCCAGCACACAATCAGATAAGTGAGAGGGTGTAGCATTCATAAGAGACACCATAGTTTTTATATGGAAAACCCCTGAAAAAAGGGGGAAAAATCATGGGGTCTGGCCTAGTTTGAATGAATCCACTAGTATTTGCAGTCGATTACAAATGAGGCCCTTCTTAGGGAGAAGGCCTTGGTTTGATGTCACAAATGTACATCATATAGAGTGTATTACATGGTGGGAGTTACAATAGATGTGTTTATTTTGTCAGCAAGACCATAGTCGATAAGATGGAGGTCGGAAAGACCGTTGTCTGGTGATGAAGGTTGGAAGGACCATAGTAGACGACGGAGGTCGGAAGGACCGTAGTCGACAGGAGACCGGAGTCAGAAAGATCATTGTCCGTTGATGGAGGTCGGAAGGACCATAGTAGGTGACGGAGGTCAGAATGATCGTAGTCGGCAGGAGACCGGGGTCAGAAAGACCGTTGTAGTAGGGCGGTACTCTGGTAGAACTCTGGGTGTCAGGTAGTGGCCCAGCAGAAGTCCGGGCCACAGGTGGTGGTCTGGTTGAGCACAGGGTTTCAAGTGGCTATTTGGCGGAGGTGAGGGCCTCAAGTGGTGGTCCAATGGAGCAACAATTTCAGGCGGTGGTCCGGTGGAGGTGAGGGCCTCAAGTGGTGGTTCGACGGAGCAACGACGTCAGGTTGTGGTCAGGCGGAGGTGAGGGCCTCAAGTGGTAGTCCGGCGGAGCAACGACATCAAGCGATAGTCCGGAAGAGGAGAGGGCCTTAAGTGGTGGTGCGGCAGAGGTGAGGGCCTCTGGCGGAGGTGAGGGCCTCAAGTGGTGGTCTGGCAGAGCAACGGCGTCAGGAGGTGGTCCGACGGAGGTGAGGGCCTTCAGCGGTGGTCCGGTGAAGGTGAGGGCCTCTGGCGAAGGTGAGGGCCTTTTGGTGAAGGTGAGGGCCTCTGGCAAATGTGAGGGCCTCTAGTGAAGGTGAGGGCCTTTGACGAAGCTGAGGGTCTTTGGCGAAGGTGAGGGCCTCTGGTGAAGGTGAGGACCTCTGGCGAAGGTGAGGGACTTTAGCGAAGGTGAGGGCCTCTGACGAAGGTGAGGGCCTGGCAAACGTAAGGGCCTTTGGTGGTGGTCCGGCGAGGCTCCTGCTGTGGTCCAGCGAGGCTCCGGCTGTGGTCCGGCGAGGGTGAGGGCCTCAGGTGGTGGTCCGACGAGGCTCGGGCGGTGGTTCGACGAGGCTCCTACGGTGGTCCGGCGAGGCTCCTGCAGTGGTCCGGCGAGGCTTCGGCTATGGTCGAGGAGGAGCTTCTTCATTCTCTTCTTCTTTCTCTTATCTTTTTCTCTTCTTGCTTGGGTCCCTTTTCAAGAGGAATGAGGGGTCTATTTATATATTTTATGGAGTGGCATGGCCGATAAATAGGCAAGAGATCAAGGGTAAATGTGGAGTGGTTGGATGGACGGTCGATATTGAATCCATTGATCATGTACCGTTCGTTAGACATTTGAAGGCCTTAATGATGTTAGAATTTGGCGATCTTGGGCTCATTGGATTTGTCTCGTCGAGCTTCTCGATTCGACTATAAGCTCGTCAAGTTTAGAAACCGTTTGGTAATCCAAATTGTGGTTCGAACCTTCCAACAACGCTTCTCGTCCTTGATTTGGACTCATTTGGGCTCGGATTGAGCTGAATTTTGTGTCGTTGGGTTCGTTTTTCCAAGACACTCAGTTTGACTGTAAGTTTACATAAATCGGAGTTGAGATGATTTCTGAATTAATTTTTGAAGTTTTCAACTTGATTTTGCATCGAGATTCGTTCCGGATCAAGATAATTTATTGATGACGTATCAAGTTCTAAAATAATTTTAAACATAAAAATAATGGAAGGAAAATATAACCAAACAAAATGGGACGACCAAAATTCAGGGAGATTAATTGATTTAAAATTAAATAAGATTGCAATAATATTTGGAGGATTTTTTATGCTTAATTAACTTATGGTTGCAAAATAATGTTATATACATAGTCTCAATAATAATAAAAATTGCAGTAATTCTAACTTCAAAAAGGCGATTAAGATAAATTATTCTACGGATACCATTTAAGATCATGAATAACTATATATATATATATATATATATATAGGAGGGTCATATGTTCAAAATGACCTATGGAGCAGAAGTTATGACCAGACTGAGATCAAAATAGCCACTCTCCCTTTCATAGATCATAACGCACTTACTCGTCCTAAGAGAACAAATCACGGATTTAGTCATTCTTGGTGAGCTATGCCAAAAAATTTGCCCATACTTATTCACGTTTTGACTATTACTCACTTCAATAAAACTAGCAAGCATGTTGTAGTTATTCGTGACTAATGTCGTTCATCTATCACTAACATCCCTGATAAAACTACAGGAGGCGCACAACTTTGAAGCATGTGACTATGACTTTACTTGTTATACTCGTTCACGACTTATATATACTACCAATCCAGGGACTCACCCCACACTCGTTGGGACTCGTTGCTCGTTCATAATAACTCTCATTTTATTTCTACATGTTAGCCCTCACAGGTTCAGCTTGCAACTTAGATCTCGAAAACTCATCCTTGACAATTGCTCTTGAAGTTTAGCTTGCGGAACACGTCAGAGGCAATACTCCATATGTATATCATCTAGCCAATTCACATGTCAGGGTCAAGTTATAATAGCCATTATGTACTATTTCTATATTTTCTATCATATTTAGTATTTTTTATAACCCTCTTATCCCTATAAATAAATGATGAAAATGTATACTTCAAATCTTTTTTCTTCCAATGTTGAATATTTATGAAGATAGTATAAATTTTTACCCCCTCAATTATTCATTAACCCTATCTTCTAAATCTTACCCGCCAACAACCTATTCAACAATAATAATTTTAAATTTTTAATAAATAAATTTGAGAATTTAAAAATAAAAAGTTAATTTTGATTGAAAGCTAATAAACTAAAAAAATTATATTTAAACTGTTTGATTTACTCACTAGCTTGATTAAACCCTAACCAGCGAAAATCGAACTCCGATGGTATCCTGAAGATGTGATCCCCTATGTTTTGAACTTTGGATTCTTATCTCAGCTCAGTTCCTTCCCTCTTCAACTCTTTTCGCATGATAAGATCAGATGGCTCTCCCCTCATGCCGTTCGAATCTTCACAATTCCCTCTTTACAGTAGCTGCATCTCCTCCTCGGTGTTCGCTGCATCGCTACCAACGCTTGTTGCCACGGTATCAAAGAAAACAAAACGGCGTCCGTTGCTCCGCCGACCGTCGCGAGCTCTTTACCCGCATTGCTCCAGTCTATGATAATGTTCGACCCAAACCCTAATCCTTTTCAGATTCCAAAATAGGCTGTTTCTTTAATGGGAAATTGATATATCAGTAAATTTTTGGGTAAAGAAATGGCATTTTTTTAATGCTGCTGCAGTTGAATGACTTGCTGAGCTTGGGACAGCATCGGATATGGAAAAAGATGTGCGTTTCTTGGAGCGGGTAAACTTTTTCATCTCAAAAATTGGATTAATGCTACTTCGTCTTATTTTTTGGCGATAGAAGTTGTCTGAATCACTCGCACATTAAAATTACGGGGCCATTTGTTTGAATCACCTCATGTTTTTCTTATTTAAAGATGTCTTCCATTTCGTTTATTGACATCTTCACATAACATGTGAAAATAGATGTTCGTGTCTTATTTTTACTATATCAGCCAAATCAACAAACATCTAATGTCATGATATCTAAAGAATCGTGTTATTATGTTTTAATCTAGAAAATATTGAAATTGCAATATATTGCCACTGAACCAAACACCTTTTTTTTGATAGATAGCAATGACATCTCAATAACATTGAACCTAGCAATCCTTATTTATTTTTTTCTTAATTACAAGGTATTAGTTTAAACTTTAAACTAAGTTTGGATTTAGGTTTCGCCCCTATGTAGAAGTTTCAGTTTCCCTGGTTTCAAGAGTTTCAATGCTATTTAGTTTCATCTTTATATTTTTAATAAAAATATTTAAAATATGAAAATAGAAACATTTTTCTTCAAAAAATTTATTTTTTTAATAAATTTTGCAATCTTAAATATAATATTTTTGGATGAGTTTTTTTTGCTAAGTTTCTATAGTTCTGGTTGAGTTTCAGTGGCCTTGATTAAATTTCAGAGATTCTGGTTGTTTTCCAAGTTTTCAGCCTTGTTTTGATTATCACAATCCAAACTCTATTCTATAGAAATATTATCAATTTTGGCCTAACAGACCTTTTTTTTTTGTTTTATTCATGCAACTTCTTTGGAACGTTCACATCTCAAGAGTGCTTCATTATGAGGGTGCTTAACATTGGAGTTTCAAACGAAGCTTAAAGATATTTCAATATTTGAGAGTTATGCTTCGTTATTCATTACACTTGAGGAATAGACATACTTATCAAAGGCCTTACACATAGACCCAAATCATTTCAATTTAAGAGTACATTGATCAAGATCCCTAATGATCTTCTAGGGTTTTGTATTAAAACTATCAAAGTTGGCTGAAATTAATTGGAATCATAAGTTGCGGCCAATTTTGAATAGGTCTCTATTGAAACGATTATTTTTTGCTATTTTGGATCAGTTTCAACTCAAACATAAAACCATGATATTATTGTCTCCTGTTTGATCCATTTAACAGTCAGATGATTATGTAATTATGAGAATAATGATTTATTGTTAGATTTGAGTAGTACGTGGAATCAACAATGCCATAATTGGAATCATAAGTTGCGGCCAATTTTGAATAGGTCTCTATTGAAACGATTATTTTTTGCTATTTTGGATCAGTTTCAACTCAAACATAAAACCATGATATTATTGTCTCCTGTTTGATCCATTTAACAGTCAGATGATTATGTAATTATGAGAATAATGATTTATTGTTAGATTTGAGTAGTACGTGGAATCAACAATGCCATAATTGTAATTTGTAAATAAAAATTAAGGAAGCCTTCTATATGTGAATGATTCATGTAGTTCCAATCTAAAAATAAAATATAGTTAAGGTATCAGTGCTCTTGAATTTATCAACTGAAATTTATATCTTTGTCAAGATTGTCTCAGCTTGCTTAAGATTGCTTGTGTAGTTGACTTTAAAATAGGCTGCCTCTTAATGCTAACACATGCAATTGCTAATTAGTAGGGCAAAAGAAGGAGATATTGTTCTTGATATATGTTGTGGCAGTGGCGATTTAACTTTCCTTCTATCCCAAAAAGTTGGATCCAATGGAGAGGTGCCCTACCCATCTTTCTAATAGCTCCTCCGAAAGAAAAGTATGGTATTTGATTGCTCTACTCTTTCATTGTAATATAGTTATAATGAATTTCCCGTTGCTTATGATTGTTTTTTTTTTTTCAAATTTTTATAATTAGATTGGCTTGGTTCAGATTGAAACCTGACATAATAAAGTCAATAGCTTTTGGGAATGCACTTTTTCAAATTTGTGTGATGCACATGGAAATATTAAGGCTTCGTTTGGTTATATTTACCTAAATATTAGCATTTAAAAAAAATGATTTATATGAAAAATATCTAAATTTTTTTCTTTTTGCATTTGCATTTTTTTATGCTTCATGAGCATATGCACTAACTCATAGAGAGCTCATATGTCTATGTGAGAGTGAGAATACAATGATTTTATCTCATAAAATATACAATATGACATTTTAATGGTGATCTATGGAAGAGGGCTATGGATGAAGAGATGGAGTCTCTTCAAAAGGATGCTACTTGGAGAATGGCTAAGCTTCTTCCAGGAAAAAAAGCCATTGGGTGCAAATGGATGCGTGCAAAGAAGAAATGATCTCTTGAAGCCGATGTGATGTACAAGACTAGATTGGTGGCAAAATGCTCTAACGTAATGAGAAGGGATTGCTTATGATGAGATGTTCTCCCCAGTGGTTAAGAATCTCTCGACTCATGGTTACTTGGCACTCTTAGCACAATATGGTTTGATTTTGGAGCAGCTTGATCCAGATATTGCACAAGCAGTTGGCGTTGTGAGCATGACAGCGTGTTAATACATGATCTAGAAAAGAGTCATTGGCACGCTGTGAAGAGTATCCTGAGGTATCTTGTGGGTACAATTGATGCAGGCTTGGAGATGCAGTCACCATAACAATGGTGCAGGACTCATGACTAATTGTCCATTTGTTTGAAGAACTACGCTCAACTTGATCTCTTGCGGGTGGGGGGGGGGGGGGGTATGTAGGGCAATCATGTAGGTGCAGTTGTTTCGATATTGGAGTGGAGATTATTGATTTGGAATTATTTCTAAATCTAAATAAACTTTTGTTTGGAAAGTTTTAATGGCTCATTATTGTAAATGCTTAGGGAATAGATTATTTTTTGAATTAATTGATTTGATCGATGATTATATTTTGAATCTTTTTACCTTTATTGTTTTGCCTCAAATCTATAAATTGAGGTGTTTGAGGGCATATGTATGATAAAAAGAGAAAAATCTTGAGAGCTATTGTAATTCTGATGTAGAACGGGAGCGGTTTGCTAGGGAGAGGTGGAGAATCTCTTCCAAAGTGCTGGACAGCATGATATCTTTGCTGGAATAAGCGGACAGCAAGCTGGTCTACTTAAAACAGTAGTTATAAGGCTTCCAGTTGTTGTGGATGCAAGGTGCACGTCTAGAATTTTCTGGCTACAGGCTTAATAGGTAGGAGAATCAACGTTGTAAGGAGTTTGGGAAGGATTTCGTGGAGGGAAATCAATGCATGAGCCTAGGGAAATTTCGGCCAGCAGCAGTGAAGGATTTTAGAAATCTTTCCAAAGAAATAAGCTGCACTTATGGATGGATTTCAAAGCAATTTAATAAAGGAGAGGGGAAATTTGTGCCTAGATTCGTTGTAAGTGGTCCACGGCATTAATGACGATGGGGAAATTAAAACCTGAAATTAATCTCATATTTTATTAGATTGAATTGTTTTCCTAAGTGGCTTGGGTAATTGGAAAGAAATTTGAAACTCAAATCAATCCGATTTGAATTTGAATTCTTCCCAAAAATGCTATGGCCAAATATGGAAGGTATTGAATGGAGAATTTTAAATGCATTCCAATTAGAGATTAAAGTGGATTTTGAAATTCAAATAGCATGCAATCAACTCCCTTAATGAAGCATTAAAGGAGTGGGGACCACCAAGGGGGCCGGCGGCATGGTGAGGGGGAAGGGGGTTTGGGGAGAGTGTAAAGTGTTTCCTAATCTGCTCAAGCTAATTAATGATGAAAAATTTCAAATCCGTTTCCATTCAAATTTGAAAATTGAAACCTCATTGGAACTTTCCTAATTTGTCACCGGGCAAATTTGGAAACTTTCAACTCATCAAATTTTGAAATTTCAAATTTGAAAATACGTGAGGTGGCGTCAAAGGAGCCAGCGATTAACGGAGAGGTGGGATGGTGGATGAAGGGGAGGCCGGCGGGTAGAGGGAGGGCCGGCGAGATGATGGAGAGGGTTGGGTTTTGAGATTGGGATGAGGGTGTGGATGACGACTAGGACAATAAGTGTAAAACCCCTCAGATTTTCATTTTTTTAAATGCCATTAGTCCGTACAAACTGACTTTAGTACGGGACGAACTTAAGAAAATTGTGAAAATCTATATGGTTAGTACGTACGAATTGCCTGTACGAACCTGAGTTCGTCAGTACGAACCTGAATTCGTCGGGACGAAATGCATCCAGAGAGCAAATCGTCCCGGGACGAATAGGATTCTTCCTGGACGATCCTGCTTGATAAATATCTGATTTTGAGATATTTTGAAGAAAGAGAAAGTTGGAGAGAGAAAGAGAAGGAAAAGGAAGGAAAAGGCTTGGTTTTGGAGGCAGCAGAGCGATTTTCGTCCGACGCCGCTGTTAGAAGAATCGTTTATCTCACAGTAAGGAATCCGAATCTTATTTCTGATTTCGAAGATTTCTTGTTTTGGTATTTTTCTGCTTAGTTTTGTGTTTCCGTTACCGAAATTCTTGCATATCTTTGTATTGACGAAACTTTTACCGCGTAACTTTTGGTATGTTGTAGAAATGATGATTCTGCACTATTTGATTATTTTCTGGAAAGTTTTCACCGGGTATTTTGAATTCTGATGTGTTTTTATCGAATAGAAAATTATCTGGATTTTGAAAAATAGTGCTTTAGTACAAGTAAAGTTTTGAAACGTTGTTTTATTCGATTTTTGGTAATTTGGTAATTTTCTGAAACTGTGTATTTTGTCTATGTTTGGGATTTCTGTCGACTGTACGATATTTTGAGGATTCTCTTCATTTGAGTTAAATCATGTTTATTGATTGCAATGCATTATTGAGATGTATATGAATGTGGATATATGATTGAATATACTACTATTACTGAAAGACAAGTAAAGACTGTTTGAATCATTGGTTGAAGATCGACCTGTACAGGATGGTGGACTGACGGGCTTTCCTTTAAAAAGGATTTGGTGTTATCCTCTATTGATCACGTGATACAACGATTGTGAGTCATAATGAGATTTTATTATGCCGACGGGCAAGGGTGACGACCCTTATTGAGCCAACGGATACAACGATACATCGATGTTCCAAGACTGAAAAACGCCTTAATAGCCAGTGATTGTACTTGTTAAGTAAGACAATTGTACTGGAATGCATGTGTAAAGTATTGTTCTTATGATTTCCTTATGGACTTATTGATATTGCTTAATTTCTTGTATCGACTGATTTATTGATATTGAACCGATTTATTGATTTATGTATGTATTTACTGATTTATTGATATTGACAGATTTATTGATTGAGTATAGATTTATTGATGAATGGATTTACTGACAGATTTATGAGTTTACTATTACTATACGATTTCATTGATATTGCATATTGTACATGTCACTGAATACAGATACTGATATGGATATTGATATTGCATTAATTCATTGATACTATATTGCATTGATTCATTGATATTATGGACACTGATACTATTGATTCATTGATACTACTGATACCGATACTATTGATTCACCGATACTACTGATTCATTGCACTGATATGGCACGTGATACACCGAATACTAATTGATACATGTGATACCCTGATACATGTGATTTATCGAGCTCGTGATCTAGAATATGATTTTATTGTATTGATATGATTTTACTGCATTGATTGATTTATTGATTTGATTTCAACTCTTTTTGATTTCATACCGATTAATACTATTGACCGGAATTGATTTCTTTATTTAATTATCTGATTGATTCTATTGATATGATTGATTGATGTTAATAATACGATATTAATTTGACGGATTTACTAGTACGGGCTTATTTACTGAGGATTTATCGTTACTGTGCGGATTTATCGTTAATGTACGAATTTACTGTTACTACACGATTTCACTGTTATAGCATAATCGTTCATGTCATCACAGGATTGTTACTAATATTGATACATACGCTGCTACTACTGATTCACTGTACTGACATTATACACGTGATATAGATTACCGGATTGCATATTATTTATTGAGCAAGTGATATTGAATAACTGGAATTGCAAGTGTATGTTTTGATACGATTCTACTATATTGATTAGACTGATTTTATAGATAAGACGACTACTGTAGAGATTTGACTTACGTACTGGTTCATTGAGCTTTATGGGATTTTCTACTGTTCACTGATTCTATCACTAATAATTTTGGATTATATTGTTTATGTATTGATTATTGATTTCTGTTATGCATTGATTTCTGATTTTCGTATATGCATAAATTCAATGATCATGTGCAAGTGACTGTTATTGATTGACTGATTGACATGCATATTGTTTCAGTATCGTGCTTTGATTTCAGTTGTAGGCTTTGGTGACCTGGTGGGCTTTTTGAAACTCATTGTATGTGGTTAACAATTTCAGGTCTGAGTAAGGGAGTAGGAAGTGATGGTTGATCAAGACTGTCGACGAATCCTTTCACTATAGACGTCTGGGATGTCAAAATAAGGAGGAACAAAAAAAAAAAAAAAAAAAACAAAAGATAGAAGATAAAAACCGCGAGCCTTGGACTCTTCCGAAGACTGACGGGTGATGCTTTGCCCTTCTCCAAGGGACTTTAAGTCACGAGCCCGGACCCATCCTGCGGCTGGTGAAAACTCCGATTCCTTCCCATAGGAATCTCACTATTGTCCTCTCAAAAGAACACAAGTGTTGAACACAAATTTTTAATATCAATCATACATCCTCATTACAATAGCTTAAGGCCCTATATATAGGTCATAACATAAGAAAACTCAAAATACAAAATTGCCCATTGGGCCACAACACTCACATAAACCAACATAGGGGTAAAACAGGAAATACATCAAATAAGAACTAAAATTCAGAAAAATAACTCATAATTGAAGATTTAAATTATAGCTGCCGATTTACGACACCTCATGTAATAGATGCGCCAAATCTTCGTATCGATGTCCGCATCATTCTCTCCAGGTGGGAGAATACTCGACTCCGTCGAGTTAGCATCACAACTGCTCATGTACAACTCTGGACGGTTATTTGGAGACATAGTTTCTTCATCCGAAATGGACAATAAACCCAATGACCTTTTTGCAAAGATTTTCAAACAACCCCGGTTGTCCACAAGGTCCACTTGCTTGTTGCACTTTAGCTTGTCAATTTCCTTAACCATAGTCAAGGGATCACCTTCCAAACTGTCGCACTTCTTTTCGCCTGCAGGAACTTGTTCACTCTCATAGATGGCTTCACTAGCAATAGGAGCAATAGGGAGTTCTATGGATGTCACTTCCAGAGCTTCATCAACATTCTCTATTATATGAGTTTTAACTGGGTCAGAAAAAACCTTTACTTCTGTAGGAGTTGTAATTGAATCAACCAAATCTCTCCCTACATTATTTGCAATCACGCATTTCTCCTTGTTAACCAATTCATCTTCTTCTCCATGTTCTTCCTTGATATTTCTCTTTGATTTGCACAGTGAGTGGGAAATTGAAAGCTTCATTGGCCTCCATCAATTTGTCAACTCTATCCACTATTTCTCTGTTTCTTAGTGCCCTTTTTTTATCCTTTGATGAAGGGGATCTTGAAGGTGTGTAAAGCGGTGGGTCAGTCCTACCTCGCTCTAAGTTATCGAATCGTTCGATTGTTTGACGGTGGAGGTCGGCTAAGTCCGCTTGATTCTCCTTGAGATGTTGACTAATGGCGCCCAGTTGACCTACAACCCAGTCTAGAGTCCTTCCAAGTTGATCCGAGTCCATGCCCTGATACCAAAATGATTTAGAACGGGAGCGGCTTTGCTAGGGAGAGGTGGAGAATCTCTTCCAAAGTGCTGGACAGCAGGATATCTTTGCTGGAATAAGCGGACAGCAAGCTGGTCTACTTAAAACAGTAGTTATAAGGCTTCCAGTTGTTGTGGATGCAAGGTGCACGGCTGGAATTTTCCGGCTGCAGGCTTAATAGGTAGGAGAATCAACGTTGTAAGGAGTTTGGGAAGGATTTCGTGGAGGGAAATCAATGCGTGAGCCTAGGGAAATTCGGCCAGCAGCAGTAAAGGATTTTAGAAATCTTTCCAAAGAAATAAGCTGCACTTATGGATGGATTTTAAAGCAAATTAATAAAGGAGAGGGGGAAATTTGTGCCTAGATTCGTTATAGGTGGTCCACGGCATTAATGATAATGGGGAAATTAAAACCTGGAATTAATCTCAGATTTTATTAGATTGAATTGCTTTCCAAAGTGGCAAAATGCATATGTTTCACATCAAATTCACTATTATTCTCCAATATAGTGAAATCACCTCGTGGTTGTAGGCTTTTTCGTCGAACCACGTTAATCACCGTGTTTATTGTGTTTGTGTTGTTTGATTTTGTTTTCGCTGTGATTGTTTGCACAACATCTACCAAATCATTTTAGTGATGATTAGGTTGTTGTATTTATGTTATAGCGATTTTAGAAAATGTTTGTTTGGACATTTAACCATTAAATCCAATAGTATAAATCAATTCATCTTCTGGTTTATACTATTTGGACAGTAATAATGGGATAAAGGGGCAACAGAAGCCTGCTCATAATGGTATATGGCATTAGATTAGTCCATTAGGTCTTGGAGCTTTGTGCCATAGCTCTCCAACTAACCCCTAGGTTGTAACCCTATTAACAAATGGATAATAAATGTGCTAAATACATACTTGAACATATTGTTCCAATTTCTGAATGCACCTTTATTGTTCCAATTTCTGAATGCACCCAGCGCAAGTCGCTGTCATGAGAGCCATTCAAGATTGGCATACAGCTTGCTTGGTGACAGAAATCAAAAGCTATTTATCATGCATGATAAAGGAATGGCGGCATAAAATAAAATTTTTCAGAGTCAAGGGGAGAAGATTGAGAATTTAGCATTTGTAGCTGGAAAACTGCGCATTTTATCACTTGCGTCCCATTAAAGGCTGCTATTGTCCTTTCTTGTATAAGTGTAATATATAAATAACAAGTACTTGAAATCATGGAAAATTTAATGCAGAATCCTTTTCTCTATTAGGCCAGTGGATGTGGGGCTTTTAGAATATTCTTTTCCTTGGTTGAATTTCATGTCAAAGAAGCCTATTGTTTACGTATCAAGCTTCCTTGACTGCACAAAATATTTGTGCAGCGATGATTGCTTATCTGGAAATGGGCAATGACATTGCATTCCAATATTCAATAGCATATATCGAAACTCTCTAAGGGCACATTTGGTGTTTTTGTAGGTAGGAAGCACATTTTAAAAAATGATGAAAAATGCTACGTTCTATTGTTTGAGTGGATGCAATTAAAAATGAACATGTTTCTTAAACTTTACAAACAAATCAATTATTTGGATTTCACTCTCAAAAAAGACTGAAAATGAAATCATGCTTTTGCAAATCTTCGTTTCTATCTGCAAGCTACAAAATGTTCTACGACTTGCAAGTACCTAATATTTTATTTAACTATCGCTCTTTCTTTGTCTTAAAAAGTTTTTATCCATCTAATTTATCAAAATTTTGTCATTTTTTAAACAAGAGCCTTTATAAGTAACTCCTTGTTTCATACATAAGGATAAAGAAAAGAAGCAAACCTAAAAAAAGGGTTCTCTTTCAATTTATCACATTAAATCCATGAAAAGTTTATATACAATTTTTATTGTGAATGTTGCTTTTAGTGAACACATTGTTCGGTTGTTGATGTGAAATGCTTTTTGATATACAATATTTATGGTAAACTATTTCGTGAGTCTGCAATTTGCTATTCTTGTATCCTATTTGCAGGCCCTTTTTATTCTTAGGATAAAATTCTTATGCTCTGTATACCAATTTCATGAAATTAAAATCTCAGCTGGAGAGCCTCATCTTATATCCAAATTCACAGGTCAGTGCCCTGGATATCTCAAGGAAGCAATTATTTATTGCTTCAACTCGTCAAGACTTATTTTGGAAGGCTTGCTACAAAAATATCAAGTGAGAACTAGTCAAACTTCATGAAAATCAGAAGATTTTTGGGATGTGAAGGATCTATATGTCTTAGTTTTCTGAATGAGTATTGTGTAATCTTATGTGAAAGTTTTCCTTACAACCTGGGTAACAACCAAGAAATTTCCATATCCATGACCATGGCTGCACCTTGAAGAAGATGAATAACATACTGTGTACACCTTTTTGACTTGACTGGAATGCTGACTTCATTATAGCACTTCTACTCTGTGGTAGAAGCTATCTTCAACATAGTTTTTTGGTTGAAAGTTGAAAACCCATGAATGTTGAATGTTGCATATTGCAGGTGGATTGAAGATGATGCACTTAATTTGCCTTTTGAAGACAGCTATTTTTAATGCTGTAACTGTTGGTTTTGGACTGCGTAATCTTGTTGATAAACGGAAAGCTATGCAAGAAATCTTTCGGGTTCTAAAACCAGGTTTTCTCTTTCCAGCAGCCTTATGCTCATTTGCCTAGTATAATATTCCACAATTATAATGGTTTTGCGGTTTTTTGCAGGCTCAAAAGTGTCCATATTGGATTTCAACAAGAGTACCTCTTCTTGGATATCTCAATGTCAGGTATGCATTAACAGGTCGCTGATATTTCACGCAGCAAAAAAAAATAATTTAATAATTTAATTATTGGTAAAGATACTTCGAAGTTCTGCTTGGTTGTGTAGAAGCTTTGGAAGTTTTTTTCTAATAGTTGCTTTCCATATCTAGGAGTGGACACTAGATAATGTGGTCGTTCCAATCGCTAGCACTTATGGCCTTTCGGAGGAGTACAAATACTTAAAATCATCAATTGCTGAATTTATGACAGGTCCAAACTTGGTTCATTTTATTTTATTTGTTTTATTTTACTCTTTTGATTATTGTCAAGGTTGCAGTGAAATTATGCGTTTATTAACCAGCTTATTTAAGCTATCTGGTCAGAACATGAGACTATGGATCTAATAAATCTTGATCTATCATATAAGTTAAACTCTAATTTATTTATTCTTTCTATGTCCATGTTTTCTGGCTATGAATCAGATAAACAATTGATTTATCTTTTGTAAGATCAAAGAGTGAAAATTTATTGCAAGGCCAATTGAGGCTTTGTTCATGTATCATCCCAATAATTCAGACGCCACTAATGCATTCTTTAATTGCCACCTCTATCACAACACTAATTCATCCATGATAGGACTCAACCCCATCTTCGATCAATTTTCCGTCGACTTCCTTGGCCACCAACATTGATAGGAACATCTTCTTCCTACATGAGAATTGCAGATTTTTGGCATTTGATCCTACTGCCATAAGAGATAATATTTGTTGATTTTAGGATACATATCCTTGACAAGTCATAAATGGGCATGAACAATTGATTATTTAGTTTTTTCTTTCAGTACCCTTGCCTTAATCTTTCATATTAACCTACCTGTTGAGATTTATACGTGAGTTAATGAAGTGCTCCCTTAAATTTATCCTGGTTATTATACGATATTGAATTGAGTTATGCTTTGCTTCTTAAAAGCATAGAAGAAAGGTTGACCTCCCTTAAATTTATCCTCTGTATTTTGTTTTAAATCTACTCAAATGAAAACCTTTAGGATCTAAGGTTGACCTCCATAATTCAAGTTTACCTTTAACTCTCTCTCTCTAATCTTATCAATAAGAAGAATATCATCAGCAAAAAACATACATCAGCGTACATCATTTTACATATGTCTAGTAAGAACATCCAGACTAAAGCAAAAAGATATGGGTTTAAAACTGATCCTTGATGTAATCCAAGTAAAATAGGAAAAATACTTGGTCTAGCCATCTCATGTTTGAACACAACAACTCCTACATATATATCCTTAATGACTTGAGTATAAGCATTATTAAACTTTTTCTTTTCTAAAACTCTCCTTAACACTTCTCTTGGAACTTATCATAAGCTTTCTCTAAATCTATAAATATCATATGTAGATCCTACTTATACTTTTTATACTTCTCCATCAAATCTCTCAATAAATGTATAGCTTCCATAATAGACATAGCCAGCATGAATCCAAATTGATTTTGAGAAACATTAGTATCACGTTGTAACCTATGCTCAATAACTCTCTCCCAAAGTTTTAAGATACGACACATTAATTTAATTCCTTTATAATTCACACACTCTTGTGTATCACCTTCATTCTTAAACATAGAAATCAACACACTTCTCCACTTATCTGACATATTTTTAGTCTTCAAAATAATATTGAAAAGTTTCGTAAGCCAAGAAATTCCTTTATCTCCTAAGCATTTTCACACGTCTATTGGAATATTATCTAGTCCAATAGTTTTTTCGCACTTCATTCTCTTTAAAGTCTCTTTATGTTCGGTTTTACTAATAGGCCAATAAAAAAAAAACCATGTTCATTTAGGATGCTAAGTTCACTAAAGTCAATCGTATTTTCATAATATTTATTGAAAAGCTTATTAAAATATCTTATTAACCTTTGTTGAATATCCTCTTATAATAAAAGAATTATTGTTCCTCATCTTTAATGCACTTCATTTGAACTAAATCCTTACTTCTTTTATCTCTTCGCTTAGCTAACTTATACATACATATTTCATTCTCCTTAGTATTTAATTTATTATATAAATCATTAAAAGCTAAATTATTTATATCATATATTACTTTTTTACACTCATTACGGGCCTTTTTATATATGTTTCAAATTTTTTATTTTTTACATCTAAATTAATTTTTATAATAAAGCTTCTTATTTTTTATTTTTTCTTGCATATTTTGATTCCACCATCAACTATTTTTATTATTAAGAGCTTCTCCTTTTGATACTCGAAGCACATGATTTGCAACATTCTTAATATCATATTTTTTTTCCACATAACATTAGCTTTCTTTTGTACAGTCAGAATATTAAGATGTTGAATTTTACTCTCAAAAATATTTTTGGTAGTATTTTTTAAATGCCCCCATCTAATTCTAGGATAATATTTTTTTTTCATATTCCGCCCCTTGATCTTAAAATCCAAAAGTAATAAATGATGTTGGGTAAAAATTTTTTTACTTGGAATAACTTTACAATCTTTATAATATAAACTATATATATTTTTATTAAAAAAATAATCAATTAGAGTTTTACTATATCCATTCTTATAAATGATGACATGCTCATCTCTTTTTTTTAAATAAGGTTTTAACAATTATAAGATCATAAGCTGGAGAAAAATATAATATGGTCCTACCATATTCATTAGTCGCTCTAAACCTATAACCAACATGAATGTTTTTAAAAATTTTTCTCTCTACTAACTTGTCCATTTAAATCTCTTTCAATAATTTTTTTTTCAGATATATCGTTTGTGTTAATTCTCATAAGTCATTTAAAAAATTTAATTTAGAACACATATCCAAACCTACTTTAGGAGCTTAAGCACTTATGATATTAATAATCTTAGCATCAATAATAATCTTTAAATCTATAATTTTATCTCTAATTCTATTAATTTCTGCAACATTATTCTTCAAACTCTTATCTATAATTATACTCACCCCATTTCTATTACAACTCCTACCTCAACACTATTGTTTAAATTCTCAACTATCAATCTCTTAGCTTCTCCGAAACCCATTTAGTTTCTTGAATGTATAGATTATTTATATTTTTATGAATCATAATATCTATTAATTTGCATGAAAGAGAATCTATATTCCAAGTTCTTATTCTAATTTTAGTTTTCATGGATTAGTTTCTCTGCTCACATCCGTCCGTGATATGGGAACCCTTGCTTATTTAACACTATCCCTAGCCGCCCGTGCAACGAACTTTGCGCACTTCTCATTGTATTTCCGGTCATTCAACGCATTCTTTATAGGGAATGATCTAACATTAACACAATATATTAAATGATTAATGTCATGATTATTCGACAAATTTTATGTTGATTGTTGATTTCCTAACGCAACCCTCCATTTTTTTCATCTAGGACTTGCGACCTGGCAATGACAATGTTTTTTGTGTAAGCAACATGTGATAAAAAATAATTGAATTTTCCCTCCAAAGTTCCATTGTATGAAACTCTAAAAACAATAAAGAAGATTGTAAACAACTGAAGGCCACTCTCTTTTCTATTCTGGTGGTTTGGTTGAACAAGAATTAATTCAATGCATTAATGGTCGAACCATGCAAGCATTATTCTATGTATTTTGTTTCCTTTTCTTTATAAATAAAACGTGTAATTAACTATTTGATGATAGATTCAACGAATTAATTTGCTATTTGCTTGATTGCAAATTGTTGAAGCTTAGTGGCCAAAACACTTTCTAGGGACTTTGGGATTTTCTCAAAGATCCTCCCACCATCTCCACATCAATTAATTTATCTGTGAATTTTATGTTGGAATTATCAATAATTATTTGAGGTCATGGTAATATACTGGTTTTAATAGATATATTTTCTAAAATGTCTTTCTTCATACATGTTCAAAGACAATTGACGCACCTTATGCAACAACATTTTACTTGGAAAATAGTTATGTTATATAATTTCTCCTAGGGTCATCATATATTTGATAGAGATGTCACATTCATTACTTATTCTTGGAAAATCTTATGAAAATTATTGGGTACTACCCTGAAAATTTTAATTGCTTTTTTCCAGTTGAGGTAGTAAATAAAAGCCTTAGAAATCTATTGTGATGTCTAGTTTGAATGCCTAGGCAATTAGGATCTCTATCTTGCCACTGCTAATTTTGTGTACAACAATGCTTTATGTAAATCTATGAGCAAGCCATCATTCGCAATTGTTTAGAGATTGAATTCTAGAAAACATGTAGATCTTGTCTCTTTAACCCTGCATATATATATATATATATATATATATATATATATATATATATATATATATATATATGAGATTAGAAAGCAATTTGATTTGTATCCTATGAAATAGTCTAATTTTGTGAATACCACGAGCAGTGCTTGAGTATAATGAAAATGACATCCCAAATGCTTCGCACAAACCAAATATTACAAACTGCATGCAAGGTTATGCATAAGAAGAAAATTTAGCTCTAATGCTTCTATTTTTATATTTGTGTGTAGTTTAAGGCATATTTTTAATTTTATATTTTCATAAAGAATTCCATCTCTCTCTCTCTCACACACACATATATATATATATTATATGTGTGTGTAGTTTGTTACCTTAGTTCAAACATGCAATTTACAAGGATAATATTATTATTCATAAATTCATAAAAAATCATAGAACCTCTATAGAAATATTGATTCGATCATCTTGTGATAATATTCTAAAATTTAATGTTTTGCAATAATATGGATACTATTTTTTATTGTTCAATAACTTATATTTAATTTATGGTCTATTAATTAGCTCATCTTTTAATATCATTCTAAGAATTATTGATTTGTGATAATATGATCATTATTTTTCTGGTTCCATATCTCAATTCAAAAATTCTCTCAATTCTCATATAAATGTCATCTTAAATGTAATAAAATCTTTTTTATTTCAATATCAATTAAAATATCATTGATTCAGCATTTCTTTTAACAACAAAGTTGCTTCGAATTTCCTGTGTTGTAGTGGTTTGAGTTGCATATTCACCCGTTAGAATTGGTGGTTTGACCTTTTGTTAATTCCCTTTTCCTGGATTATCTCTGAAGGCATGTTTTAACCATCAGGGAAGGAACTGGAGAAACTCGCTACAGGAGTGGGTTTTTCTGACGCTAGGCATTATGAAATCACTGCAGGCCTCATGGGAAACCTGGTTGGAACTCGCTAGCTGCTAGGACGCTGCATCATGCATTCATCACAAAAGCTATAAAGAAACAATTTGATTCAACTTATGCGTTCCTTTCTAATAGAGATTGCATGCATTGTCAGATCTTTTATTTTTTTTTTCATGATGATACAATGTTTTGTTAGTAAATCATAATATTTAAACTAGTTTGCTATTATCTGATTTCCTTGCTAATGCTGCTTTGTAGCTATACACCAGGAAAAATTGATTAACTAGTCATCCAAGATATTACATGTTGAAGTAACAGTTGAAATTTAATATTTACCATTGTAAAGGAGTATATATATCGTTCTTTCTGTATGTGTTGTGGGGTTATGTGGGCTCGCAAAATTCGGCCCCAGCCTTCTCTGCTACTTTATTCGAGGAAGTTTTAACATATTAAGTTCCGGGGTAAATTTTGGGAAGGCAGATGGGTTTGTAGATAAGACACCACCCAAAGATTTCGCCCTCATTTTACGAGGACTTTATGATTTGAGTTCTGTTTTCCTATAGGCACAAGCCCCTATAGTTAATTACCATTCTCGATAACGAGAGAGAACTTTCAATTAAGGCTAGTCGTCAATCAGATACGTAGATATACATAGCATTTGGCATATAGTAGCAGCATGGGCATGGTGTTTGGAAGGGTATTGGGAGAATTGATGCGAACTACTACGTGGATTTGAAGCTGCGCCAAACTGCAAAGGTATGGGTCTGTAGGCACGTCTTCGACAGTGATACGGCAGGATTTGCGTATGGGCATGATAGAGGTATGTAAAAACAATTCTATTTCTTTTTTGTTTTCTGGTATGGAAGTCAACAGGCTATTAGATACCCAAGGTTGGCAAAAAAAGTTCTCCCTTTATTTCATTTGCATCTCCTTCAAGCATGAATTTCCTGTAGCTTGCCACCCGGATGCCATAATCCTTGGAAACATAGGTGTGAGTAGGGTTTAGCAGGAAGCAACATTCGTAAGTGGGAAACAATTAGACATAGTAGTGGGAAACAATAGAAGTCGACAACAAGAGTAGCAGAAAATAAAGGTAGGCAGCAAGAGGCATCAGAAATAGGAGGAATAATAGAAATCGACTACAGGAGGCAGAAGGAAACAGGATAGCATAACAACAAAAGTGAGCAAACTGTTATCAAAGTAGATATGGTAATTAGAAACAGAGAGAAATTTATTTTTTATCAATTTCTTATCAAACTTTAATAACTATTGAACTCAAAATGTGCTAGACTTTGAATTCAATTGGATGAGTTGAAACATTACAACAGTGATTCAATTCCAATAAGATAATGACAATAACAAATAATACATTTCCATTCTTATAAGAACCATCACTATAGTCATGAATTATACAAGAAAAATTAAAGAAAATTTATATCATAGTACTGTTGGACTTAAAAATTTGGATGTAATGAATTTAATATTTGATATTTGTCAAGGTAGTCTAAGCAAAATTATTGCGCTTCTTATGAGTAGGTTTATGATGTCAATATATAAGATAAGATATATCTCACATAATCATCCAATTGATGTTACCGTGGATAGATATTGAAGAATTTGTGGTTTGTTTTTGGCTCAAGTTGGAGAAATATTTTTCTATGATTCTAAACCAATTAATACAGTATCAAGAAAGTGTTTGATAGTTTCTTAGTTTAGGGTATTGATTGTTGTTGCCATTATTTCCAATTATTTTTTTTCTTTATTGTGTATAAATAGTAATTTGTCAAAAAATTTGGTACTCTTTTGCATTAATAGTATTCAAAACAAGAGAGCCAGTGAGTTTTTGTCCTACATCGCTTGATTATTGTGAATATTGAATCTTGAAATTTGGTCGAAGCCACATTAGAGTTGGATTTCGTTTGTAACTGTTTGTTTTGCTGCTTTCTAAAGCAGTTTTTTAGTACAATAATTTTTTTAATTAAAAATTTTTGTATTAGAAAGTTGTTTTAAAAAGCAGCAAAAAAGTTATCTCAAATGAAACCTCTATTTATTTTTACCATTTTTGTGTGGTGTTTGATCATATGTGATATTTGGTGCTTAATCAAACTCAACAGTGTTAGATGTTTTAAATAAATATTATTATATGATTTTGATATTTTATGGATGAGTTGATTTAGTTATATTTATCACCTCAGTCTATCTTATTATACTAACCCTTGAACAACATTGAAAAAGTTTAGAATTCATTTTGTTATACTGCCAAAATAAATACTCGTTAAAATTTTTTTGAATGAGTTAACAACCCTCTTAATCAAGAGAAATTATTAGGTGCGGAGTAATGACGTAGAGATATGTCTGGACATCCATTTAAAATGTGACACATGAAGTACGCTTTTGTTGCATTTTTTGTGTGCTATTTACCTGCGTTTTAATTGCACTTTATTTGCGCTTTTAGTGTGCTTTGCTTAAAATTCTGCGGACACATTAAATATAAAAAGTAAAAAATAAATCCAATTGAATATTCATGTGTCAACATTTTATTAGAGTCTGGACGTATCTCTACGTCCGGACTCTGCACCTAATAATTTCTAGAAAGTCTGTAAATGTGCTTGATTAATATCTCTTGCTACTTATTTTTCTATGTCAATAAATATGAAACATATATAAAAAAATTTGCATGCAAATATCCTTTGAATCAAAATAATAATATGCTGAAAATAAAATTAAAATATATAGGATATTTAAATAAAAATAGGGGACATTTATATCTTTTCAAAAAATTTAAATGTCTTTTAATTTCAAACTTATTATTCATTTTTTAGGCCTAATAAAAATATATCAAAATAATATTATATATTACTCTTTGAACGGCGAAATCATTTTTTTTTTTAAGTGCGAAGTGAGATATTTTAATTTTAAATTAAAAAACTTCAAAAGATAGCACAAGTTTATTATTATGGAAATTATACTTACATAAATAAAAATACATAATATATGAAAATATCTTAAAATTTTAGAAGAGGCACCTGCCCTCCCAAGCTGGAGTGGATCCAGGAAAAATTCTTGGTGGCAATTGCCAAACTTAATTTTTATTTTTCTTTCATAAGTGGCAAGAATAAAGATTTTAACTATTTTGACCACTTTCAATAAATATAATTGCCCAATTTTAAGAACGAATTTTTTTTTTTTTTGTATTTCATCCATAGAACCAGATGATGTAATAAATAAATTTTAGATGATATAATAATCATATAATAATATAGTTTTTTTTTATTAAAATAATTTGAATTCAAACAAAAATAAATATCTTATGTAACTTAAATTTAAACAAATTCAATTTTTAAATTTAATTTAAATTTATCAAAAAATTTTACTTACATATAAATTTAAAAGTTTATTATATTTTTATATTATATATTTAGATATAATTTATAGTTATAAATTTTATATTAAATTCATATTACAATTTTACATTAATAAATTATTGAAGTTAGATTAGATCATTTATTATAATTTAATTAAATTTTATAGTATATAAAATAATAAATGAAGAATATAATTGGTTTATCATTATTAATTAAAAAATAAATATTATCTACATCATAAAAATTTTATTTAAAAAATCTATTTTAAAATATATATAATATACATTGTAAACTTAAGAAATAAGCATTTAATTTTTTTTAGTCCCCACATTAGTTGGAAAACTTTATCTTGGTAATGATTTTATTTTATATTGTCTTTTGAGTTATGATGGAGTAATATCTCACATGAAGTGATGAAATCTTATGTATTGCTTAGTTGGAGTTTTTTAATTTAAAATTAAGCATTTTAAATTTAAATTAAATTACAAATATTACTTAATATTTTAAAGTAATTTATTTAATTATTTAAATAATTCAAAAATTGAACCAGACATTCGAGAGAACCGTGATTGGTACAGCGGTTTGATGGTTGAACCGACGGTTCAGGCTGATTCGATGTGAAAATAATTTTTAGGATGAATCAGACCGACCTTAAGACTGGTTCACAGTTGAACTGGTTGGACCGGCCGGTCCCCGGCCGGTCCGATTTTCTCTTGTTGCCCATCCTTAAAATAGAGGCCAGTTTCGCTCTTGTTCTCAAGTCTCAAGCCCTCTCTTAAAATTTCCCTTGCTTTTTTTCTCGTATAAACTGTATGCAGTGCATATTGGCAGCAAAGATAAGGAATCAAAGCCACAAATCTATAAGATAAAATCCTCACTGTTTTTTCTTCATTGAACATTTCAGCATGAAACGAGCCTAATGATAAATAACAGAAATACATGTCAAATTTCACATTGGTAGAACCAACCAGGGAAAAAATTGTGTCACCATATCTTGAGGCAAATTATACTAGTATATTCATATCCATCAAATTTGCATTTAGATTAATACTACATATAATATCATAAAAATGCACAAATCTCAACACAAATCTAACGAATATAAATCCCATCGCCATGTAACTTTTTTTCCAAAAAAAAAAAAAAGGAGAAATATTGTTTCTCAGTTGCTAACTTGTTTTGCTTGTCTGACGCCACAAAAATGGAACAGAAAAATCCAAATCATGGCCGAGAAAGCTTGAAAGCTCCTTTCAATTAATAACTAGAAATTAACTAGATTGCAAGAAGGCCAGCTGCACACACCAACCAACCTGCATGAACAAGCAACATAATCTCAGATTAAGATTTCGTTTGGCGAAAAATTGTTTTGTGCAGACAAAAACGGCGTCCGGGGATCAACCAGAGCATGCCACGTCACTTTTTTGCTCGGTATCAATGCTCGATACTGCTGTGTACCGAATGGCGTGGCGGGTTCTGGTTGGTCTCCGGACAGTTCGGTGTCCGTAAAGGATAATTTCTCTTGTTTGGCATGACTTTTTTATTATTTTTTAAAATAAATTTTCAATATAAAATATTGTTGCTTTAAAAGTTATAAGAAAGTCGTCCCAAATGAAATCTAATATTAACTAATCTTGGACATAATTTATATGCTACAAAGTACATTTGTAAATAGTTTTTCATTATTTTTGCTATCAAACACCATCATGGGCGGATCCCCATAAAAAAAAGGGGTCTATATGGGATTAATTTGGAATTTTGACCGTCCTAAAAAAATTATTTTGCCCATCATTTAGAGAGAGGAAGAAGCATTTGTTGAATACACTAAAAAAGGTAATGTAATTACTTTCTAATTTGTATAAAGTATGAGTGAAACTTTATCCAATGAAAAAAGAAATATCTTATTATTTATAAGTTGGGTTAGAAAAGAATTATAAGAAATAAGAGAAAAAAATTATAATTTCTATACAAATAAATCTTTTTTTTTATCTATTTTTTCAATCATTTTTTATTGCATTGCATTGAAATTCAATTAATTTTTTTTAATTTATGATTTTATTTTATTTTATTATTATTATTGTTGTTAATTAAAATTTTATTCTTGGATCTGCCGTGCCCTGAACACCATTATCAAATGACAAAAACCTGTATTAATTTAAGGCGTAAAAGTGGCATACCTCCAAGGACAGCATTCAGTATTGAAGCCTGCTTGACGATGAAGCCTTCAGAGATCTCTATACAATCATGATACAAAATCCATTATCACAGCTAATGAAGAATATTTGAAGCGGGCAATATAAAAGACTTTTAAATGCGTATGTAAGTGGTTAAGTGTTTGTGGGATGGCTACAGCAATTTATAAATTTGATTGTGAAATTATTATACAAAAAATAACTTTGCTTTTATAATTATATAACACAGTTTTTCATCATAGAAGCTTTTGAAAAATAGTGAGAAAATAGCAAAAAATGATGAATGAACAAAATTATAGTTACAATTTGAAAAAAAAAAAAAGAAAGTTGTCCCAAATAGCATCAATTATTATGCACGGATGCCGAATGCGGTATTGAGACTAATTAGAATGTGTCACGTCATCCTGTACTCGGTATCATGGCTCAGTACTGCTTAGTAACGTAGCTCGATACCGTTGGCATGGCACATTCTGGTTGGTCTCCGGACGACGTTCTGCATCCAGTCTCCGCATAGAATAATTTCTCCCAAATGGACCATAAATCACTAAAGTGGTTGTTTTTATAATAGCTTATCGTCCAATTTTGATACTATATTATGCATATTTCATATTTAATTTATAAAAAATACGCATCTCAATTGGGTCTTATGGTTGGGAGCTTTGACCATCAATCAAGAAGTATTGAGTTCGAAGTTTATATATGTCATGTGTGTGAGTTTGACTTAATCGACTCAAAAATTCAATATATATTTTATCTATATATTTTTTAAATATAATTTTTAAATATTAAAAATAATATAAAAAATACATACAACAACAACAACAAGCCTTTATCCCACGTGGGGTCGGCTACATGAATACTCTTTCTCCATTGAGACCTATTAAAAGTCAAATTCTCGTTTAAATCTAATAAAGAAAGATCATTCCTAATATTTTCTAACCAAGTCTTTTTAGGTCTACCCCTACCTTTCTTAACATAAGTCAAATCTAATACCTCTACTCTCCTAATCGGATCATCGGAAGGCCGCCGTTTTATGTGACCAAACCATCTAAGGCAAATCTCTCTAATCTTATCTTCTACTGGAGCTACTCCAACCTTTTTACGTATATGCTCATTTCGTATCCTATCTCTAAAGGTAAAGCCACTCATCCACCTGAGCATCCTCATGTCTGTCACACTTAAATTAGTATTATGCTTCTCTTTTAATGGCCAACATATAAAAATATAAATATTAGATATATAATGAAATGTATATAAATAAATTCTTAAAATAAACAAAAAAAAACTACTAATTATTTTTTAACATTAATTGTATTGTATTTCCATTCATACCAGTAGACTCGCAAGTAGTAGTAGAATTCCAAGCGTCGATCCCACCACCGCAAATACATAGCCGTTGGATCACCACACCGTAATCGACATCTTCCTCCCCCCTTACCTTCGTGTCATCGTACCCACACGACCCACCCGAAACCCGACAAGCACGACAACCCGTCTCATCGTCACCCGGCACCGAATAAGCAACACGAATGCCATAATCCCACTCCCCGGGCCCCCTCGCCCTCACCGGCGCAATGCTGTACGCACTACTATAAGCAGAACACCTCAACCGCGTCAAATTCACCTCCCTTACAACCCCCGCCGCCACCGAACAACACTCCGGCGGATTGGATGTCCCATACGCCGACGATCTCCCCCCCGCTTCCCACGCCGGACAACGGTAGTAGTCTTCGCACCCCATTCCAGACACATTTCCGCAAACTATCGTGTCGGGGAAGCCGAGTTGGAAGAGAGGGGAGTCGCGGCGGCAGCGGAGTAGGAAGAATACGTTGTCGGGTGCGGGTTGGAGGAATTTGGAGAGCGAGGGGTTGGTTATGAAGCCGTGAGCAGGGGAGGTATTAGGGGCGAGGGAATAGCAGTCGGACATGGTGGGGTCGTTTAGTGTTAGGCGGTGGAAGGCGTAGTCGATGGAGAGGACGCGGTAGGAGCCGGAGGGGATGTGGAGGAGGAGAAGGCTGTTGATGCAGAAGAGGAGTTGACGGAAATTAGGGTGGCCGCAGCCGCTCTGGAGGCTGAAGGGGTAGTCGATGGTTATGTTTCCACAGTATGATCTGCAGGTGGGCGATGATGGGATTAGAGGGAAAGAGAAGAGCAGGGGGAGGAGGTGGAAGAGGAGGAGGAGGAGGGTGAGGAGCAGGGTTGTTGGTGTTGAAGGTGGAGCCATTAAGATTAATTTGTAAGGATTGATGGATGGAGTGGTGGAGAATTAGGTTAAGTTGATTAATTACAGTAGAGATTTCATAAGGTGTGGGGATGATGATGAGAGATGGTGCAGAGGGAACAGAACAGATTCCTTGCTTGCTTTGGTTTTTCTTTCATAAAGGTGCGCGCTTTTGTTTAGTTTTTTTTTTTATTTATTTACTTATTTATCTTATTGCTTATTTATTTATTTATTTATTTTATAAGTATTTGTTGATTTTAGAGGCACTTGCATACATTTCTCTTAATTTTTTCAGTATCAAACATTTAAATTTTTATAATTATTTGTATAATATTTAATCTTTTGACATATAAAAACATATAGATTACTGAATTTGGGTGAGAATTTGAGAAAAATCGAGTATATAAGTTAAAATAAAGATTTATATATTAGACGCATAAATATATAAAAATTAGGAGATATGCATGTAAATGCCTTGTAAAATTCCTTCTTAATTTTATAGGAGATATATATATATACAACATAATTTTTATAATTTTAATTTATTTATATAATACTTTAATCTATAAATAATATAAAATTTATATATATATACTATAAGCATAACTTTTGCTCCTTCAAGATTGACTCATTTTCTTCCAAGAGAATGAATAGTTAAAATAGAATAAATAGTTTTTTAATAAAAAAATAAAAACTAATGTCTTAAAATTCAAGATTAAGTGTTGTATCTTGATTTTTATTTAACTATGAATATCTTGAACTATTTTTTCTCAAAATGTAATGCTAATGTGATAATCCTTTAGCTATAACTCAACTGGTAGAATTCCTTTTTTTTTTCTTTAGAAATTAGTTTTGTAAAACTATATGGTAAATACATTTTATCAATATTTTGAGTTAAAATTTATAAACAAGGAGTTGTTTTAGATGAAATAATAATTGAAATATACTTTTAAAAATATTAAATTTTATATTATAAAATATACATACTCATTGCCATTCAAATTTATATATGTTTGATATTGGACCAAATTTAAGTTTTGTTTGCCCGGGTCTATAGCTATATATAGGTGTATAGGTTGTTGTAATTAGAGTCCTTTTGTAAAGCCCATTAGAAGGGCAAATTATTGCGTCCGATGTCCGGATTTGTCCGGACACCAATCCAGGCGCGCCACGTCAGCAAAATACACCGGGCCCCAGCGTATTTGGGTGACGTAGCGCATCTGAATTGATTGTTCGGACACAATAATAAGAGGAATAAAATTTCCTATGCAAGCTCTCTCCCTCTCTTCCCTCGCTCTCTCTCTCACTCTCTTCCAAGAAGCTCAAGGGGCTTCTTTCTCCCAAGAATGCATAACAATATAAGTTTAATTTTAAAACGACAATCCCCCAAAGTAAATTTCATATATGAATAGATGTTACATCAAATATTTTATGTGCAATTGTTGGAGCATTTTTTTTAAATTGATAAATTAATATTTAATTTATCATATTTTAAATTCAACTCTCAGCCTCATATATTTGAATAGATTAGAATAAAACTTTTATCGGATAAGATCCTCTTAATCTTACAATATATTAAAGAAAAAATTATGTAATGATATCTTAATGTATTCTGCATCACAATGAAATTCAAGGCCTTTAAATTGACATAGAAATTAATGCTATATATATAATATTCAATAATTGCACTAATCTCGATATAAGTTTATAGGCTTTAAAGCCCATCTTGATGTAAAACTCATCAGTTTATCTTTACTTAACTTTTTCTTTTAATATAAAAGTTTTGTTTTGGAACAGATTTTCTTATTACTTCTTAAAAATAATTTTTTAATAAAAAAATTAAAATCTCTATTAAAAAATTGCTTTAAGAAACATTTAAAAAATCATCTTAAATAGAGCCAAAATGTCTACTCTTATTGAATCATTACTGCAATTCATCAAAAACTTGTTTATCCGACATTTATGAACTTGATCCGGAGAGTCCCCAATGTACTAACAAGCAGGAAACTTCAAAATTTTTCTTCTCATTTAAAAGATAATAAATACTCAGTCCAAATTCAACAGTCCAACAGAAAGACTGCCAACTCCAATAACTATAATGTTCAGTAGAGAAAGGCTTAGGATAACAAATCCTTAATGAAGATTCTCAATGAAGAAAATATACTTGAAATTTAAAGATTCTAATTTTCAATCAGATCCTTGAGAGCTTTAGATGTCCACTTCGACGCTTTCACATCAATAGTTTTTGTTGAGCTGCATGACCACCTTGAAAAAAACCTCTTTCCTGCTCCTCTAAGCATCTAATGCATAATTAACTACATATCTCCCAGGCACAATTGGTGTTGCTGGAAGTAGACTATGTATTCAGTAACTATATAAACACCTCAAAAAACTCAAATTTTTACACTAAAAAATCGAGTATAGATGTAGCTGTAGGGTCGAGCTAATGGTCCATTCTTCTCAAGCAGATTCCTCCTTGGATCTGTCATCCGAAGAGAGAGAGAGAGAGAGAGAGAGAGAGAGAGAGAGAGAGAGAGAGAGAGAGAGAGAGAGAGAGAGAGAGAGAGAGAGAGAGAGAGAGGTTCTTTTTTGAATCTTTGGAATAATCTGACAAAACTGGTAGAGAGACCCTCTCATTGCCATGAGACATTGTAATTGTTGCATTAGTTCTCTAACTTGCCAGATAATATGACTGAGGAAACCATCTCATAAACAAGCAGTGCTTCAGCTTCATTATCAAAGAGAAGAGAGCATAACAAGGTACATGAAGAACTGCCACGGCGAAGTACCTAGAGAGGGAGGAGAGGTATCATCAGCCCGTGTGCAGAAGTGGCAACAATAGCATAATAGTTTCTTATTAGTCGGTTGCTTATCTACCCTTACGTTCCATTTTATGAAGTTCAAATAAGTTAGAAAAACAAAAGCAAAAATGAAATCATCCTAAAAAATCTATCAAGGCGAGGAGGGCTGTTTCGAGTGTGGTGATGTGGATAGATGGAGTTTGCCTGCATCAATGTATCATGCTTTTCATCAATATTTTAAATAGAAAAAATTTAGGTGAAGATATCCTGATCAAATTTTAATCATGATGAGCGTAATAGCGGTTGAATTTGCTTTGAAATGAGAGTAATTAATGGGACATCAATCAAAATTTTGTATTAGCACTTATCACAAATTAAATCCAACAGCTTCAAGACCCATACTCATATAAAACAATTTGTTAGAATATTTTGAGTATGCTTACATATGCCTTCATAGATATTTAACATATAGTCCAAGAGTTACGAGAAGAGACTCGCATCGAGTGGACTCCATAAAGGAACTCACCCAAGGAACATTAAACCCCACTTGTCTGGCCTACAAAGAAAGGTTGCCCCTCTTGGGGGCAATGAAGGATCTCGTCAACCAAGTAACTTGTCGCTTTGCCCTATGGAATGGAGAAAAATACCAAAGTGCTCGCCCCCACTCAGGGGTGATTTGCCTTCATACATCACACATCTAAGCCCAACTACAAAAAAAGCATCTACCAAGAGAGTCCTCAGCTCGCCCTACCATGACTAAAAAAACAGCTAAGTTTTTCTTCTCCACATCGTCAGTTCACTTGTCTCCACCTCTAGGCGATTTGAGGCTCAACATAGATCATTAGCGGCTCCCAGACATCATCCTTCAACCCGGACACCCCTTGCTCAATTACTCACTAACACACTCAATCAGCACATACTCGACGCTAATAAAACTCGTCCGTACACACTCACATTATTGAGCTGACGTAAGTCAAGGATAGTCTGTATAGCATTTTACTTTTTTACTTTCTTGAGATGTACCTTTCTTGTAGCTATGAAAACCCTATAATAAAGGGCGATGATTAACAACTTATATCTTTTAAACTCTTTAATATTTGGAGATCTTTTTTTTGCTGATCTTTTATACTAAGTTTTTGAGCACTTTTCTCTAGCTTTTACCTAACATTTTCTTTTCCCTCCATTCTTACACAGATTTCAGGCCACTTCTTTAAGAGTTTGTATGTTAATAAGGTCGGGTGCCATCCACGAAAAAATTTTAGACCCAACATCTTGGACCATTTTTTTTTTTTTACATTTTTTAAATTATCTTTCAAGGAATTTGATTTAAAAGATAATGGAAAAGATAGTAACTTCAGAGCATTTTTTTTTTTTAGCAAAAAGATCATACCAGATAGGGGCATGAGCTGATGACAAGTCAAGGAATGGATAGGGCCACCTGTATGAAAAGAGATCAAACAAACAAAACTTACACAAGAAGCTATTCATCACAAAAGTTTCAAAATCAGAGTAATAGTGAAAAATTACCAGATTGATTTGCAAATATGGTATACCCATTGAAAAAATCACGTAAAATTGATGTCCATAACAGGAAATATGCAATTCGAAACCAAGGGAATTGCTGACAAAATCATCATAAAAAGGATCAAATCTGCAAAAATCAGTAGCATTCATTGAAAATAACATGATTGTCCATTAGTCAAAAGCAAAAGAGATGTTTACCCAAGCAGTTCAGGGCAGTGTCACCAAGGAGGAAGACAGCATTTATTGAGTGCATTCCCTATTTGTAGCTGCAATAACGATTTACAATTAACCTTTTTTTTTATGATGGCAATACAATATTACAATTACAATGTAATATAGAAGTTTTGTTTTTTTGAAAACCTTTCAGGAGGGTAATACATGCAGTGCATTACAAGTAAAGATGCCATGAAATATCACCAACAAAACTGAACAAACAATAGCATTAGAAGACACCAAAACAAACAACTTGAAGCGTGGACAGATCCCTTATGCTGTTTCAAAGAGAAAGGTGACAACAATTTTCTTCCCTAAAATTTAAAATATTATGCATGTTTTTGTAAGCTGAGATAAAGCTAGTTATGATAATTCTGCATATGCCTTTATTTTTTTTTTTTCTCTCTTCTGTTATTTAATTCGTCACCTTTGCAACCTTATTATAAAACTTATTTGAAAACTAGTTTTTTGCATTGGATCATTTAAAAGCTCATGTTCAGAATGCAACCCATAGTCAGGTTCTAAGCCACTGCCTTAAAAAATTTAAGATTACCAAAAAAAAATTATTCCACAAATAATTTCTTGCATGCAAATTCCACAATAAATTCAAAATAGTTAAATATAACGAATGTATTATGTTGATAGTGACAAAAACATAGAAAAATTAAACAGCAAAAACTGCCTAAAGAATTTGATTTCTAAAAGTGTCGAGAGAGAACATGAAGCAGGATGTTATGTACTGGCTTCAAAGTTGCATATTCTAAGGTTTCATTTGGGGATGACTTTCTTACTACATTTTAAAGCAGTTTTTTTAATAGAAAAAATTAAAATTTTTATACTAGAAAAGCTAATTTTAAAAAGCAGTAAGAAAGTCATCCCAAACAAAATCTAAATAATGATAAGATTGTTAAGATGCTTGTTTTTCTTGTACACAGGAGACGTTGTGACTTGTTAATAGTCCAGCCAGAATAGGACAATGAATGCAGTAATAAAAAACTTTTTGATCAGGATACGGATACTTACAAAATTGAGGTCATAATCTTTAATGGCTAGAAACGGAAATATGATAAGCCAAAAGACAAAATCCGTAAGCATGACAGCACCTGCATTTTGTCTGTTCAAAGTTACAGAGGCACATGAGTTGGTATTCAATATGTATCTGATATGAATCAATGTGTGCGCGTCAAGAACAAGCCCAAGATATATTATCCTACAAAGTGGAGATGCATTTCCAGTTTCCTGCAGGTATTATCTTCTAATAATTCTTGTGTCATCCTGAGAAAACTTTTTCCATTTGCTTTTCCAGTGCAATGATTATGAAAGTAGCACTAAGGTAGTAAGTTAAAGGAATAAAATCCCCCCCAAAAAAAAGAGATCTTGACATCAAATCTGATGTAGCACATTTTCTATTCAAAATATGGTGTCATAGACTTTCAAAAAACTACATCTTCCTAAAACCTCCAAATTAAGAAACCAACAAGATTTAATGGGAGTAGTAAGGCCAAGAAAAAAAAAAAAGTCATGAATTATCATTTCAATCTAACCCAAAACATCATAAGGAAATAAAACTTAACATAAAGAGCAATATACAGATATATAGACAAACTATCTTTCGCTAGCAAGTTATAACCATTTATAGCAAGATCTTTAGCGTTTATTATCGTGGCATAATTGGAGAAATTTTGTATTTTGATTTCTTGTTCTCTTTTTTTTACAAATATATAGACACATATATGCTTATACTGCACAAAATTTAATAGATGCCTATTTCTTCTATTCTTTTTTTCTTTCTAATAGGAGTAATATTACACAAAAAACAAACACACAAAATTTATTTGGATCGACTTTTATAGGTGTCATGCACTTCTACTTGGAAGGAGTTTGTAGTAGTCCAACTCACCAAATGCTTATGTGACTATGAGTTTTTGTGTAGAGTTTTTTTGGGGAGTACAATATTTCTCTCTTCTAACAGTAATGAGGGTCATTTTTTCGATTGGGCTGTACTAAGATCGGATGGTGACACTGTTCCTAGCCTTGCATCGAAAATAGGCACTTTAAGTATCTTCATTTGTTAAAAAAATAGGCCTGCGGAAGAGCCCTTAACTATAGAGTATGTATGTTCTTAGCATGTCTGATGCTAAGTAACCAGCAAAACCTATGTGGCCATACTAATATTTCCTCACTATTAACCAATTATTCAAAAATCTCTGCTTATACGCTCCCTGAACATAATATTCTTCTTGCTACAGCAAACAAAACAGTTATCTTTAATGATAAACCCATAAAGCAAAAGATGCAACACTGCAGTTAAACATATTGCATGAACAATAAAGAGTGCATGTACACGGTATGCATGTTCAAGATAATCTGTTCAGATGGAGGCAAATTATTCTTAATAAGTTGCAATGACCATAATTCATAAACAAAACCCAATGTCATACGCAATGAAAACTTTAACAAAATTAAATCACAATCACAACAATTAAGCACTCATTTGATTATCCAGTGAAAAGACAAAAATAAGCTTTGATCCTATGGCTTTCATAAGTTACCAACCCTATGCTCTAATTGAAATCATTTTCTTCTCTTAAAAGTACCTGATAGATAATTTGGAAGAGATATCCACCTAAACCTGCAGGTTTTCGATTGTTCTGGTGATCTTGAGATAAAGGATTCTTCATTGTATGAGGGCCATTTGAAGCTTCACCATTCATAGAAGAAATGTATGAGCTATGCTCAGAATCCAACCTCATACGGTCAATGCTATCACCAGAAACTTTATTTATGTATTGATAGCACCCATAAGCAGACAGCAACAAGCCAAGCTAGAAGAAGATGCCCAAAGTGAGAACCATGCACATGTTAGAATGAGCTTTTGGAAAGAAAATTCTAGTGGCCATAAATGAAACCGAGCAAGTGTAAAAGCAAATTAAACTCGACATACCCCAAAATAAATTGTAACCAGCATGAAAGTCCACCTGTGACACAGAAAATCACATCAGAGAACATAAGATGTAGAATGATCTTTTTTATAAAAAATTACAGAAAAAGACTCTAAATTTGTCAGCAACAAAATCATCTACAAAAAAAACAGTGAAGTTCTTCATTTGTACCTTAAAAAACTGTGATGGTAGAATTTTAAAAAATGAGAATGAAGAACAAGAAATAGTTAATGAGAATTAATCTGACATCACATGAAGGTCACAACATATAAAATGGCATACAAACTCGTTTTCTACACAACTAGTTAATCAAGCTCAATCGCCCTCTCGAATTCATCATCATTGTTTTAGTTTTTACTTATTCTAGCGAAGAGTCATCTTTTCCTAAGGAGAGTATTTTAGAGACCTCTCTCTCGTGCTAAAAAAAAAAAAGCACAAGGCTCAACTTACAAATGCCTTCTAATACAAGATCACAAAGGCTTAGCCTCCTACGAGACTAAAAATGCCCGTTATTGAATTTTACATGGGCAAGATAGATCCGACCAACCACCTATCCTGCTTTTGAGTCCACAATCTCCCTTCTTAGAGTTAGCGATGAAATGAAGTGCAATCTTCTCTTCACAAGCTTTTAAGGAGGTGCCACTTGGGTGGCTCTCACAAACTTCTTCTAGGGAGAATTTCTAGCTTCTCAAATTTTATGATGTACACTCATATATGCCTTTTAGATATTTAACAGGTAGCCGAACGGGATCATGGAGAGTAAACTAATACCTCGTATACCTCAGTAGCGTGAGTTCGCTCAAGAGTTATTAGTCCATAAGTTGGCGAGAAAATCAAAAAGGAATTCTCCACTCGTCGACAAACACCCATCATCAGTCATACTTGTCATCCAAGCTACGGGGAAAAAGGTCTTCTCAAGAGGATTCCAGCTCATCCCTCCATGGTCATTTGGCCTTGGAGCCTATTACCCCCCTCCATTTGGACATACTTGCCTCACAATTGGGGGCTTCATATAAAGGTTTCCAATGACTTTGGAGTGTTCACCAACCACCAACCCTCATCAGATCTTTCCTCTCACCGGACTCGCCTACTCCTACTCGTCTATACATACTCGACACAAGCGAATCACCCCGAGACAGAGGAGTAAAATAGGAGTGTTGACACATGGGATCATTAATTGGTGCACTCAGATCCCTATAATAAAAAGTGCATAAGAACATTTGAGATCTTTTGATGCAGCAAACTATTTTTCCACAAAGTTTTCATCTTCTCTTTTCATTCTCACACAAGTTCTCGAGGTATACCCCTTTAGAGCTTACCTATTAGTAAAATTCGATGTTACCCACAAAAAAACTTGAATCCAACATATGGAGTAGTTTATCACTCAACCACTGTTAACAAATTCTGTATGATATTTATTGACTTTAAAAGATCTTGTAATATCTTACAAGATCTTATAATAAATTTTACATCTCCAAATCATTTCTTATTACCATTATAAATTGAGTTTTAGTAGTAATGGTTTGGCATCTCACAACCAAAAGTAAATAAGGTGGGGGAGAAAGAGAGGAGAGGGGATGCCAACCAAGAGAGAATGATGAGTTTTTAAGGCACTCATAGTTTTAGTTCCATTAATAGGCGAAATTTTCGATTATAGTAGGCAAAAACTCTAGCAGCAGAGAAAGAGAGAGATTCATAACACCATCAATAATATTTTCTTCTCAACATGAAGACCTCGTCTTTATAGGACGTGATTGCATTATCTCTTTGTCATTAACATAGCCATAGTGATATTTCTATCATTATTTTTAATTTTTTATGAAGAGAAATCCTTGAGTGTCTATGATGTCTTGCATTTTTTCTTTTATCTTCATTTAGTTTTTACAAAGTTTTATTACCATCAAAATGGGACTATAAAATACAGAAAAGCAATTAAACAAAACATAACTAGCACTGCTAAGTGCTAACTATGATGAATTCTGAGACCATCAATTATAATATATAATATAATAATGTAAGTGGCAGCAGCAGAAGTTTTTTATTCAGGCATCAAAGGTAAATATTATGAACAAGAAAAAAAAAAACAATGAACAATTACATTATGCATGCATACACACAGTTAACGATTGATTTTTGGGAAAGAACAAGAAAAGCATCCACACAACAACAAAGAACAAAGAGAACAGCATGAACTGAATTGCAAAACTACAAGTAGTTGAGATAAAAGTAATAATGATGATGATGAATTGCAAAACTACAAATGCGGCATTCTTTTCAGTCAGAAACCAAAATTGGAGGAAAGGAGTCTCACTGAGTATAGTAGAACAATATGGAAGCTCCATCCACAACAACGTTAACAACAAGCAGCGCCACAAATACCAAAAATGCAATCACCCGAAAAAGCAGCAGCCAAACAGGGTGAATTGTACTAAGACAGGGCATCCAAGCCTCATCCTCGTATGAAGCCCCCATATTTCTATGTTGAACCTCTCCTTCCACTGTCCCATCAGGTTTAGAACCTTCATATTTCCATACCAAAATAGAAGCCCCCGCCATAGAGGAAAGCACCCATATTGCACACAACATGAATCTCCAGTTGATCCAGTAGGAACGATCCATGGTATTGGAAACCATGGTAGGATGCCAAGAATTTATCGATTTTCCTGTTGAAAAATGCATAGAAAGTTATTTCTCTAGTATCTAACTCCACTGCAGCTTCCTTTAATTTGATTTTTTTTTTTAATCAGCGATTTCCTATCAGTCTGTCATCACTACTCCCAGCCCAAAGAGCAAGGGAAAATTTTTTTCCAGACACTTAAATCCTAATCCGAAGTAAATGAAGGAATTTAAAAGATGAACAACACCAACAATGAAATGAAGGGGACCTCATGAACTCAATGAAAAATCGCGGTGAAAGCAATAAAAAACGCGATTTTGAACATGATGGCGAGGAGATGACGGCATTGGATGATAGAAAAAGAAACGAAGTGAATGATAGCTTCGCTAAAACAAAATAAAAATTAAAAGAAAGAACAAAATGAAAGGTAGAATGGAAACTCAAACAGTCCAATCAATACTCAGAACCAATAAGACAAATGCAAGGAGCGTCCTTTACCTCCTTACCCGTTGCTTAGTGGAAGGAATTAAGCGGTTGGGTGAAAGAAGATGCTTGACTTGCGAAGGTTTTCAGAAGAAGAATCTGTCGCAATCAAAATTCATGCAAATATGTAGATTGAAGTAAAGCATACACCATCATTAAGATATTGTATTGGATTATTACCTTATACAAAAAGAAATGTAATAGAGAAGAAAAGGACATTGGCATGGGATTCTTACACGCAAGAAAAGCAGTGCAGGCTCTTGGCATGGCAGAGAGAGAGAGAGAGAGAGAGAGAGAGAGAGAGAGAGAGAGAGAGAGAGAGAGAGGAATTGAGAATGAAAAGTGATGCCTTGCTTTGCTTTCTCTCCCTCTGCTTCCTGCTTTAATTTATCGGCACTTTGTCTCTCCTCAGTTTGCCATTGTCCGCCGCTCGATTCCTTCTATTTGGCTTTTGAGGGAAGGAAAGTGGAGGCGAATGAAGGATACAGGAGTGGAAGTTTAAGTAATTTAGTTGGGAAAAAAAAATAAAAATTTTATTGAGATTTTATTGACTTTCTTCTGTATTAAATTTGTACTTTGAAACTTTGTTTAAAAGAACCTGATTGAATGCTGTTGGGACTTGCCGCACCCCCGTGAGTTTTTCAACTTTTGATTAATATTCATGACTTCTATATTCACTGTTACTTTTTAAAATATTTATAAATTAATTGTGATGTTTTTTTTTTTTTCATTAAAATTTTTTAAAAATAGTATGAAAATTTTATCAAAGATTTCATTTGAGATAATTTTTAGAATATTTTTAGGACATGAAAAATAGTCAACAAAAATTACATTTGAATGACAACTTGTTTACTATTTTTTCAAAACATTATGATACTATTTGGAGTAGCGATCCAATTGACTTCAAATCTATCATCAATTTCTGTGTATTTTTTGTGACTTATTTCTAGGGAGAGTAAGAAGTTAAGTTTTATTTCTAAGTTTTCTACAAAATTTAAAATATACACCACTAATATAATTTGATTGTCGTGATTACATTTCGATAAATTTGTTGTTTTTCTCATCCCGCTCGTAGATTTTCCATCAATAGAAGTGTTATTCATATTATTCACTAATTCAACTTTTCAAGAGAGAACTAAACATTTCGAGATTGAATATCGTCTTACTCATCATCATCTTCGCTGAGCCACTTTTTTCTTGCAATTTATTTCTTCTTCTCTATGGCTTGAACTTGTTTATGATTTCCCATTCGCTTTCTCTTTTCTCTTCTTGATTGACAAACTGTTGATGCTTCTTCTAATAGCATTATGATTTTGTAAGAAATTAATAGAATTATTCAGTATCATACAAATATTAAAGCATTCATTATATATTTATAGTAGAAATATATAGTCAATATTATTATAATAAATCCTCACTATTATGTTTTTATTATTATTTTATTTTACTTTCTATATATAAACACTTTTGCATGAATATATTATTTATTAAAAAAAAAAATATTCCAATTCTAACTTTTTTATAAAGAACTTCCATAAATATTTTTATTTTAAATTGGAAATGCAACCGAACTATTCATTTTAATTCCATTTCAATTTTATCTATATTTTGATCAAAGAAAAAATTTAAAAAGTCCTATTTTTTTAATTTATAATTTACAGTAACCGACTTAATTTTTTCAATATTTTTAATTTTCATTTCATTTCTCTCAAATTTCTTCCATCAAAAGTTACAAACACAATCTTTGACCGGAAATTAATGGGCACCACATTCCACCCCGCAAGCAAAAGGGTTGCGTGCCTATGAGTGCAAGAAGCCCATTAATTATTAAGCCCAAAATAAAGCTGCGGGGCCCAATGGCTATATGGGTAATTAACTAATCATTAATCACCGCTGGGGGGATTTTTATTTGGTCCGGTGTCCTGACGTAGCTCTATGTTCAGACGCCAGTGAAATGGTGCCACGTGCTCTTACTTTTTACCGCACGGCCGACGACCCGACCCGGATCGGACCCAGAATGTTATGTATTGGCTGATTTGTGCAAACCGATGTATTGCTAGGTATTGCTACATATTGCTTAGCAATAACGAGAAATATCATTCTATCAAGACCAATGTCAAGCAATACTCTGTCAAGACCAATACCTAGCAATACCGAGCAATACCTAGCAATACGCGAACATAGCAACACCGGTTCCGATTCAGGTCGGGTCATCGGGCCGCCCGATAAAGAGTAAGAGCACGTGACAACATGTTATTGGCCTCCGCCCTAATAATTGTTCCCGCTGGGGCGCTTAATTAACCCGACATCGACAAAAGGCCATGAAGGGATTAGCGGTGGATAAGGGATGAGAGGGCCTAAACACAAATAGATTTGGAGGGATTTAAATTAATTAATTATGTAATAGTCGATTAGTTTAGTGAAAGATAAGAAGGAGAGAGAGTTTAAGATTCGCTTTTAGTACATCGAGCCAGCTGAGAGCTTTCGGGAACGACGCTCGGACATTGTCGGTCGGTACGATGTCCCTTTCATTTTTTATTTGATGTTTTTTTTATCAGAAATATATTTTAAGCAAAAATTGATATAATTTTATATTATTTTAAATTATATCGATTGAATAATATGATTTTGAACGATAAAATGAATTTTAATGATAAATTCATGCACATTATATATACACAAAATTTAAACATACAATATTTTATTTGTCATCGTAAACTCTTAGCTAATAGATTACGATTTTATTTGACATAACTTTTTATTATTTTTTTTTCAAACTTTAATTATAATTTGTATTTAGTTATTCTTTTTTCACTGTATTTAATCATTTTTATATTCGGAAGTTGTTTGTTATAATGACTTTCAAAAATGATAATTTTTTCACAAAACATTTACAATCACATTTATAAAAAATTACAGCACCCAAAAAATGCATATATATATATATATATATATATATATATATATATATATATATATATATATATAATATATATATATATATATATATATATATGGGAATTTGTAATTATTTATTAAAAAAATTTTGTGATGAAAATTTACTTTTGCAACTAAAGTAACTATGATTTTATTTGGGACAATATTCTTATTGCTTTACAAAGCTACTTTTTAGTACAAAATTTCATAAAAGTAAAAAAAAATAGCAGTCTAAAACTTGTTGAATTATTCTGTGCGGACAACGAACAGGGACAATCGTTCGGTTTGTCTCCATGAACAGTAAAAGTGTAGCTTACTACGCTTTTGCCATTCAAGGAGACAAAACTGGTTGTTTTTCCCGTCCAGTAAATCTATTGAGTCAAAAAGTTAATGAAATAAAACTGCTTTTGCTATTCAGTGAAAAAGTTAATGAAATAAAAATACTTATTTTTATTAATTAGTTTTTTAATAAATCTATTGATTAGTTAGTACAGCAAAGCAGGTTTTATTTAATTATTTTTTCTATGAACACAGAGTACATTAGCTGCATGTGTTCCTTGTCCTTCAAACAAACAAAAACAATAATTCTGACATGGCTGTGCTTCCATTTGTCTTTATTTTATTTCTGCCTATTTCTTTATCTGAATTTGATAATTTAAAATATAGTTTATTTTAATATATTTGCTTTCTATCTTACGTTTCTGCAAAATAGTTTTATTGTTGTTTTAAGAATCTTTTGGGACCATTTTAAATTTTTATATATTTGATTTTAAAGTTTGTTAAAAGAAAAATAATTTTTATAAATTATTAACAGCTATAAAAAAAATATTTCTTTATATAAATTTTTTTGAAAAATAAGAAAAAATAACAAATAAAATTATGATTCTGATATGAAAAATAAAATATTTCTCCGAATAAATCCTAAAATCAGGTCATATCTTAAGATTATTAAATTTATTATAAGATGAATATAATATATATAAATAATTAATTAAAGTTTATAATACAATCTTCTCAAAAAAAAAAAAAAAATCTACTGACTTTGAAGCTCTAAAAATTGATCTATTTTTTTTTTTTTTTCATAATTTGGCATTAAAATTTTGAAAAAAAAAATACTTATTTTCTTATTTATTCATGAAATATAATTATTAAAAATTATAAATTTAAGAACAAGAATCAATAAGCTTGGAAGCATAGATAACATTTTTCATTAAAGAGTGATATGTCTTCATACCTATCATGAAGCAAAGAGCTGAAACAACGAAGAAGAATATGAACCAGAAGATAAAGCTTGCAGCAGATCAGAAGGCAGAAAAGCCAGTGAAAATAAGAGAAAGCAGACACTTAACTTTTAAATAATAAGATTAAGGCTTCACTAGAGACGGCAAGCATAGTACTTCTTAAAGCAGTTATTTAGTACAAAATTTAAAGTTTTTGTATTAAAAAAATACTTTAAGAAGTAGTAATAAAGCCATCTCAAATGAACCATAAGACTTCGTTTGAAATGGCGTTCTTACTGCTTCTTAAAGCAACCTTTTAGTACTAAATTTAAAATTTTTGTACTAAAATATACTTTATGAAGCAGTAAGAAATCCGTCCAATAGCTAAATTTCTTACTATTTCTTAAAGCAACTTTTTAGTTAAAAAAATAAATTTTTACATCATAAAACTACAATAAAAAAGCACTCCCAAATAAAGCCTAAAACTACAACAGAACACAGAAAAGCATGCAAATATAGAATGCATGAATTAACGCATGAAGCTTGGCGTGAGAATCTCGTGACATTTGTTTCTAACATGACACAACGTCTTGGATGGAAATAAAAAATAAAATAGAAATAAAATAAATAAGTGAATATATATTTATATTTATATCTATTTATATTATGTGAAGGGGATATGCATGAAAAGGTTGGAGTAGCTCCAATACTGGAAGATAAGATTAGAGAGAGTCGTATTAGGTGGTTTGGTCACGTAAAACGGTGGCCTTCCGATGACCCAGTTAGGGGAGTACGTAGAGGTATTAGATTTGACTTATGTTAAGAAAGGTACCGTCAGACATAAAAAGATTTGGTTAGAAAATATTAGAAATAACCTTTCTTTATTAGATTTAAACGATAGGACACAATGGAGAAAAATGATTTATGTAGTCGACCTCATGTAGTGGATATGCTAATTCTGTTTTTATTTTTTATTTTTTTATTTTTGTATTATCATTTATGTTTCTATCAAGTTTCTTAGTTGTGCGACTTTGTTGAAGGTGAGAAGGGAAGATCTATGATGTGGAATCAGCTTTTTGAGATCAAATGACTTATTTTACCATAACTGAAAATATTGTTCTTCTCATCATGCTTTAGGTGTGCTATTTTTTAGTATCAAAGCAACTATGACGAATATGATCAATAACTTCTTGCATTGTAAGGGGGTAAAAAAATATGCAGCTCATTTTGATCGGTTGATTGAGAGCTTTGACTACCATCCAAAAAAATTTGAATTTGAAACTTACGTATGTGACGTGTTTGAGTTTTTTTTGACCTGTTGGTTTGACTATATTTTTATGCTAAAGTGGGCGTCTTCATTGACAATTCCAATTGCTCTCTTCCTACTGGTGATGAGAATCTCTACTTATCAACCCTCCTTCCTTACATGCTCTTGGATGGGTAAAACCTTCTTCTACATCAAGATTATACATCTTTTATTGGTCTCCCACCGCTCCTTGTTCATTGGAAGACAATTATCTTGTTTAATGGTTTTGTTATTAACTATGCTTTAATTACTAGCATGGAAGGTTGAGAATTAAGAGCTAAATATTAGCTATGTATTTTGTGGGATGTGGGATTTGTAGTTAGGCGCTAACAACTAAACTTAGTAAGCAGCATGTTTATTTATATTATACTCGATTGCAGTCTTGTATTCATAATTGTTTCAAGTAACAAATAATTTGAAAACATCTTTTATTTTTTATTTTTAAAGAAACTGTGGACTAGAAATTAAAAATAAGAAAAACAATAAGCATAGAAAATAGGAGAAATGGGTTCAAACATTGTATGTTTATATAATTGTAACTACTATAATCAATCATAAAACATGCATATACCACCTCTTAAAAACAAGGTACAGTATCGTAGTTGAGACCAAAGAGACACAGGATAAAACCACACACTATCATCCTCCACCCCACGGACCGCCCCACACCCAATGCCCCCACCATACTCACCAAACAAAATATAAATATTTTTTATTTTTTTTTTCCTTTTTATATATTCTTTATTGTTTTCTTTAAAATTATTATTTTATTTATAATTATTTTATTTTATTATTTTTTAGTACTGTTGGACTTAAAAATTTGGATGTAATGAATTTAATATTTGATATTTGTCAAGGTAGTCTAAGCAAAAATTATTGCGCTTCTTATGAGTAGGTTTATGATGTCAATATATAAGATAAGATATATCTCACATAATCATCCAATTGATGTTACGTGGATAGATATTGAAGAATTTGTGGTTTGTTTTTGGCTCAAGTTGGAGAAATATTTTTCTATGATTCTAAACCAATTAATACAGTATCAAGAAAGTGTTTGATAGTTTCTTAGTTTAGGGTATTGATTGTTGTTGCCATTATTTCCAATTATTTTTTTTCTTTATTGTGTATAAATAGTAATTTGTCAAAAAATTTGGTACTCTTTTGCATTAATAGTATTCAAAACAAGAGAGCCAGTGAGTTTTTGTCCTACATCGCTTGATTATTGTGAATATTGAATCTTGAAATTTGGTCGAAGCCACATTAGAGTTGGATTTCGTTTGTAACTGTTTGTTTTGCTGCTTTCTAAAGCAGTTTTTTAGTACAATAATTTTTTTAATTAAAAATTTTTGTATTAGAAAGTTGTTTTAAAAAGCAGCAAAAAAGTTATCTCAAATGAAACCTCTATTTATTTTTACCATTTTTGTGTGGTGTTTGATCATATGTGATATTTGGTGCTTAATCAAACTCAACAGTGTTAGATGTTTTAAATAAATATTATTATATGATTTTGATATTTTATGGATGAGTTGATTTAGTTATATTTATCACCTCAGTCTATCTTATTATACTAACCCTTGAACAACATTGAAAAAGTTTAGAATTCATTTTGTTATACTGCCAAAATAAATACTCGTTAAAATTTTTTTGAATGAGTTAACAACCCTCTTAATCAAGAGAAATTATTAGGTGCGGAGTAATGACGTAGAGATATGTCTGGACATCCATTTAAAATGTGACACATGAAGTACGCTTTTGTTGCATTTTTTGTGTGCTATTTACCTGCGTTTTAATTGCACTTTATTTGCGCTTTTAGTGTGCTTTGCTTAAAATTCTGCGGACACATTAAATATAAAAAGTAAAAAATAAATCCAATTGAATATTCATGTGTCAACATTTTATTAGAGTCTGGACGTATCTCTACGTCCGGACTCTGCACCTAATAATTTCTAGAAAGTCTGTAAATGTGCTTGATTAATATCTCTTGCTACTTATTTTTCTATGTCAATAAATATGAAACATATATAAAAAAATTTGCATGCAAATATCCTTTGAATCAAAATAATAATATGCTGAAAATAAAATTAAAATATATAGGATATTTAAATAAAAATAGGGGACATTTATATCTTTTCAAAAAATTTAAATGTCTTTTAATTTCAAACTTATTATTCATTTTTTAGGCCTAATAAAAATATATCAAAATAATATTATATATTACTCTTTGAACGGCGAAATCATTTTTTTTTTAAGTGCGAAGTGAGATATTTTAATTTTAAATTAAAAAACTTCAAAGATAGCACAAGTTTATTATTATGGAAATTATACTTACATAAATAAAAATACATAATATATGAAAATATCTTAAAATTTTAGAAGAGGCACCTGCCCTCCCAAGCTGGAGTGGATCCAGGAAAAATTCTTGGTGGCAATTGCCAAACCTTAATTTTATTTTTCTTTCATAAGTGGCAAGAATAAAGATTTTAACTATTTTGACCACTTTCAATAAATATAATTGCCCAATTTTAAGAACGAATTTTTTTTTTTTTGTATTTCATCCATAGAACCAGATGATGTAATAAATAAATTTTAGATGATATAATAATCATATAATAATATAGTTTTTTTATTAAAATAATTTGAATTCAAACAAAAATAAATATCTTATGTAACTTAAATTTAAACAAATTCAATTTTTAAATTTAATTTAAATTTATCAAAAAATTTTACTTACATATAAATTTAAAAGTTTATTATTATTTTATATTATATATTTAGATATAATTTATAGTTATAAATTTTATATTAAATTCATATTACAATTTTACATTAATAAATTATTGAAGTTAGATTAGATCATTTATTATAATTAATTAAATTTTATAGTATATAAAATAATAAATGAAGAATATAATTGGTTTATCATTATTAATTAAAAATAAATATTATCTACATCATAAAAATTTTATTTAAAAAATCTATTTTAAAATATATAATATACATTGTAAACTTAAGAAATAAGCATTTAATTTTTTTTAGTCCCCACATTAGTTGGAAAACTTTATCTTGGTAATGATTTTATTTTATATTGTCTTTTGAGTTATGATGGAGTAATATCTCACATGAAGTGATGAAATCTTATGTATTGCTTAGTTGGAGTTTTTTAATTTAAAATTAAGCATTTTAAATTTAAATTAAATTACAAATATTACTTAATATTTTAAAGTAATTTATTTAATTATTTAAATAATTCAAAAATTGAACCAGACATTCGAGAGAACCGTGATTGGTACAGCGGTTTGATGGTTGAACCGACGGTTCAGGCTGATTCGATGTGAAAATAATTTTTAGGATGAATCAGACCGACCTTAAGACTGGTTCACAGTTGAACTGGTTGGACGGCGGTCCCCCCGGCCGGTCCGATTTTCTCTTGTTGCCCATCCTTAAAATAGAGGCCAGTTTCGCTCTTGTTCTCAAGTCTCAAGCCCTCTCTTAAAATTTCCCTTGCTTTTTTTCTCGTATAAACTGTATGCAGTGCATATTGGCAGCAAAGATAAGGAATCAAAGCCACAAATCTATAAGATAAAATCCTCACTGTTTTTTCTTCATTGAACATTTCAGCATGAAACGAGCCTAATGATAAATAACAGAAATACATGTCAAATTTCACATTGGTAGAACCAACCAGGGAAAAAATTGTGTCACCATATCTTGAGGCAAATTATACTAGTATATTCATATCCATCAAATTTGCATTTAGATTAATACTACATATAATATCATAAAAATGCACAAATCTCAACACAAATCTAACGAATATAAATCCCATCGCCATGTAACTTTTTTCCAAAAAAAAAAAAAGGAGAAATATTGTTTCTCAGTTGCTAACTTGTTTGCTTGTCTGACGCCACAAAAATGGAACAGAAAAATCCAAATCATGGCCGAGAAAGCTTGAAAGCTCCTTTCAATTAATAACTAGAAATTAACTAGATTGCAAGAAGGCCAGCTGCACACACCAACCAACCTGCATGAACAAGCAACATAATCTCAGATTAAGATTTCGTTTGGCGAAAAATTGTTTTGTGCAGACAAAAACGGCGTCCGGGGATCAACCAGAGCATGCCACGTCACTTTTTTGCTCGGTATCAATGCTCGATACTGCTGTGTACCGAATGGCGTGGCGGGTTCTGGTTGGTCTCCGGACAGTTCGGTGTCCGTAAAGGATAATTTCTCTTGTTTGGCATGACTTTTTTTATTATTTTTTAAAATAAATTTTCAATATAAAATATTGATGCTATAAAAGTTTAGAATAGTCGTCCCAAATGAAATCTAAAATTAACTAATCTTGGACATAATTTATATGTAAAATTACAAAGTTACATTTGTGAATTAGTTTTCATTATTTTTTTTTGCTATCAAACACCATCATGGGCGGATCCCCATAAAAAAAAGGGGTCTATATGGATTAATTTGGAATTTTGACCGTCCTAAAAAATTAGTTTGCCCATCATTTAGAAGAGAGAGGAAGAAGCATTTGTTGAATACACTAAAAAAAGGTAATGTAATTACTTTCTAATTTGTTATATAAAGTTATGAGTGGAAACTTTATCCAATGAAAAAAAGAAATATCTTATTATTTATAAGTTGGGTTAGAAAAGAATTATATGAATTTAGAGAAAAAAATTATAATTTCTATACAAATAAATCTTTTTTTTTATATCTATTTTTTCAATCATTTTTTTTATTGCATTGTCTTGAAATTCAATTTAATTTTTTTTTTAATTTTTGATTTTATTTTATTTTATTATTATTATTGTTGTTAATTTAAAAGTTTGTATTCTTGGATCTGCCGTGCCCTGAACACCATTATCAAATGACAAAAACCTGTATTAATTTAAGGCGTAAAAAGTGGCATACATCCAAGGACAGCATTCAGTATTGAAGCCTGCTTGACGATGAAGCCTTCAGAGATCTCTTTACAATCATGTTTACCAAAATCCATTATCACAGCTAATGAAGAATAATTTGAAGCGGGCAATATAAAAGACTTTTAAATGCGTATGTAAGTGGGTTAAGTGTTTGTGGGATGGCTACAGCAATTTATAAATTTGATTGTGAAATTTTTATACAAAAAAAATAACTTTGCTTTTATAATTATCATAATCCACAGTTTTTCATCATAGAAGCTTTTGACAAAAAATAGTGACCGAAAATAGCAAAAAATGATGATTATGAACAAAAATTATAGTTACAATTTGATAAAAAAAAAAAAAAGAAAGTTGTACCCAAATAGCATCAATTATTATGCTCGGGATGCCGAATGCGGTATTGAGACTAATTAGAAATGTGTCACGTACATCCCTGTACTCGGTATCATGGCTCAGTACTGCTTAGTAACGTAGCTCGATTTTACCAGTTGGCATGGACATATTCTGGTTGGTCTTCCCGGACGACGTTCTGCATCCAGTCTCCGCATAGAATAATTTCTCCCAAATGGACCATAAAATCACTAAAGTGGTTGTTTTTTATAATAGCTTATCGTCCAATTTTGAATACTATATTATGCATATTTCATATTTAATTTTTATAAAAAATACGCATCTCAATTTGGGAGTCTTATGGTTGGGAGCTTTGGACCATCAATCAAGAAGTTTTGAGTTCGAAGTTTATATATGTCATGTGTGTGAAGTTTGACTTAATCGACTCAAAAATTCAATATATATTTTATATATATATTTTTTAAATATAATTTAAATATTTAAATAATATAAAAATACAATACAACAACAACAACCAAGCCTTTATCCCACGTGTGGGTCGGCTACATGAATACTCTTTCTCCATTGAGACCTATTAAAAGTCAAATTCTCGTTTTAAATCTAATAAAGGAAAGATCATTCCTAATATTTTCTAACCAAGATCTATTTTAGGTCTACACCTACCTTTCTTAACATTAAGTCAAATCTAATACCTCTACTCTCCTAATCGGATCATCGGAAGGCCGCTCGTTTTTATGTGACCAAACTCATCTAAGGCAAATCTCTCTAATCTTATCTTATACTGGAGCTACTCCAACTTTTTACGTATATGCTCATTTTCGTATCCTATCTCTAAAGGTTAAGCCACTCATCCCACCTGAGCATCCTCATGTCTGTCACACTTAAATTAGTATTATGCTTCTCTTTTAATGGCCAAACATATAAAAATATTAAATACTTAGATATATAATGAAATGTATATAAATAAAATTCTTAAAATAAACAAAAAAAAACTACTAAATTATTTTTTAACATTATTTGTATTGTTATTTCATTTCATACCAGTAGACTCGCCAAGTAGTAGTAGTTGAATTCCAAGCGTCGATCCCACCACCGCAAATACATAGCCGTTTGGATCACCACACCGTAATCGACATCTTCCTCCCCCCTTACCTTCGTGTCATCGTTACCCACACGACCCACCCGAAAAACCCGACAAGCACGACACTCTCCCGTCTCATCGTCACCCGGCACCGAATAAGCAACACGAATGCCATAATCCCACTCCCCGGGCCCCCTCGCCCTCACCGGCGCAATGCTGTACGCACTACTATAAGCAGAACACCTCAACCGCGTCAAATTCACCTCCCTTACAACCCCCGCCGCCACCGAACAACACTCCGGCGGATTGGATGTCCCATACGCCGACGATCTCCCCCCCGCTTCCCACGCCGGACAACGGTAGTAGTCTTCGCACCCCATTCCAGACACATTTCCGCAAAAACTATCGTGTCGGGAAGCCGAGTTGGAAGAGAGGGGAGTCGCGGCGGCAGCGGAGTAGTAGGAAGTAGAAATATACGTTGTCGGGTGCGGGTTGGAGGAATTTGGAGAGCGAGGGGTTGGTTATGAAGCCGTGAGCAGGGGAGGGTATTAGGGGCGAGGGTAATAGCAGTCGGACATGGTGGGGTCGTTTTAGTGTTAGGCGGTGGAAGGCGTAGTCGATGGAGATGAGGACGCGGTAGGAGCCGGATGGGGATGTGGAGGAGGAGAAGGCTGTTGATGCAGAAGAGGAGTTGACGGAAAATTAGGGTTGGCCGCAGCCGCTCTGGAGGCTGAAGGGGTAGTCGATGGTTATGTTTCCACAGTATGTCTCTGCAGGTGGGCGATGATGGGATTAGAGGGAAAGAGAAGAGCAGGGGGAGGAGGTGGAAGAGGAGGAGGAGGAGGGTGAGGAGCAGGGTTGTTGGTGTTGAAGGTGGACGCCTAATTAAGATTAATTTGTAAGGATTGATGGATGGAGTGGTGGAGAATTAGGTTAAGTTGATTAATTACAGTAGAGATTTCATAAGGTGTTGGGGATGATGATGAGAGATGGTGCAGAGGGAACAGAACAGATTCCTTGCTTGCTTTGGTTTTTCTTTCATAAAGCGTGCGCGCTTTTTGTTTAGTTTTTTTTTTTATTTATTTACTTATTTATCTTATTGCTTATTTATTTATTTATTTATTTTATAAGTATTTGTTGATTTTAGAGGCACTTGCATACATTTTCTCTTAATTTTTTCAGTATCAAAACATTTAAATTTTTATAATTATTTGTATAATATTTAATCTTTTGACCATATAAAAACATATAGATTACTGAATTTGGGTGAGAATTTGAGAAAAATCGAGTATATAAGTTAAAATAAAGATTTATATATTAGACGCAATAAAATATATAAAAATTAGGAGATATGCATTGTTAAATGCCTTGTAAAATTACCTTCTTAATTTTATAGGAGATATATATATATACAACATAATTTTTATAATTTTAAATTTATTTATATAATACTTTAATCTATAAATAATATAAATTTTATATATATATAACTATAAGCATAACTTTTGCTCCTTCAAGATTGACTCATTTTCTTCTTCAAGAGAATGAATAGTTAAAATAGAATAAATAGTTTTTTAATAAAAAAATAAAAACTAATGTCTTAAAATTCAAGATTAAGTGTTGTATCTTGATTTTTATTTAACTATGATATATCTTGAACTATTTTTTCTCAAAATGTAATGCTAATGTGATAATCCTTTAGCTATAACTCAATTACTGGTAGAATTCCTTTTTTTTTTCTTTAGAAATTAGTTTTGTTAAAACTATATGGTAAATACATTTTATCAATATTTTGAGTTAAAATTTATAAACAAGGAGTTGTTTTTAGATGAAATAATAATTGAATATACTTTTAAAAATATTAAATTTTATATTTTATAAAATATACATACTCATTGCCATTCAAATTTATATATGTTTGATATTGGACCAAATTTAAGTTTTGTTTGCCCGGGTCTATAGCTATATATAGGTGTATAGGTTGTTGTAATTAGAGTCCTTTTGTAAAGCCCATTAGAAGGGCAAATTATTGCGTCCGATGTCCGGATTTGTCCGGACACCAATCCAGGCGCGCCACGTCAGCAAAATACACCGGGCCCCAGCGTATTTGGGTGACGATAGCGCATCTGAAATTTGATTGTTCGGACACAATAATAAAGAGGAATAAAATTTCCTATGCAAGCTCTCTCCCTCTCTTCCCTCGCTCTCTCTCTCACTCTCTTCCCAAGAAGCTCAAGGGGCTTCTTTCTCCCAAGAATGCATAACAATATAAGTTTAATTTAAAACGACAATCCCAAAGTAAATTCATATATGAATAGATGTTACATCAAATATTTTATGTGCAATTGTTGGAGCATTTTTTTTAAATTGATAAATTAATATTTAATTTATCATATTTTAAATTCAACTCTCAGCCTCATATATTTGAATAGATTAGAATAAAACTTTTATCGGATAAGATCCTCTTTAATCTTACAATATATTAAAGAAAAAAATTATGTAATGATATCTTAATGTATTCTGCATCACAATGAAATTCAAGGCCTTTAAATTGACATAGAAATTAATGCTATATATATAATATTCAATAATTTGCACTAATCTCGATATAAGTTTTTATAGGCTTTAAAGCCATCTTGATGTAAAACTCATCAGTTTATCTTTACTTAACTTTTTCTATTTTAATATAAAAGTTTTGTTTGGAACAGATTTCTTATTACTTCTTAAAATAATTTTTTAATAAAAAATTAAAATCTCTATTAAAAAATTGCTTTAAGAAACATTAAAAAATCATCTTAAATAGAGCCAAAATGTCTACTCTTATTGAATCATTACTGCAATTCATCAAAACTTGTTTATCCGACATTTATGAACTTGATCCGGAGAGTCCCCAATGTACTAACAAGCAGGAAACTTCAAATTTTTCTTCTCATTTAAAAGATAATAAATACTCAGTCCAAATTCAACAGTCCAACAGAAAGACTGCCAACTCCAATAACTATAATGTTCAGTAGAGAAAGGCTTAGGATAACAAATCCTTAATGAAGATTCTCAATGAAGAAAATATACTTGAAATTTAAAGATTCTAATTTCAATCAGATCCTTGAGAGCTTTAGATGTCCACTTCGACGCTTTCACATCAATAGTTTTTGTTGAGCTGCATGACCACCTTGAAAAAAACCTCTTTCCTGCTCCTCTAAGCATCTAATGCATAATTAACTACATATCTCCCAGGCACAATTGGTGTTGCTGGAAGTAGACTATGTATTCAGTTAACTATATAAACACCTCAAAAAAACTCAAATTTTTACACTAAAAAATCGAGTATAGATGTAGCTGTAGGGTCGAGCTAATGGTCCATTCTTCTCAAGCAGATTCCTCCTTGGATCTGTCATCCGAAGAGAGAGAGAGAGAGAGAGAGAGAGAGAGAGAGAGAGAGAGAGAGAGAGAGAGATGAGATGAGATATGAGAGAGAGAGAGAGAGAGAGAGAGGTTCTTTTTTGAATCTTTGGAATAATCTGACAAAACTGGTAGAGAGACCCTCTCATTGCCATGAGACATTGTAATTGTTGCATTAGTTCTCTAACTTGCCAGATAATATGACTGAGGAAACCATCTCATAAACAAGCAGTGCTTCAGCTTCATTATCAAAGAGAAGAGAGCATAACAAGGTACATGAAGAACTGCCACGGCGAAGTACCTAGAGAGGGAGGAGAGGTATCATCAGCCCGTGTGCAGAAGTGGCAACAATAGCATAATAGTTTCTTATTAGTCGGTTGCTTATCTACCCTTACGTTCCATTTTATGAAGTTCAAATAAGTTAGAAAAACAAAGCAAAAATGAAATCATCCTAAAAAATCTATCAAGGCGAGGAGGGCTGTTTCGAGTGTGGTGATGTGGATAGATGGAGTTTGCCTGCATCAATGTATCATGCTTTTCATCAATATTTTAAATAGAAAAAATTTAGGTGAAGATATCCTGATCAAATTTTAATCATGATGAGCGTAATAGCGGTTGAATTTGCTTTGAAATGAGAGTAATTAATGGGACATCAATCAAAATTTGTATAGCACTTATCACAAATTAAATCCAACAGCTTCAAGACCCATACTCATAAAACAATTTGTTAGAATATTTTGAGTATGCTTACATATGCCTTCATAGATATTTAACATATAGTCCAAGAGTTACGAGAAGAGACCTCGCATCGTGTGGACTCCATAAAGGAACTCACCCAAGGAACATTAAACCCCACTTGTCTGGCCTACAAAGAAAGGTTGCCCCTCTTGGGGGCAATGAAGGATCTCGTCAACCAAGTAAACTTGTCGCTTGCCCTATGGAATGAGAAAAAATACCAAAGTGCTCGCCCCCACTCAGGGGTGATTGCCTTCATACATCACACATCTAAGCCCAACTACAAAAAAGCATCTACCAAGAGAGTCCTCAGCTCGCCCTAACCATGACTAAAAAACAGCTAAGTTTATCTTCTCCACATCGTCAGTTCACTTGTCTCCACCTCTAGGCGATTTGAGGCTCAACATAGATCATTAGCGGCTCCCAGACATCATCCTTCAAACCGGACACCCCTTGCTCAATTACTCACTAACACACTCAATCAGCACATACTCGACGCTAATAAACTCGTCCGTACACACTCAAATTATTGAGCTGACGTAAGTCAAGGATAGTCTGTATAGCATTTTACTTTTTTTACTTTCTTGAGATGTACCTTTCTTGTAGCTATGAAAACCCTATAATAAAGGGCGATGATTAACAACTTATATCTTTTAACTCTTTAATATTTGGAGATCTTTTTTTGCTGATCTTTTATACTAAGTTTTTGAGCACTTTTCTCTAGCTTTTTACCTAACATTTTCTTTTTCCCTCCATTCTTACACAGATTTTCAGGCCACTTCTTTAAGAGTTTGTATGTTAATAAGGTCGGGTGCCATCCACGAAAAAAATTTAGACCCAACATCTTGGACCATTTTTTTTTTTTTTACATTTTAAATTATCTTTCAAGGAATTTGATTAAAAGATAATGGAAAAGATAGTAAACTTCAGAGCATTTTTTTTTTAGCAAAAAAAGATCATACCAGATAGGGGCATGAGCTGATGACAAGTCAAGGAATGGATAGGGCCACCTGTATGAAAAGAGATCAAACAAACAAAACTTACACAAGAAGCTATTCATCACAAAAAGTTTCAAAATCAGAGTAATAGTGAAAATTACCAGATTGATTTGCAAATATGGTATACCCATTGAAAAATCACGTAAATTGATGTCCATAACAGGAAATATGCAATTCGAAACCAAGGGAATTGCTGACAAAATCATAAAAAGGATCAAATCTGCAAAATCAGTAGCATTCATTGAAAATAACATGATTGTCCATTAGTCAAAAGCAAAGAGATGTTTACCAAGCAGTTCAGGGCAGTGTCACCAAGGAGGAAGACAGCATTTATTGAGTGCATTCCTATTTGTAGCTGCAATAACGATTTACAATTAACCTTTTTTTTATGATGGCAATACAATATTACAATTACAATGTAATATTAGAAGTTTTGTTTTTTTGAAAACCTTTCAGGAGGGTAATACATGCAGTGCATTACAAGTAAAGATGCCATGAAATATCACCAACAAAACTGAACAAACAATAGCATTAGAAGACACCAAAACAAACAACTTGAAGCGTGGACAGATCCTTATGCTGTTTCAAGAGAAAGGTGACAACAATTTTCTTCCCTAAAAATTTAAAATATTATGCATGTTTTTGTAAGCTGAGATAAAGCTAGTTATGATAATTCTGCATATGCCTTTATTTTTTTTTTTCTCTCTTCTGTTATTTAATTCGTCACCTTTGCAACCTTTATTATAAAACTTATTTGAAAACTAGTTTTTGCATTGGAATCATTTAAAAGCTCATGTTCAGAATGCAACCCATAGTCAGGTTCTAAGCCACTGCCTTTAAAAAATTTAAGATTACCAAAAAAAATTATTCCACAAATAATTTCTTGCATGCAAATTCCACAATAAATTCAAAATAGTTAAATATAACGAATGTATTATGTTGATAGTGACAAAAACATAGAAAATTAAACAGCAAAAACTGCCTAAAGAATTTGATTTTCTAAAAGTGTCGAGAGAACATGAAGCAGATGATGTTATGTACTGGCTTCAAAGTTGCATATTCTAAGGTTTCATTTGGGATGACTTTCTTACTACATTTTAAAGCAGTTTTTTAATAGAAAAATTAAAATTTTTTATACTAGAAAGCTAATTTAAAAAGCAGTAAGAAAGTCATCCCAAACAAAATCTAAATAATGATAAGATGTTAAGATGCTTGTTTTTCTTGTACACAGGGGGAGACGTTGTTGTGTGACTTGTTAATAGTCCAGCCAGAATAGGACAATGAATGCAGTAATAAAAAAAACTTTTGATCAGGATACGGATACTTACAAAATTGAGGTCATAATCTTTAATGGCTAGAAACGGAAATATGATAAGCCAAAAGACAAAATCCGTAAGCATGACAGCACCTGCATTTGTCTGTTCAAAGTTACAGAGGCACATGAGTTGGTATTCAATATGTATCTGATATGAATCAATGTGCGCGTCAAGAACAAGCCCAAGATATATTATCCTACAAAGTGGAGATGCATTTCCAGTTTCCTGCAGGTATTATCTTCTAATAATTCTTGTGTCATCCTGAGAAAACTTTTTCCATTTGCTTTTCCAGTGCAATGATTATGAAAGTAGCACTAAGGTAGTAAGTTAAAGGAATAAAATCCCCCCCAAAAAAAAGAGATCTTGACATCAAATCTGATGTAGCACAATTTTCTATTCAAAAATATGGTGTCAATTAGACTTTCAAAAACTACATCTTCCTAAAACCTCCAAATTAAGAAACCAACAAGATTTAATGGGAGTAGTAAAGGCCAAAAAAAAAAAAAAGTCATGAATTATCATTTTCAATCTAACCCAACAACATCATAAGGAATAAAAACTTAACATAAAGAGCAATATACAGATATATAGACAAACTATCTTTCGCTAGCAAGTTATAACCATTTATAGCAAGATCTTTAGCGTTTATTATCGTGGCATAATTGGAGAAATTTTGTATTTGATTTTCTTGTTCTCTTTTTTTACAAATATATAGACACATATATGCTTATACTGCACAAAATTTAAATAGATGCCTATTTCTTCTATTTCTTTTTTTCTTTTCTAATAGGAGTAATATTACACAAAAAAAACAAACACACAAAATTTATTTGGGATCGACTTTTATAGGTGTCATGACCACTTCTACTTGGAAGGAGGTTTGTAGTAGTCCAAACTCACCAAATGCTTATGTGACTATGAGTTTTTGTGTAGAGTTTTTTGGGGAGTACAATATTTCTCTTCTAACAGTAATGAGGGTCATTTTTCGATTGGGCTGTACTAAGATCGGATGGTGACACTGTTCCTAGCCTTGCATCGAAAATAGGCACCTTTAAGTATCTTCATTTGTTAATAAATAGGCCTGCGGAAGAGCCCTTAACTATAGAGTATGTATGTTCTTAGCATGTCTGATGCTAAGTAACCAGCAAAACCTATGTGGCCATACTAATATTTCCTCACTATTAACCAATTATTCAAAAATCTCTGCTTATACGCTCCTGAACATAATATTCTTGCTACAGCAAACAAAAACAGTTATCTTTAATGATAAAACCCATAAAGCAAAAGATGCAACACTGCAGTTTAACATATTGCACATATGAACAATAAAGAGTGCATGTACACGGTATGCATGTTCAAGATAATCTGTTCAGATGGAGGCAAATTATTCTTAATAAGTTGCAATGACCATAATTCATAAACAAAACCCAATGTCATACGCAATGAAAACTTGAAACAAAATTAAATCACAATCACAACAAATTAAGCACTCATTTGATTATCCAGTGAAAAGACAAAAATAAGCTTTAACATCCTATGGCTTTCATAAGTTACCAACCCTATGCTCTAATTGAAATCATTTTTCTTCTCTTAAAAGTACCTGATAGATAATTTGGAAGAGATATCCACCTAAACCTGCAGGTTTTCGATTGTTCTGGTGATCTTGAGATAAAGGATTCTTTCATTGTATGAGGGCCATTTTGAAGCTTCACCATTCATAGAAAGAAATGTATGAGCTATGCTCAGAATCCAACCTCATACGGTCAATGCTATCACCAGAAACTTTATTTATGTATTGATAGCACCCATAAGCAGACAGCAACAAGCCAAGCTAGAAGAAGATGCCCAAAAGTGAGAACCATGCACATGTTAGAATGAGCTTTTGGAAAGAAAATTCTAGTGGCCATAAATGAAACCGAGCAAGTGTAAAAGCAAATTAAACTCGACATACCCCAAAATAAATTGTAACCAGCATGAAAGTCCACACTGTGACACAGAAAATCACATCAGAGAACATAAGATGTAGAATGATCTTTTTTAAAATTACAGAAAAGACTAAATTTGTCAGCAACAAAATCATCTACAAAAAACAGTGAAGTTCTTCATTTGTACCTTAAAAAACTGTGATGGTAGAATTTAAAAAATGAGAATGAAGAACAAGAAATAGTTAATGAGAATTAATCTGACATCACATGAAGGTCACAACATATAAAATGGCATACAAACTCGTTTTCTACACAACTAGTTAATCAAGCTCAATCGCCTCTCGAATTCATCATCATTGTTTTAGTTTTACTTATTCTAGCGAAGAGTCATCTTTTCCTAAGGAGAGTATTTTAGAGACCTCTCTCTCGTGCTAATAAAAAAAGCACAAGGCTCAACTTACAAATGCCTTCTAATACAAGATCACAAAGGCTTAGCCTCCTACGAGACTAAAAATGCCCGTTATTGAATTTTACATGGGCAAGATAGATCCGACCAACCACCTATCCTGCTTTGAGTCCACAATCTCCCTTCTTAGAGTTAGCGATGAAATGAAGTGCAATCTTCTCTTCACAAGCTTTAAGGAGGTGCCACTTGGGTGGCTCTCACAACTTCTTCTAGGGAGAATTTCTAGCTTCTCAAATTTTATGATGTACACTCATATATGCCTTTTAGATATTTAACAGGTAGCCGACGGATCATGGAGAGTAAACTAATACCTCGTATACCTCAGTAGCGTGAGTTCGCTCAAGAGTTATTAGTCCATAAGTTGGCGGGAGAAAATCAAAAGGAATTCTCCACACTCGTCGACAAACACCCATCATCAGTCATACTTGTCATCCAAGCTACGGGAAAAGGTCTTCTCAAGAGGATTCCAGCTCATCCCTCCATGGTCATTTGGCCTTGGAGCCTATTACCCCCCTCCATTTGGACATACTTGCCTCACAATTGGGGGCTTCATATAAAGGTTTCCAATGACTTTGGAGTGTTCACCCAACCACAACCCTCTCAGATCTTCCCTCACCGGACTCGCCTACTCCTACTCGTCTATACATACTCGACACAAGCGAACTCACCCCGAGACAGAGGAGTAAAATAGGAGTGTTGACACATGGGATCATTAATTGGTGCACTCAGATCCCTATAATAAAAAGTGCATAAGAACATTTGAGATCTTTTGATGCAGCAAACTATTTTTCCACAAAGTTTTCATCTTCTCTTTTCATTCTCACACAAGTTCTCGAGGTATACCCCTTTAGAGCTTACCTATTAGTAAAATTCGATGTTACCCACGTCAAAAAAAAACTTGAATCCAACATATGGAGTAGTTTATCACTCAACCACTGTTAACAAATTCTGTATGATATTTATTGACTTTAAAAGATCTTGTAAATATCTTACAAGATCTTATAATAAATTTTACATCTCCAAATCATTTCTTATTACCATTATAAATTGAGTTTTAGTAGTAATGGTTTGGCATCTCACAACCAAAAGTAAATAAGGTGGGGGAGAAAGAGAGCAGAGGGGATGCCAACCAAGAGAGAATGATGAGTTTTTAAGGTACTCATAGTTTTAGTTCCATTAATAGGCGAAATTTTCGATTATAGTAGGCAAAAACTCTAGCAGCAGAGAAAGAGAGAGATTCATAACACCATCAATAATATTTTTCTTCTCAACATGAAGACCTCGTCTTTATAGGACGTGATTGCATTATCTCTTTGTCATTAACATAGCCATAGTGATATTTCTATCATTATTTTTAATTTTTTATGAAGAGAAATCCTTTAGTGTCTATGATGTCTTGCATTTTTTCTTTTTATCTTCATTTAGTTTTTACAAAGTTTTATTACCATCAAAATGGGACTATAAAATACAGAAAAGCAATTAAACAAAACATAACTAGCACTGCTAAGTGCTAACTATGATGAATTCTGAGACCATCAATTATAATATATAATATAATAATGTAAGTGGCAGCAGCAGAAGTTTTTTATTCAGGCATCAAAGGTAAATATTATGAACAAGAAAAAAAAAAACAATGAACAATTACATTATGCATGCATACACACAGTTAACGATTGATTTTTGGGAAAGAACAAGAAAAGCATCCACACAACAACAAAGAACAAAGAGAACAGCATGAACTGAATTGCAAAACTACAAGTAGTTGAAATAAAAGTAATAATGATGATGATGAATTGCAAAACTACAAATGCGGCATTCTTTTCAGTCAGAAACCAAAATTGGAGGAAAGGAGTCTCACTGAGTATAGTAGAACAATATGGAAGCTCCATCCACAACAACGTTAACAACAAGCAGCGCCACAAATACCAAAAATGCAATAACCCGAAAAAGCAGCAGCCAAACAGGGTGAATTGTACTAAGACAGGGCCTCCAAGCCTCATCCTCGTATAAAGCCCCCATATTTCTATGTTGAACCTCTCCTTCCACTGTCCCATCAGGTTTAGAACCTTCATATTTCCATACCAAAATAGAAGCCCCCGCCATAGAGGAAAGCACCCATATTGCACACAACATGAATCTCCAGTTGATCCAGTAGGAACGATCCATGGTATTGGAAACCATGGTAGGATGCCAAGAATTTATCGATTTTCCTGTTGAAAAATGCATAGAAAGTTATTTCTCTAGTATCTAACTCCACTGCAGCTTCCTTTAATTTGATTTTTTTTTTTTAATCAGCGATTTCCTATCAGTCTGTCATCACTACTCCCAGCCCAAAGAGCAAGTGAAAATTTTTTTCCAGACACTTAAATCCTAATCCGAAGTAAATGAAGGAATTTGAAAGATGAACAACACCAACAATGAAATGAAGGGGACCTCATGAACTCAATGAAAAATCGCGGTGAAAGCAATAAAAAACGCGATTTTGAACATTATGGCGAGGAGATGACGGCATTGGATGATAGAAAAAGAAACGAAGTGAATGATAGCTTCGCTAAAACAAAATAAAAATTAAAAGAAAGAACAAAATGAAAGGTAGAATGGAAACTCAAACAGTCCAATCAATACTCAGAACCAATAAGACAAATGCAAGGAGCGTCCTTTACCTCCTTACCCGTTGCTTAGTGGAAGGAATTAAGCGGTTGGGTGAAAGAAGATGCTTGACTTGCGAAGGTTTTCAGAAGAAGAATCTGTCGCAATCAAAATTCATGCAAATATGTAGATTGAAGTAAAGCATACACCATCATTAAGATATTGTATTGGATTATTACCTTATACAAAAAGAAATGTAATAGAGAAGAAAAGGACATTGGCATGGGATTCTTACACGCAAGAAAAGCAGTGCAGGCTCTTGGCATGGCAGAGAGAGAGAGAGAGAGAGAGAGAGAGAGAGAGAGAGAGGAATTGAGAATGAAAAGTGATGCCTTGCTTTGCTTTCTCTCCCTCTGCTTCCTGCTTTAATTTATCGGCACTTTGTCTCTCCTCAGTTTGCCATTGTCCGCCGCTCGATTCCTTCTATTTGGCTTTTGAGGGAAGGAAAGTGGAGGCGAATGAAGGATACAGGAGTGGAAGTTTAAGTAATTTAGTTGGGAAAAAAAATTAAAAATTTTATTGAGATTTTATTGACTTTCTTCTGTATTAAATTTGTACTTTGAAACTTTGTTTAAAAGAACCTGATTGAATGCTGTTGGGACTTGCCGCACCCCCCGTGAGTTTTTCAACTTTTGATTAATATTCATGACTTCTATATTCACTGTTACTTTTTTAAAATATTTATAAATTAATTGTGATGTTTTTTTTTTTTTTTTTTCATTAAAATTTTTTTAAAAATAGTATGAAAATTTTATCAAAGATTTCATTTGAGATAATTTTTTTAGAATATTTTTAGGACATGAAAAATAGTCAACAAAAATTACATTTGAATGACAACTTGTTTACTATTTTTTCAAAACATTATGACACTATTTGGAGTAGCGATCCAATTGACTTCAAATCTATCATCAATTTCTGTGTATTTTTTGTGACTTATTTCTAGGGAGAGTAAAGAAGTTAAGTTTTATTTCTAAGTTTTCTACAAAATTTAAAATTTCCACCACTAATATAATTTGATTGTCATGATTATATTTCGATAAATTTGTTGTTTTTCTCATCTCGCTCGTAAATTTTTCGTCAATAGAAGTGTTATTCATATTATTCACTAATTCAACTTTTCAAGAGAACTAAACATTTCGAGATTGAATATCGTCTTACTCATCAACATCTTCGCTTAGCCACCTTTTTCTTGCAATTTATTTCTTCTTCTCTATGGCTTGAACTTGTTTATGATTTCCCATTCGCTTTCTCTTTTCTCTTCTTGATTGAGAAACTGTCGATGCTTCTTCTAATAGCATAATGATTTTGTAAGAAATTATTAGAATTATTCAGTATCATACAAATATTAAAGCATTCATTATATATTTATAGTAGAAATATATAGTCAATATTATTATAATAAATCCTCACTATTATGTTTTTATTATTATTTTATTTTACTTTCTATATATAAACACTTTTGCATGAATATATTATTTATTAAAAAAAAAATATTCCAATTCTAACTTTTTTATAAAGAACTTCCATAAATTTTATTATTTTAAATTGGAAATGGAACCGAACCATTCATTTTAATTCCATTTCAATTTTATCTGTATTTTGATCAAAGAAAAAATTAAAAAAAAAATCCTATTTTTTTAATTTATAATTTACAATAACCGACTTAATTTTCTCAATATTTTTAATTTTCATTTCATTTCTCTCAAATTTCTTCCATCAAAAGTTACAAACACAATCTTTGACCGGAAATTAATGGGCACCACATTCCACCCCGCAAGCAAAAGGGTTGCGTGCCTATTGAGTGCAAGAAGCCCATTAATTATTAAGCCCAAAATAAAGCTGCGGGGCCCAATGGCTATATGGGTAATTAAATTAATCATTAATCACCGCTGGGGGGATTTTTATTTGGTCCGGTGTCCTGACGTAGCTCTATGTTCGGACGCCAGTAAAATGGTGCCACATGCTCTTACTCTTTACCGCGCGGCCGACGACCTGATCCGGAAATATTGCTATGTATTGGCTGATTTGTGCAGACCGAGGTATTGCTAGGTATTGCTCCATATTGCTTGGCAATAACGAGAAATATCATTCTATCAAGACCAATGTCAAGCAATACTCTGGTATTGCTAGGTATTGGTCTTGACAGAACTGTCAAGACCAATACCTAGTAATACCGAGCAATACCTAGCAATACGCGAACATAGCAACACCGGGTTCCGATCCAGGTCGGGTCATTGGGGGCCGCGCGATAAAGAATAAGAGCACGTGACAACATATTATTGGCCTACGGATGTAGAGCTACATCCGGTGTCCGCCCCTAATAATTGTTCCCGCTGGGGCGCTTAATTAACCCGACATCGACAAAAGGCCATGAAGGGATTAGCGGTGGATAAGGGATGAGAGGACCTAAACACAAATAGATTTGGAGGGATTTAAATTAATTAATTATGTATTAGTCGATTAGTTTAGTGAAAGATAAGAAGGAGAGAGAGTTTAAAGATTCGCTTTTAGTACATCCAGCCAGCTGAGAGCTTTCGGGAACGACGCTCGGACATTGTCGGTCGGTACGATGTCCCTTTCATTTTTTATTTGATGTTTTTTTTATCAGAAATATTTTTTAAGCAAAAATTGATATATATTTTTATATTATTTTTAAATTATATCGATTAAATAATATGATTTTGATCAATAAAATTAATTTTAATGATAAATTCATGCACATTATATATACACAAAATTTAAACTTAAAATATTTTATTTGACATCGTAAGTTCTTAGCTAATAGATTACGATTTTATTTGACATAACTTTTTATTATTTTATTTTTTTTCAAAATTTAATAATAATTTTTATTTAGTTATTCTTTTTTCACTGTTTTTAATCATTTTTATATTCGGAAGTTGTTTGTTATAATGACTTTCAAAAATAATAATTTTTTCACAAAATATTTACAATCACATTTATAAAAAACTACAGCACCCAAAAAATGCATATATATATATATATAAGAATTTGTAATTATTTATTAAAAATTTTTTGTGATGAAAAATTACTTTTGCAACTAAAGTAACTATGATTTTATTTGGAACAATATTCTTATTGCTTTACAAAGTTACTTTTTAGTACAAAATCTCATAAAAGTAAAAAAAAAATCAGCAGTCTAAAACTGGTTGAATTATTCTGTGCGGACAACGAACAGGAACAATCGTTCGGTTTGTCTCCATGAACATTAAAAGCGTAGTTTACTATACTTTTGCTATTCAAGGAGACAAAACTGGCTGTTTTTCCCGTCCAGTGTCTGCACATAATAATCTCTTCTAAAACTATCCCAAAAGAAGCTGACAATTGTTGACTAGTACTTTTTTATTGCATTCAAAAAATTTTGTACTAAAAATTTGATATAAACAGCAATAAAAAAGCTGCCTCAAATAAAGACTAAATTATTTTTTCTATAATAACTTTATCCCAATTAAAAAGTAAAACCTTATTCAATGTGGACTTATCTCCACTTTTATAGATTTAGAAGTTTCATTCAGTGAAAAAGTTAATGAAATAAAAATACTTATTTTTATTAATTAGTTTTTTAATATATCTATTGATTAGTTAACACAGCAAAGCAGGTTTTATTTAATTATTTTTTCTATGAACACAGAGTACATTAGCTGCATGTGTTACTTGTCCTTCAAACAAACAAAAACAATAATTCTGACATGGCTGTGCTTCGATTTGTCTTTATTTTATTTCTACCTATTTCTTTATCTGAATTTGATAATTTAAAATATAGTTTATTTTAATATATTTGCTTTCTATCTTACGTTTCTGCAAAATAGTTTTATTGTTGTTTTAAGAATCTTTTGGGACCATTTTAAATTTTTATATATTTGATTTTAAAGTTTGTTAAAAGAAAAATAATTTTTATAAATTATTAACAGCTATAAAAAAAATATTTCTTTATATAAATTTTTTTGAAAAATAAGAAAAAAAAAACAAATAAAATTATGATTCTGATATGAAAAATAAAATATTTCTCCGAATAAATCCTAAAATCAGGTCATATCTTAAGATTATTAAATTTATTATAAGATGAATATAATATATATAAATAATTAATTAAAGTTTATAATACAATCTTCTCAAAAAAAAAAAAAAAAATCTACTGACTTTGAAGCTCTAAAAATTGATCTAATTTTTTTCATAATTTGGCATTAAAATTTTGAAAAAAAAAACAAATTTACTTATTTAACTCATGAAATATAATTATAAAAAATTATAAATTTAAGAACAAGAATCAATAAGTTTGGTAGCATAGATAACATTTTTCATTAAAGAGTGATATGTCTTCATACCTATGATGAAGCAAAGAGCTGAAACAACGAAGAAGAATATGAACCAGAAGAGAAAGCTTGCAGCAGATCAGAAGGCAGAAAAGCAAGTGAAAATAAGAGAAAGCAGACACTTAACTTTTAAATAATAAGATTAAGGCTTCACTAGAGACGGCAATCATACTGCTTCTTAAAGCATTTATTTAATACAAAATTTAAAGTTTTTGTATTAAAAAAATACTTTAAGAAGTAGTAATAAAGCCATCACAAATGAAGCATAAGACTTCGTTTGAAATGGCGTTCTTACTGCTTCTTAAAGCAACTTTTAGTACTAAATTTAAAATTTTTGTACTAAAATATACTTTATGAAGCAGTAAGAAATCCGTCCAATAGCTAAATTTCTTACTATTTCTTAAAACAACTTTTTAGTACAAAAAATAAATTTTTACATCATAAAACTACAATAAAAAGGCCCTCCCAAATAAAGCCTAAAACTACAACAGAACACAGAAAAGCATGCAAATATAGAATGCATGAATTAACGCATGAAGCTTGGCGTGAGAATCTCGTGACATTTGTTTCTAACATGACACAACGTCTTGGATGGAAATAAAAAATAAAATAGAAATAAAATAAATGAGTGAATATATATATTTATATTATGGGAAGGGGATATACGTGAAAAGGCTGGAGTAGCTCCAGTAGAAGATAAGATTAGAGAGTCGTCTTAGATGGTTTGGGCACATAAAACGGCGGCCTCCCGATCGATGACCCAGTTAGGAGAGTAGAAGTATTAGATTTGACTTATGTTAAGAAAGGTAGCGTCAAACATAAAAAGATTTAGTTAGAAAATATTAGGAATAACCTTTCTTTATTAGATTTAAACGATATGACACAATGGAGAAAAATTATTTATGTAGTCGACCTCATGTAGTGGGATAAAGACTTGATGTTGTTGTTGTTGTTGTTGAAGGGGATATGCTAATTCTGTTTTTATTTTTTATTTTTTTATTTTCGTATTATCATTTATGTTTCTATCAAGTTTCTTAGTTGTGCGACTTTGTTGAAGGTGGAAGGGAAGATTTATGATGTGGAATCAGCTTTTTGAGATCAAATGACTTATTTTACCATAACTGAAAATATTGTTCTTCTTCTCATCATGTTTTAGGTGTTCTATTTTTTAGTATCAAAGCAACTATGACGAATATGATCAATAACTTCTTGCATTGTAAGGGGGTAAAAAAATATGCAGCTCATTTTGATCGGTTGATTGAGAGCTTTTGACTACCATCCAAAAAAATTTGATTTTGAAACTTACGTATGTGACGTGTTTGAGTTTTTTTTGACCTGTTGGTTTGACTATATTTTTTATGCTAAAGTGGGTGTCTTCATTGACAACTCCAATTGCTCTCTTCCTACTGGTGATGACCACCCTTTGAGCTTGCCCTAATTCTCAGAATCTCCACTTATCAACCCTCCTTCCTTGCCTGCTCTTGGATGGGTAAAACCTTCTTCTACATCTTTTATTGCTCTCCTTGTTCATTGGAAGACAATTATCTTGTTTAATGGTTTTGTTATTAACTATGCTTTAATTACTAGCATGGAAGGTTGAGAATTAAGAGCTAAATATTAGCTATGTATTTTGTGGATGTGGGATTGTAGTTAGGGCTACAAATGAATGTTGACTGTAACCGTTCCACGATTCAACCGCTCATTCACCGACTTGCCTATGATCGGACACGACAATTCAACCACCAACATACTCACGGCATAAAATACTCTCTCACTCGGACGGTTATGAACATACGCACACGCAGAAACGCACAGAGAGGAAGAGAAGGGATTTCCGAAACATACCTTTTGTCTCTCTACCCCCATCGAAGCCGAATCCCGTCGGCTCCTGCTCGCCGCGCCCTAGCCGACAACACCGGACCACCCTTCTGCCTCCGCCGTCGACCAAGGACACGCCGACCTCAGGCCGCCGACCCACCGCCGACCTCACCTGCTCCGACCGACGAACCCGCCGTCTCCTCCTCCGCCCGACACCGTGCGTGAGCCGCTAGCGTGCCCTAGCCCGATCGGGCTCTCTCCCGATCTCCCTCTCTTCTCTTTTATATTATAATATATATAATATATTATTTATATAATGTATTGTATATAATATAATATTATTTATTATCATATACATATAATAATATATATATTATATTATGTTATATCAGATTATAATATATGCTTTATATTATAATATAATATAATATATATATTATTTAAAAAAAAGAGATAAATGTGGAGAGAAATGTATGATTTTTAACAGGTGTCGAAGACCCCGGTCGTCGTACCTTAGGTCCGACCGGGACGAGTTTTAAAATTGAAGCCCCGCGCCATCGATCTTAGATCTGGGCGGATGATTTTACAATTCGAAGACCTCACGCAGTCGATCTTAGATCCTGGTGAGATGGTTTAAAATTGAAGACCTCGCGCCGTCGATCTTTGATCCGGGCGGGAAGAACTACGGCATTGCCGTCCCGATTTCTCCCTCGGTGGGGAGGCGACGCCGGGAGGCTGCCAAAATTTTCATTGAACGACAAAAGGATTTGGACTGAAATTGGAAATTAATTTGAACGAAATTCAAATATAAAATCAATTTTAAATTGAAATTGAACAAATAATATTGGACTTAAAGTCGAACTGGACTCAAATATGAACTTGATCTTAATCAGGATCTCGCACTAAAAGAAATAATAAAATTACTCAGTCCACTTTCAAATCACTTTGGAATTTTACACATGTAAGCTTTCTCTTATAGAGAATTGTTCATCCAAAATTTAAAGAATTACAATATCTTCCAAATCAAAAGACAACACTCCCAAATATAGATCCATTCTTTTCAATCATATAAATATATTCATCATTGCATTAGATGTACTCTTATGAGTCAAAGTATTCAACTTTCATAAATATATAGACTATATGTACCCCTTGGTCAAATCAAAATCATACATTTGCACACATGAGGGTGTAACACAAAATACTTCAAAAAGATATTGCAATAGACGTTAAACATTTAAAAGATTATTGTATGCAAGGGGTAGTATACCTAGCAATGGAATGTTTTAAAAATAAATTGAAAGAATTGTGAATGATGTTAATAAGAGATATAACTTTGAAGGAGAAATCAAGTTTCAGCAAGCCATTCATTGTTGATTATCTCAGGGCTTCTAACATCCATATGATTGAGTGTTTCTATGAGTCTCTTAAGAGAGATATGTTGTGTGCAAGCGGACAGAAGGCGTTCGTAAGCCCCTTAAATGAAATTTTGGGCATTTCTTAAATAAAATCACCCTCGCAAATGGATCATATTTAAATATTTTAAAATGCCCCTTATATATTAAATATGATCCCTTAAACTAAATACACCCCTGTATGTGCTCCGACAGAACTATTAAAGTTATAAATTCAAATCGTCGAGAATGCTGCGCGCAGGATCAAATGATATTACCCACAAGTGCTCCAATCGTCATAACTAAATCCCAAATCAGATGATTTGAGAATGCTGCGCGGGTTTAATATTCAAGTTTCATCCTCCTCCTCGAAAGGACTGGAGTCGACATGACTTGAATAACAAAATTCCTCCCAAATTCCTACAAAAATATAAGTGACCTCAACGTCACCCCGATGATGGCCGTGTTGATCGAAAATCTCAACCGGAGGGGTCAAATTTCAAATCTCAAATGTCAAATCTCAAATCTCAAAATCTCAAATCCAATCAAATCTCTGAAATAAAATCTATCATCTAAAAACTCAAAACTAAAAATCATCCACCTCCCGCAACCGTTTGTCGGGGGCGATAAATTTGAAATTAACCTCAGCTCACAAAGAGTAAATGTTGTATCGGGTGTATCACTACGATTCATCCTCAAACAGTCTCTTGCCAACAGGGACGTGGCACGTGCCCTCTGATCGGGTGGTTTTGCCGCAAAATGGCACCATTATATTACGATCACGGCCAAAGCCCGTATGTTCCCTAAAGGCGTCAAACCCTTGAGCGATGGATCATAGGGTATATTCTATAGGCATAAAGCCCTCTGTCAGCTAAGGTGGATTCATATATATCCCTTTAGACAAACATCAACCCAGGTCTACGAGGTATTCTTGGACGAAGCAACCCATGGCTGCCGACAAGGTGCCTTCTGTCAGGTTGGGTCGACTACCTCCTCTGACTAAGTAGACCAGGGATCATGACAGCCCGGGACGACGGAACCATGGGATTTTGATCGGGCTCGTCTTCATTCCCCCCCCACCACTAGTTTTAAGTTTATGGTGATAAACTTCAAATTCCAAATTTCAAAATTCAAATCCAAATTCAAGATTCAAAACCCTAAACTATTGCTATTATACGATAGGTTCATAACCTATGTGACATCCTTAACGACTAGCCTTAATCGAAAGTTCTCTCTCCTATTATTGGGAGGGGTAATTAACTATAGGGGCTTGCGCCTATAGGAAACCAGAACTCAGATCAAAAAGTCCTCACCAAATGAGGGCGAAATCTCTGGGTAGTGTCTTATCTACAAACCCAATCTGCCTTCTGAAAAATTCCCCCGGGATCACACATCATCCCAAAATTGGAATCTTTCGGAGCCCACAGATTTCTGGCGACTCCGCTGGGGATGGTTTCTCTTTCCATCTTTGGCTAGTATATATATAAAACATAATAGCAATAAAGTTATTAAAATTCTAATAAATTTATTAAATTTGGGGTTTAAAAATATGCAATCAAATAAAATTTTCTGTATATATATTCTGTCTAGTCTCTGCACTTTGAAAGTGTAGGGTAATGTATCAACTCTGCATACTAACCCTTTCCTTTCAATTGTGCAGAATGGAACTACAGAATACACCCTTCACCGTCCAACTGGGACGAGGAGCTAGCATTCAGCTAGCTAACGCCGTCATCAACACTGGAGACTCTGAAGCCACCATCCGATTTGGTAGCTTAGAGTTTTCTGCAGCTACTGCAAAGGCTGCTGCCGTACCTATTCACGGCTTGACTGTTCAAGGCCATCATACGAAGCCTAATCCTGCTGATACTAATGCACGACGTGCTTATTCCGTGCAACAACCACGAGCTGACAAAACTGCTACTGCAAAGGCAGTTCAACAAAATAGAACCTCAGTATTCGAAAGGCTATCACAGCCTAAGGGCTCAGCCACTGAGAGAGTCGTAGTTGGAGGAAGAATATCTGTGATACCTACCAGGGGTACCACTCTGCCGACCAGGTTATCTGCACCTGGGAAAGACAATGCTGAAGCCTCCTCATCTGGAGAAGGCTCACAAGGAGGCAGATAAGGAAGAAGAATGCTGAACTCCGAGCTCAGCAGCAACTAGTGCCAACTCATCCCTCCAACCTACCAGCCCAAGAACCTGAAGCTACCATTCCAACCCGGAATGGGTTTGCAAATTTGAAATGGGTTAAGAGAAATAGCTCTACTGGGGAGCTAAAGAAATCTTTCTGGGATCAACGGCCTGAAGCTCTAATCCCTCCAAGGAAGAAAGAACCCGAGACTCTCTCAGCTCGAGTATATCGAGTTCTAAAGACTGTGAAAGAGAAAGGTCTGAAGAAGAGGAGATATCAACAGCCCTTGATAATTGAAGCCAAAAGAACTCCGCCAAGGAAACGCCTATCCCTTGCGGCGGAGAGAAAAGAAAGAAACTATTCCTCTCGTGGTGAGCATCGGGGCGTGACACCTGAACTTTGGGTTCAGGGATCCGTCGCCGAAAGGTCCCAGCGAAAAGGAAAAGAAATCTGGAGGCCAAAGCCTCGCAGAGAAGATAGGAGAGAAAGAAGAGCTGACCTCGGCGTGACATCTGGTACAACCTCCCAGAGATCCGCCTCTCATAAAAATCGTCAACAATGGGTACCTAAGGAAAAGGTGCCTATTATTGACATTGACAATAGTCGACACTTTAGAAAATCATCTAAGGAATCCTATTGCCAACCAACGTCAACCTCTCAAAGAAAAGTTAATTTTGACCGCACCCCTCTAATCGAAGAAGTTCATGTACCACATGAAGAGCCAGAAATCTATTGGAAACGTCGCTCTGAGATTTCTGTACAAGAAAAAGATGATGATAAAAAACACCATGGAGGTTGAGGTGGTCTACATGGTGGGACATGGTGATGAACCACATCAAACACGTGGCTATAGACGACGCAACGAAGCAGTGCCCACTTCTTCTAAAACAACCTCTCAAGAAGATCAAGTTCAGTACGAGCAGTTAGAAGAAGAAGAAGTCCCTTCAGATGATGGACAAAATGATGATCAGGAAGAAGAAGTACTTGCTGAAACATTGACACAAGCACAAAGACGTTTGAAACATCAAATGAAGGAAAAAGATAAGGAGATATCAGAGCTGAATAGCAAGATGACAGAAATGATGGCACAGATGACTGCGATGATGCAGTTAATGCAAAAGAACGTCCTTACTACTCCTGCACTTGCTCAGCCAGTTGATCGTCAAAATCAACCAGTTAATCAGCAGATATCAAGTAGTATTCCTACTAATATGCCAACCGATCCAATACCCAAGGTGTCCGGAATACGAACCAGAAATGAAGAAGGAAATGAGGCTGATCAACCTGTTCATCCACAAACTCATCAAAATATTACAAGTACATCTGAGCCGATGATGACTCAGCAGCTAGAATCAATCATCAATGAAAAGATTAAAGCTGTCATTGCCTCAGAACATGTTGAGAAATTTGTGAGCAAGGGTCGCCCATATCCAGCCGAGTACGATCAGGTGCCCTACCCTAAGGGGTTACTCAGTGCCTAAGTTCAATACTTTTTTAATGGCACCTAGAGGCAATCCCAAAACAACATCTGGCCCAATTTAAAGCAACCTGTGAAAATACTGGGGGTGTTGATGCTCTACTCTTCCGCCAATTCATTAGTAGTTTGACTGCCACTGCTTTTGAATGGTACACCGAGCTTCCTAATGATTCTGTCAAGACATTTGCAGAATTAAAAAATATGTTCGTGAAAAGGTTCGCTAGTGCTACCGAGAAGACTACTATCGCTGACCTTGCCTTAGAGAAACGAAAAAAGGGCGAGTCGGTGACAAAGTACATCACCCGTTGGCGCAACATGAGTATGAAATGCGAACAACAATTGGAAGAGGAGCATGCCGTTCAACTGCTAATGGGAAACATCGATGATAAGATGTTACCATTTTTATGCATGGCCTCCATCAGCACTTATCAAGAGCTACTAGACACAGGGTAGCTAAATTTGAAAAATTGAACTTGTCTAAGTCTGAATATCATTCAGATAGACCCCGAAAGAATAAAGCTGTGGATAATAGAAGAGATGAAATCTATTCCACATCATCTTTAAGAATTGAGAGAAAAAAAAACAATCTACTCCTAAAGATGATAATGGAAAGCATTACTCCAAACCCCAGCCAAAACTAATATTGGGAGGAAACGATAAGTTTCAAACTTTTTGTAATGGAGGAGAACGTTCGAAGCCAAGAACAGGTGATCGAATCACATCCCTTAAAGAGAAAATGAATAGAGAATATTCTTTTAAAAGGGAAAGTGTGGCAAAGCTATTTAAACAAGCACTTAAAGCTGGTCTTGAATTACCGGAGTGTAAAAGACCCGAAGAAGCTGATCAAAAAGATGATCCAAGTTATTGCCCATATCACCGAGTTATCAGCCACCCTATTGAAGATTGTTATGTCTTCAAAGATTGGCTGGAAAGAAAGTACAAAAATGGTGAATTCACGCTATCAAATAGTATTTTAGTTCACCCAAAAAAGGAGTCTGTGAAGGTGATTATGTCTTCTCCTATACCTCTGATTAAGGAAGGAGATAAAATGAAAGGAAAAATAATGTCAGAAAAAGATGAATGGCAGACCGCAATATCCAAGAAGACAATGAAGATGATCAAACAGCTGGAAGGAGTTCCTAGCATCAAATGGAAATCCCCTACAGAACCAGTGCTTGAATTAAAAGAAAATCCAAATTCAGGTGCATCCACTTCCAGGTCATTAACTTGGAGACGTCCTAATACGAAACGGTTCTATAAGACATCATCCAAGAAGTCCAATAATTCAAATAGGCGCATCAAGCAGAAGAAGAAGAAAACAACAACACTTCAAAAGATCATTAACAATTTGGAGGATTATCACCAACCATCAAGACGGCCGATAACACTTGCAGACTTTATGTCTAAGCTTCAAATAGACCAATCAGAAGTGGAAGATGATGAACAAGAAGATGAAGATTCACTCCATGTTGAGACATGTCGAGTCATCTCAACGACATTTGAATACAGCCCAAAGAGATTTTGTAAAAGATCATGATAGGGGTCATATAGCAATGTCTCATACAAAAGTGACTAATAAAATGACGTCTGCGTCATGTCTGATGGTACTGCAGACAGGCTATAACTCAGAAGAAGAGTTGTGTTTTCCAAGTGACGATGAGTCAGATCAGCAAATAGCTTCACGAATGGAGCGTGTGAAGCTAAATGAAGACTCTGAACATTCAACAAAAACTACATCAGATGATATTGAATCGAACGAAGTGGCTCAAGTACAGTTAAGAAGTGGTAAAGTACTGCCACCGCCGCCGCTAAAAAAGGGGTTATCAAGCAAAGACAAGGGAAAAGATATAGTCGTCAACGAAGAAATTATCCCTAAAGATCATAAGAAGAAATATAATACAAATAAAGGGATAGAGTATAATATCATTTCCCATTTGAGAAAAATCCCAGCACAGCTCAACATCTATGAAGCTCTTCTGATGTCAAAAGATCTTCGAGAAACTTTGATACAGGCTCTCAAAAATCCAAAGAAATATGAAGCATATTTCGCAGAAAGATGTTTGAGCAAAGTTCTTCATGCCAGAAATGAACCTGTTATAACATTCTCTGAAGAAGATCTCATGTTGGGGACTACAGAACATAATCGCCCTTTATATGTCACGGTAGAAAGTGATGGCATCATAATAAGGCGAATCCTTATTGATCCTGGGTCTTCAATAAACCTCATGAGCTTGCGCACACTAAGGTCCTTATCCCTAGATATTCAACATCTAGGTTCAGATAAACTTATGGTGCATGGCTTCAACGAGAAAGGACAAACAACTGTAGGTTCATTTGTTCTTCCCTTGAAATTTGGAGAACTATACACAGAAGCCAAATTTCATATTATCGATGCAGACACTTCATTCAAAGCACTCTTGGGTAGACCCTTGGCTCCATGAGAATGGTCTTGTTCCATCAACTATGTACCAATGTATGAAATATCTGAAGGATGGGAAAGAGTTCCGAATTTCTGGAGATATACAACCCTTCGCAGTCCACGAAGTGAAAATTTATGATGATGCAAAATACTTCATTCCAAATAAAGTAAAGCCGATGAAATCTTCTGCAAGTAAAGCATTAAGCTCAAGAAGTACAAAACAACTCAAAGGAGTTGAAGAAAATGATACGAGAAGAAAGTCACAAAATTTTCCTAAAGGGGCTAACACATTACCTAGGTCAAATAAAGTTGTACTCCACCTGGGAAGTGACACGGAGGAAGATGATGATATCTCTGAAATCCACAAGCCTTTGATCAAAGAAAAGCCAAGGGAGAATACTTTTATAGTTACTCTGATTCCTCCACAACATTTTAGAGAAATCGTATCCCGTGAAGTTCATAATGTTGAAGAGCTTAAAACATTTTATGTACCTCCCCTACGTGAAAGTAGTGGACCGGGAAGCTTATTCTACAAATTTGGAGAGTATCAAGAAGATAATATCAATGAGTTTGAGAATTTCGATGAAGATGAAGAGATAATTCCTACAGAGATGCCTAGATATTATCCCAAAAGAATTCAGCAAATGATACGAAAAGCTGGAGTTCATAATATGGTCACTCGACGACGAGCACTTTTCTTTCAAAGAATGTGATGTCACGAATTATCTAAAATGGGTAATCGTGATATAAAAGGCTTGGGATTTGTGGCAGCAGAACATACTGAGCAAAATGTATGTTATGCGATAAATGATAAATATCCTGTTACAGAAAATATGGATATAAATGAAGAGAAAGATGTGGAAGCTAAACCTGCACCAGAAGAACTTGAAGATGGAGGACAGGCCGCTACCATGGATGAACTGACAGAAATAAATTTGGGAACTGATGAGGACCCTCGCCCAACTTTTATTAGTGCTCTTCTCTCCAAGAATAAAGTTGAAAAGATGAAAGCATTACTCAGTGAATTCAGGGATTGCTTTGCTTGGACATACGATGAAATGCTAGGCTTATCCCATGATATAGCTGTTCACAAATTAGCAATCAAATCAGGTGCAGTACCTGTTAAGCAAGCTCCAAGGCGAATGAGATTGGAGATCGAAGGACAAGTGATTGCAGAAACCAAGAAGCTCATCGAAACAGGTTTTATTCGAGAAGAAAAATATGCTGATTGGATAGCCAACATTGTCCCAGTGAAAAAGAAAAATGGACAAATTCGCATATGCATCGATTTTCGAGATCTTAACAAGGCATGTCCAAAAGACGATTTCCCACTTCCAATATCAAAACTGTTAGTTGACAGTACATCCAATTATGATATATTCTCATTTATGGATGGGTCGTCGGGATATAACCAAATCAAAATGGCACCTGAAGATGAAAAGCATACATCTTTCAGGACTCCTATTGGCATATTCTGCTACACAGTCATGCCCTTTGGCTTGAAGAATGCTGGAGCTACATACCAAAGAGCTATGACGCATATATTTGATGAGCTTATCCACCAGAAAGTTGAATGTTATGTGGATGATCTTGTTGTGAAAAGTATAGATCGAAAATATCACCTCCAAGATTTGAGAATTGTATTTGAAAGAATCAGAAAATTCAATCTCAAAATGAATCCACTCAAATGTGCTTTCGGAGTTTCTTCAGAAAATTTTCTTGGGTACGTTGTACGGCACCGAGGAATTGAAGTGGATCCTAACAAAGTCAAGGCAATCATAGAAATGCCGCCTCCGAAAAGTCTCCGTCAACTTCGTTCTTTACAAGGACAACTTGCATTTATACGACGGTTTATTTCAAATCTATCAGGCAGATGTCAACAATTTGCAAAGCTGATGAAGAAAGACGTTCGTTTTAAATGGGATGATGAATGCCAAGAAGCTTTTGACAGTATCAAAAGATATCTTCTGAGCCCACCCATACTTGCAGCACCAATTCTAGGGAAGCCTCTTATCCTCTACACCGCAGCATTGGAAGAGTCCCTTGGAGCATTGCTAGCCCAGCACAATGAAGAAGGCAAAGAAAATGCACTCTACTATATCAGTCGAAGATTGATAGGAGCAGAAATACGCTACTCTTCAATTGAGAAACACTGTCTGGCGTTGATTTTTGCAGTCCAAAAGCTCCGTCATTATATGTTGTCCCATAAAATTACACTGATATCAAAAATCGATCCGCTGAAATTCTTGATGACAAGACCAGCGTTGACAGGTCGCCTAGCTAGGTGGGCAGTGATACTCTTACAGTTTGATATCACGTATGTCCCCCAAAAAGCAGTGAAAGGGCAAGTTCTAGCAGATTTTCTTGCCGCACATCCCGTTCATGCAGACTCGCCGCTAAATGATGATCTGCCTGATGAACAAATTCTAGTTGTTCTAGAAAAAGAGAAATCACATATGTGGGAAATGTATTTTGATGGTGCATCATCAATTAAAACCTGCCCAACCTCCAAACCTCCCCAAAGCTCGAGCTGGTATCGGTCTTATTTTCATAGCACCGAACGGAGGAATAATGAGATTTTCATTTGGGTTAACTGAACCTAGAACCAATAATGAAGCAGAATACGAAGCTTTAATAGCGGGTCTTGAGATCGCTATATTTCAATAAAAATTCAAAATCTCAAAATTTTTGGTGATTCTCAACTCATTATAAATCAAGTAATGGGTATTTATAAGATTGGCAGAATCGGATTAATTCACTATCATAGACGAGTCCTCGAGCTCATGAAGCAGATTGCAGATATTACATTAATCCAAGTATCTCGAGCTCATAACAGTAAAGCAGACTCTTTAGCAAAACTTGCTAAAGAAATGGCGAGCATGAATGACGAGCCGGTACTAATCAGTGTCAACACACGTCGAGTACTAGAACCAGCAATTTTATGCTCCCCACAGGAAGAGGGGGTCAACAAATCCAAGTCAGCAGGACACAATTTCGATTATTCCTCATTCTCCCCAACAGATTATTCCTGAAAATCAACAGGATAAACCTCAGATGTTCACAGGAAGAAAATTTGGTAGAACCTCTGAATCTTGGCTTGAATGCCTAGAAGTTGAAGAGCAAAATGACTGGAGACAGCCTTTTATCAACTATTTCAGAGAGAACAAACTCCCCGAAGATAAATCATTAGCTACACAGATCAAGAAGAGAGCATTGTGATATGCGTTTTGTCAACAATACGCTATATCGAAGGTCATCTGAACAAATGTGGCTACGATGCTTAGGAAAAGATGAAGATGATAAAGTTATTTCTGAAGTTCATGAAGGATTATGTGGTGCACATCAATCAGGTCCTCTAAAAATGGCCATTAAGATTAAAAACGAATGGGTTATTACTGGCCATCAATGGTAAAGGACTGTACCAATCATGCAGATATATGTCATGAATGCCAAATTCATGGCAATATCATACATCAACCCCCAAATCCTTTACACCCCACAATAGCATCATGGCCATTCGAATGTTGGGGGACAGATGTAATAGGGCCCATTGATCCACCATCATCTGCTGAGCATCGCTTCATATTAGTGGCAACAGACTATTTTTCTAAATGGGCTGAAGCAGTTCCATTCAAAGAAGTCACTGCTCATCATGTGATTAACTGCTTTACTCATAACGTTGTCTATAGATTTGGTGTACCGCGCCGTATAATTTCAGACAACGGCCCAGCTTTCAAAAATACCAAGATTTACAAATTCATTGAGCAACATAAAATTGATTGGCGATATTCATCAATCTATAATCCAAGGGCAAATGGATTAGCGGAAGCCTTCAACAAAACGCTCGTAAAGCTGCTCAAGAAAATTCTTACAAAAAATAAAAGAGAATGGCATACTAAGTTGGAGCAGAAGCATTATGGGGCATATCGTACTACATACAAAACACCAACGAAATCAACTCCCTTATGCATTGGTGTTTGGAGCTGAAGCTGTGTTTGCCACTCGAAGTTGAGTTGCCATCACTTCGGTAGTAGCTATTCAGTATGATCTCACACAGAAGAACAAAATGCTCGCCTACGAATGGAAGAGCTTGATGCGTTGGATGAAGTCCGACTCCAGGCTCAACAAAATTTAGAGAATTTATCGAGCAAGGATGGTGAAATCTTTTGACCGTATGGTACGCCCCTCGAGCATTTCAAGAAGGAGAATTGGTCCTAGTGCTGAGAAGACCCATTATCCCACACCGAAGGATTGGTGGTAAATTCGAACCAAATTGGGAAGGCCCTTTTGTTATCGAAAAGGTGTACCAGGGAGGAGCCTATCAACTCATCGATTTGGAAGGTCGACGACCTATGCCCCCGATCAATGGGAGATACTTAAAGAAGTATTATTCTTAAAGAAGTAAGTTGAAGATCATTCCCTTGTAATGGGAGATAATAATTCTAAGATGTCTTAGAAGTTCTCCCACAAGACAGGGGGCATTTTTAAGTTTAAAAATGCCAAAAATCTGATGACGGATGAAATTTCCTTTCAAGGCAGGGGGCATTTTAAATATTTATTTGGGATATCATCGAACCCCAAATAAATATTTAAAATTATTCGTGAAGCTATCACAGCATAAATACAGGGCAGAAGCTGGTGCCTTCAAGCAGGAAAATACACAATCATCGCAGAAATTTTGCTAAAATCTCGAAGTTTAGATTGAGAAAAAATTTTGATCTGCAATTTCAACAAATCAAATTCGACAAGTATGAATTGTCATAGTACAAGTCCAGTGCTCAAACAGATATAATATCAGTCTCAACAAGCATATATGTGGTCGAGCCACTGATAGCTTTACTTACTCAACAAGCCATTATAAGAGGCCGTAGTAGGAAAGCACCTGTTTTGTTAGCCCGATGACAAATACTATCAAGTTTGATATTTGTCTAATATAGCAAATCAAAGCAGTTCAGATTCAAAAAATTTTCTCAACTAACAAATGGATTGAGGCAAAATTCAGAAAAGTCTCAGTCAAGTCAAAGGCACCAAGCCACAATAAAAACTCCTTTCAAATTTAGAAAACATTATTCTTCGATAAATCTGTCAAGCATAAATCTAAGATCAAAGGGGCTTCTTTTCTTCAACATGTCCGTCAAAGCACAAAGCTTAGGACCGAAGAAGTTATCCCCGCAGTTCTTATAAAGCTATAGGGCTGAACTAAAGGAATATTGTCATCATCAAAGTCCGTCATGCAAAAAGCTTTTGGACAGATGACTATTTGCCGCCGACCTAATATCATTCTAAAGAATTTAGGTCACCAATATAGATTCTTCATTAAGCCCATGAAAGCACAAAGCTAGGGCAGAAGAAATGTTAATTCCTGACAAATCAAAAAGATAAATCAGGAATATCTAAAAGATCCTCTATATGACATCTAAAATCAAATTTTAGAAATCCGTAGGGTCAACCAGTTTACAACAAACATGATCTGCTATAGAGCGCATATCATATTTGTTGGGGGGCATTTGTTGACTGTAACCGTTCCACGATTCAACCGCTCATTCACCGACTTGCCTATGATCGGACACGACAATTCAACCACCAACATACTCACGGCATAAAATACTCTCTCACTCGGACGGTTATGAACATACGCACACGCAGAAACGCACAGAGAGGAAGAGAAGGGATTTCCGAAACATACCTTTCGTCTCTCTACCCCCATCGAAGCCGAATCCCGTCGGCTCCTGCTCGCCGCGCCCTAGCCGACAACACCAGACCCACCTTCTGCCTCCGCCGTCGACCAAGGACACGCCGACCTCAGGCCGCCGACCCCACCGCCGACCTCACCTGCTCCGACCGACGAACCCGCCGTCTCCTCCTCCGCCCGACACCGTGCGTGAGCCGCTGCGTGCCCTAGCCCGATCGGCTCTCTCTCCCGATCTCCCTCTCTTCTCTTTTATATTATAATATATATAATATATTATTTATATAATGTATTGTATATAATATAATATTATTTATTATCATATACATATAATAATATATATATTATATTTATGTTATATCAGATTATAATATATGCTTTTATATTATAATATAATATAATATAATATATTTATTTTAAAAAAAAAAAAAGAGATAAATGTGGAGAGAAATGTATGTATTTTTTTTAACAGGTTGTCGAAGACCCCCGGTCGTCGTACCTTAGGTCCGACCGGGGACGATTTTTAAAATTGAAGCCCCGCGCCATCGATCTTAGATATGGGCGGATGATTTTACAATTCGAAGACCTCACGCAGTCGATCTTAGATCCTGGTGAGATGGTTTAAAATTGAAGACCCTCGCGCCGTCGATCTTTGATCCGGGCGGGGAAGAACTACGGCATTGCCGTCCCCGATTTCTCCCTCGGTGGGGAGGCGACGCCGGGAGGCTGCCAAAATTTTCATTGAACGACAAAAGGATTTGGACTGAAATTGGAAATTAATTTGAACGAAATTCAAATATAAAATCAATTTTAAATTGAAATTGAACAAATAATGTTGGACTTAAAGTCGAACTGGACTCAAATATGAACTTGATCTTAATCAGGATCTCGCACTAAAAGAAAATAAATAAAATTACTCAGTCCACTTTCAAATCACTTTGGAATTTTACACATGTAAGCTTTCTCCTTATAGAGAATTGTTCATCCAAAATTTAAAGAATTACAATATCTTCCAAATCAAAAAGACAACACTCCCAAATATAGATCCATTCTTTTCAATCATATAAATATATTCATCATTGCATTTAGATGTACTCTTATGAGTCAAAGGATTCAACTTTCATAATATATATAGACTATATGTACCCCTTGGTCAAATCAAAATCATACATTTGCACACATGAGGTGTAACACAAAATACTTCAAAAAGATATTGCAATAGACGTTTAAACATTTTAAAAGATTATTGTATGCAAGGGGTAGTATACCTAGCAATGGAATGTTTAAAAATAAATTGAAAGAATTGTGAATGATGTTAATAAGAGATATAACTTTGAAGGAGAAATCAAGTTTCAGCAAGCCATTCATTGTTGATATATCTCAGGGCTTCTAACATCCATATGATTGAGTGTTTCTATGAGTCTCTTAAGAGAGATATGTTGTGTGCAAGCGGACAGAAGGCGTTCGTAAGCCCCTTAAATGAAATTTTTGGGCATTTCTTAAATAAAAAGTCACCCTCGCAAATGGATCATATTTAAATATTTTAAAATGCCCCTTATATATTAAATATGATCCCTTTAAACTAAATACACCCCTGTATGTGCTCCGACAGAACTATTAAAGTTATAAATTCAAATCGTCGAGAATGCTGCGCAGGATCAAATGATATTAACCCACAAGTGCTCCAATCGTCATAACTAAATCCCAAATCAGATGATTTGAGAATGCTGCGCGGGTTTAATATTCAAGTTTTCATCCTCCTCCTCGAAAGGACTGGAGTCGACATGACTTGAATAACAAAATTCCTCCCAAAATTCCTACAAAAATATAAGTGACCTCAAACGTCACCCCCGATGATGACCGTGTTGATCGAAAATCTCTCAACCGGAGGGAGGGGTCAAATTTCAAATCTCAAATGTCAAATCTCAAATCTCAAAATCTCAAATCCAATCAAATCTCTGAAAATAAAATCTATCATCTCTAAAAACTCAAAAAACTAAAAAAATACATCCACCTCCCGCAACCGTTTGTCGGGGGCGATAAATAAATTTGAAATTAACCTCAGCTCACAAAGAGTAAATGTTGTATCGGGTGTATCACTAAGATACGATTCATCCTCAAACAGTCTCTTGCCAAACAGGGGACGTGGCACGTGCCCTCTGATTCGGGGTGGTGGTTTTGCCGCAAAATGGCACCATTATATTACGATCACGGCCAAAGCCCGTATGTTCCCTAAAGGCGTCAAACCCTTTGAGCGATGGATCATAGGGTATATTCTATAGGCATAAAGCCCTCTGTCAGCTAAGGTGGATTCATATATATATCCCTTTAGACAAACATCAACCCAGGTCTACGAGGTATTCTTGGACGAAGCAACCCATGGCTGCCGACACAAGGTGCCTTCTGTCAGGTTGGGTCGACTACCTCCTCTGACTAAGTAGACCAGGGATCATGACAGCCCGGGACGACGGAACTACCATGGGATCTTGATCGGGCTCGTCTTCATTCCCCCCCACCACTAAGTTTTTAAGTTTATGGTGATAAACTTCAAATTCCAAATTTCAAAATTCAAATCCAAATTCAAGATTCAAAACCCTAAACTATTGCTATTATACGATAGGTTCATAACCTATGTGACATCCTTAAACGACTAGCCTTAATCGAAAGTTCTCTCCTATTATTGGGAGGGGTAATTAACTATAGGGGCTTGCGCCTATAGGAAACCAGAACTCAGATCAAAAAGTCCTCACCAAATGAGGGCGAAATCTCTGGGTAGTGTCTTATCTACAAACCCAATCTGCCTTCTGAAAATTCCCCCGGGATCACACATCATCCCAAAATTGGAATCTTTCGGAGCCCACAATGAACTGAGTAAGCAGCAAGTTATTTATATTTAGCTCGATTGCAGCTTGTTCATAATTGTTTAAGTAATCAAATAAGTTTGAACTCTTTTTTAAATTCTGGACTAGTAAATAAACAAACTTGAATAGATATGGATTCAGCTTGTTTATATTCTTAAACAATACCAATTTAAGTTCGTGAACAAGCTCGATATAAAACTCGTTAAGAAACTTGACTAAATCTTTATTTTTTCTATTTTTACTTAATTTTTTAGTTTTATTATGATAATTTTTTTTTTCAAAAAAATAATTTCATTTTTTACGTTATACTTTTTTAATAGAATGAATATTTTTTTACATTTTATAGTCTCGTGGCGCTTATACTATGCTACCGAAAAGGCTAAGATTTTATTTGGAATAAATTTTTTATTATCTTTTAAAATATTTTTTTATTAAAACACTTATATTATTACTACCGAAAAAAAAAAAAATCTTATTTAGAGAGACCATAGTGTTCTTATACAAATGCCTTATTTTTGCATACAAAGCATCAACCAATCCTTACACATTAACATGAGTGATATAATGCCTAATAAGTCACATCCTCATTTGCATCTAAACATCATTCACTCTACATTTTACACCCCAAAAAATATAAAAATTCCATATATTAATAACATCATACATATTAACAAGCTAACAAATAAATATGAGAAAGAAAAAAAATTTCTGACCAAACTCAGACTGATCTTATAAATATACAATTAAGCATCATATGCGACTTATTAGACCACATTGCATATGATCATATAAACATATTATGAAAAGATTGTAAACAAAAACGCTAAAGGAGGCCGCCAACTTCATCTCCTATGATGGAAAGAGAGAAAGGAGCAATTGCCACATTGAAAGTTGATGATCCAACCATATCAATATGCTTCATCTCAAAATCACCTTCCTGTATTTATTTTATGGGAAAAACACAAGTGATGAGACAAAAGTAGCACCATTCACATAGAAATTACATAAAAATAATAAAATATTTTTATAAAACTTTCTTACTGCTTTTTAAAGCAGCTTTTCAATACAAAAAGTTTTTTAGTTTGTAACATTTTTATACTAACTGCTTTCAGAAGCAGTAAGAAAGTCATCTCAAACGAAGCCTAAATCTTCAAAATAATAAAAGCAATGAATCTTTCTCATTCTTTCGATCAATATGACAACATCCAAGCACATAAGAAGAATGAAGAGCCAACCATAGAGAATTTTAGAGCTCGATTATTTTCGTCTATGTTGTTGCTCAAGTCGTCGCTCCTCCCTTCGTCATTTTCTTTATTTACAGTCGACACTCACGCAAGCGAAAGGAGGCGAAAGCATGGTTGTTGAACAGGATTTGGAGAGATTTTTGAACAAAGATTGAGAGAGAACAGAGAGTGTTAAGTGTTTTTTTTTCTTTTTCTTCTCCGATTTCAGCTCTTTTATGATTGAATCACTGCGTTCAGTTATTGAAGTGAAAAATTGCCTCATTCCGCATGCATCTCTTGAGGTGGGGTTGGATCGTCGAAAGGTCTGTTGCTTCATTTCGCATTTTCTATATTTTATTTTATTTATTTTTTGTTCAACAATCTAAAATCAAATACATGGAGTGTAATTTTAATAGTAATAGATCTAGTAGGGAGATTGTGACTTTGGGCGATCAAGTCATTAAAAAGAGTACACATTTTAGATGTCTCATGCCTATTGTTCAAAGTGATGTTGAAATAGACGGAGATATTATTAGAACAATTCAAGTTAGATGGTTGAAGTTGAGGAATGTTTCGGGTTTTTTTTTTCGTAAAAGAAAATCACCCCTCACCCTTGAGGGAAAATTCTATAAGATGGTGGTGAGACTTGCAAAAATTTATGATGTTGGCCATTAAAAGAGAAGCATAAGATTAAGTTCAGAGAAGAGGATGCTCAAGAGGTATGAGTGGCTTTACTCTTAGAGATAGAATGTAAAAAAAGTATGTACATGAAAAGGTTGGAGTAGCACCATTGTCAGATAAAATTAGAGAGAGTTGTTTTATATGGTTTGGCCACATAAAACAACAGCCTTTTGATGACCCAGTTAGTAGAGTTGATGTATTAGATCTTATTTATATTAAGAAATGTAGAGGTAGACCTAAAAACACTCAGTTAGAAAGTATTAGAGATGGTTTTTTTTTATTAGATTTAAATGAGAATTCAACTCTTAAAAGGACACAATGAAGAAAAATGATTCATGTAGTTGATCCCACGTAGTAGAATAAAGGCTTGATTTGTTCTTGTTGTTGTAGAAACAAGAACATTAAGATTTATAGGATCTGATAAAGAATGACTCACATCCATTGGGTGAGAAGGTATAAATAAACCCATTATAAAAAATATGGAGTACAAATTGATTAGAGTGACAAAAAAGATCAAATCTTCTTATCACACGATAAATAACGAGGCAGAGCAGATTTCGCCAAAGTCTTGAAGCAATCTTTCTCATTAGAAAGCCAAAAAGAAAAAAAAATGAATTCATGCAACCAAATCTCCAAAAACACGAAAGCAATGGATTTTCCCCGTTTTCTTTTCAATATCCAAGCAAAAGAAAACGAAAAGTGAATCATCAACAAGGAACCATAGACTTCTATTTCTCTCCTCAATTTTTTTGCTTGCGTAAGTCATCACCTCGGTCGAGACCTTAGAAACCTCAATATCCCACTCATTTTGGTCACTCCATTTTCTCGACTTCACAATCCTTGATCGATACAAGCGAAGGAATAGATAAGGATTTAAGGGTTATCACTTAAATGCAATTTCCTAGTTGATATATTTATGCATAGTAAATAAAATCCTTAAATTTTATAGAAGGATTTTTAGCTTTAAAAGCAACCAAATTAGGGGTGTCAACTTTTGACACGACCCGAAACCCGACCTGCAAAAATCCGGGTTTGGGTCAGCCCGTTTGTGAAACAGGTCGGGTCCGGGTTCAGATTTTTTGACCCGTTTGAAAAGTGGGTCGGGTTCAAGTTGACCCGACAACCCGCGGGTCAACCCGAATTGACCCGTTTCATCATCCAGCGCGTCAGGTTGCTTCCGCACTGCCCGAGTGCCAATTAGGTTGCGACATCGCGTCCACATGAGGTGGAGTCCTCCGTCCGCATCACAGGCCGCCGTCACCTGTCAGTCCAAGCATCCCGCGTCCAGCCCGCATAGCCGCGCTTCAGCTGCCGCTGTCGCACTCGCTGCTCCGCACTCGGCGAAGCCTCGGATGATCGTCCTCGGTCACTCAGCGGAAGACGACTTCGCGGACTCACTCCGCTCCACAGGCGCAAGCGCACAGCCTTTGGCCCTCTGATTCGCTCAGCTCCGCAGATGTTCGCGGGTCGGGTCATGTCAACCCGATAACCCGCACGTGTCGGGTCCAGGTTGACAAACCTGGCCCGTTTGCAAACCGGGTTGTGTTAGGGTCAACCCATATATAGCCGGGTTAAGTCGGGTTCAACCCGAACCCTACCCGTTGGCCCGAATTGACACCCCTAAAAAATGATGCCTAAAGGGAAATAAGGAATATATAGTGTTCAGTTTTTGGAATATCTACAATGAATACTTAATGCTCTTAATAACCTTTTATTTACTAGATAACAAACACCCCAATACTCAAAAAGAGGAGCTCACCATTCTTCCATTAGGAGTACTCAATGGACATGCAGAAGAATACTCAAATCCAGTATTTGGAAGTATTACAGGTTGTTCTCCTATCACACCAACTCCCCTGCCAAAGAATAGGGAGCTCCAGTTCAATTGATTGTAACACAAGCCATGTGCAGAAGAGACGAGAAAAGGCTTTAGGCAAATTACGATTAAAAAAAAAATCTGAAATGCAAGCTATGAAGCACAAGTGAAAATAGAACACAGACCAGAGGTTCTCAGTTTTCTCGTTGCCATCTGTTATGATCCAATGCCGTCTAAGGATCTGTACAGGACGCTCTGAATTATTAGTGATTCGGATTCGATAAGCAAAGAAGTACTGCCCTTTTGATGGCTGGCTCCTGCTCTCAATATACACACTCCTGACTTGCACCCGTATACCCTGTTTTTTACCATAAGAAAAGTTCAAGCATGCTTAAATGCAATATATTATTGTTTTTTTTTTAACTATTGGTAACCATTCATAGCTTTTTTTTAGAATCAAGGAAAAATCATATGCCTTAATTAATTGACTAAATAAAGTAGATGTATTGGATTTGACTTATTTTAATAAAGGTAGAGGTAGACTTAAAAAGACTTGGTCAGAAAATATAAGAAATGATATTTTTTATTAGATTTAAATAAAAATTTGACTCCTAACATGACAACAACAACAACATCAAGCCTTTATCCCACTACGTGGGGTCGGCTACATAAATCCTTTTTCTCCATTGACTCCTAACATGACAACGGAGAAAAAAGATTCATGTAGCCGATCCCATATAGGGGGATAAAGACTTGATGTTGTTATTGTTATAATTAATTGACCAAATAAATGCCGCCAAGTAAGCTCATTGATGCAAGAGATACAGCCAATTCATAAACCTCCCACCATAGCGAGAAAATAAGGATAATTCAAATCAAAAAATCAAAAAAAGTTCGAGTGCAAAAGATAAATTACTAACAGGCAGTTTTCTCATATTTAAAAAATCGAGAACGGAGACTTAGGTTTCGTTTGGGACGGCTTTTTTATTGTTTCTTAAAGTAGCTTTTTAGTTAAAAAATTTTAATTTTTATACTAGAAAGCTACTTTAAAAAGCAATAAAAAATTTGTCCCAAACAAAGCCTTAATACTTAAAAAGAATCACTAATGTGCCATTCATAATAAGCTGCTTCATTTAGGATTTGTTTGTTAGAGAGCTAGGTTATCCATGAACCCACCATAACACAAGAATATAAAGTGTTTAACATGTGTTAGACATGAGTCATATGGTAAAATATAAACACACGCCGAATATAGGAAAAAAATATGCTCAACATTTCAAAAAAAAAAAGTCTTTCAATAAAACTAGTGTGAGATATGGCAGGTAAACGACTGCAAGTTTGAGATTTTTAGGTAGACTTGAGCCCTAGCCTTCTCTGTTAAACGGCCCCTTGCTTCCAAAGATATTTACAAGGGTAAAACTGCCTATGGAAGACAAGAATAATGTCCTATATGCTACAAGTCACTGGCTTTTTTTTCTCTCAACTTTCTTGGAAGCTTTTGAGACCTTTATGTTGAAATACATCTGTAATAATAGAGTTTCTTTTCTAAATTTTTTTAGTTATGTCAAAATGGGACTATGATTTTAGTCCTCTTGGTCATATTTGATTCACAAGTCTAATAACCATTAAGTTATTTTTTATGCTTGTAACTGCATATAAATAAATGTTTATATTTTCAAATATTGTGCTCCATTTCACTTCTTATCGAAACTATTCTCACCAAAATCTCTACAGCGGAAAATCCGACAAATTCTATTCAAGTAGCAGCCGTATTAACATGGAACATCATAATGGTATTCAAACCATCATCATCAAAATGATTAGCACTTATTATAAGGAATTGTGATTTCCTCCTGAATTCCTCTACTTAAGTCGATGCCCAAAAGTTGGGTTAAGCAACAGATATTTTTAGAGCGTGAAATCAACGCGGGGGCAAGTTAGATTGAATACACAAGTGGTCAAACTCATTTTCAACACAAAAGCTAAAGCCAGTGGGTGAGAACTAACAATCGGGTATTTCAATATCAACATATTTTTTCAACCAATCTAGATATAAAACCAATAGTCTCACATGCACTAACAATCTCCAAAAATAGGGAGAGGGGATTAGACCTAAGGAGGTGATTGCATGCTTTAAATAGTGAGAGGGATTATGGTTAGGGTTATGTTTTGTATTGTGGCTGATTTCGAAGTTCTTGTTCTTGGTGTACTGGGCCCTAGATTCATCTAGGAATTGGGAGAGAACGATCCTCCTCTTGAATTGAAGATCAATTATATCTTGCTTTATTTCTTCCGTTAGTTTGATTTATACAATAAAAACTACTATTTTTTTGTTTATTATCCATTAGATTTGTGGAGTTTTCCAACTATTTTCGTCAATCTTGTTAGGGTTTACTTGAAATATTCAAGTATTTCATATCAAATTGGTATCATAATAGATTTTGGGAAAGGACCGTTTATGGGGTGTTTTCTGAAATTTCAGCTGCTGTTTTTTGGCTGGAGGAACAGTTTCTTGCTGTTTTTTGGATCAATAACCCAATTTTTTGAACCTACAAAAATCCGGGTATTGATGGAGGCCAAGAAGGTAGATGTGTTGGAGGAATGCCTTGAAGGGGAGATGAGCCAAATAAAAACAACGGTGGAAGATCATCGGATTTCATCCGTAGAAGACAAGGTTTCACCCGTGGAAGACAAAGTTTCCGATCTTCATGTGATGGTGAAGAAGCCATTGAAAAATCAAATTCAAATGCCGACATCGGAGACAAAGGGACCGGTGGGAAGAACTACGAATTTTGAATTTCATAGGAGGGAAAACAATGTGGAGATCACAGAGGAGAAAGGGGAAAGGTATGGAGATAGGGATGGATATGGGGGGCATGAGCCAAGAGGTGCTAGTTGGGAGAGAAAAGAGGGAACTTATAGTAGGAGGGGTGCTGATTTTGGAGAAAGGAGGGGAGAAGGTGAAGTTTGAAGATGAGCGTGTAAGGGAAGATCGAGAAACTTGGGAAGAGCAAAGCATAGGGGAAAGGGGAAATAATGGAGGAATACAGGGACACAGGGGAGATCTGAAGGTGAGGAAGCTGAAGATGTCAATCTTTGAAGGGGAGAACGCACACGGGTGGTTCTACAAGATGAAGAGGCATTTCACCGTCAATGGGCTGATGGAGGAGGAAAAGTTGACAGCGGCAGAGTTATGTTTGGAGGGGAATGCATTATCTTGGAATCAGTGGAGGGATCAAAGGAGACCCATGCGGAGTTGGAGGGAATTCAAAAAATGTTTATTGGAATGTTTCCGAACCGACAGGAGAGGGGACTTTTATGGCAGTTCTTTATCATGGTACATGATGGATTAGTGGCAGACTGCAATGAGAGATTTGAGCATTTGGCCAATCGGGTGGAGCGACTATCAGAGACTGTGTTCATGAAGGGACTCAAATATGAGATCAGAGCTGCGGTGAGGGTCATGAGGCCTCATGACTTGGGATAGGCAATGGAACTGGTGCAGTTAGTAGAAGATCAGAAGTACTAAGAGAGGGGAGCCAAGGGCAACAGTTCAGGTGGCTCTTATAGGATGACTACCACTCTTCTAGCACCCAAGGGAACGACAACAAGTAGTCTTCGTGAGACTCCCAGGGAGAAGCCATTAGGAGGTGGAAGTGGGGGGAAACTTCAAAAGATTGACGGAGAAGGAGATGCAGAAGAAGATGGCAAAGGGACTTTGTTTCAGGTGTGATGAGAAGTACACTCCAGGACATAGATGTAGAGACCGAACTTTTTAGGTTTTCACTGTCAGTGATGATGAGAAAAATGAGGAGGTTAAAGGGAGGTAGAGGGAGAGATGGAGGACAAGTTACATCTAGATGTGGTGGAGGTATCCCTGAACTCAATGGTAGGATTCACCCTACGATGAAAGTGAAAGAGGAAATAGCATATAGGGAGGTGGTGGTCTTTATTGATAGTGGAGCTACCCACAATTTCATTTCCAACTAGGTTGTGAACCAATTGTGGATAAAATTGGTGGATACATGGTGTTATTGAGAGATGATGGGCATGAGAAAGGTGGAGATGGGCTAGGGAATATATTGGGGAGTGACATTAACTATACAGGGGATACAAGTGAGGGAGGATTTTCTCCCATTAGAGTTAGGGAGCACCGATATCATCCTGGGGATGAAGTGATAGCAGACCTTCGGAGACACCAAGGTCAATTGAAAGGCATTCACGATGGAGCTGATGGTAGAAGGGAGAAAGAGTAATGATAAGGGGAGATGGGGGCTCTCAAAATTCATGATTTCACTTAAAACTATGGTGAGGAGTATCCAAGAAGTGGGGGAGGGGTACTTGGTGGAACTGCATAGGCAAGAGGGGATCAGATTAGAGGAAGGACGAGAAGTTCCTCTTTAAATACAACCATTGATCTAGCAATTCAATAAGGTTTTTCAACCACCTCAGGGATTGCCACCACCAAGAGAACAGAAGCATGCTATCACTTTGAAGGAAGGTGTGTGTCACCTTATTGTCAGGCCCTACCACTATCCACAATTTTAGAAAGATAAGATTGAGAAGCTGATTAGAGAGATGCTAGAAGTAGGGATTATCAAACCCATTATTAGCCCCTTTTCTAGCCCAATATTGATGGTTAAAAAGAAAAATTGGAGTTATAGGTTTTGTGTGGAGTACAGGGTAGTAAATATGGAAATTGTGCAGACAAGTTTTCCATCCCATTGATCCATTAGCTGTTGGATGAGTTGAGTGGAGCAGTTATCTTCACCAAGATAGATTTGAAGTCCGCATACCATCAGATCAGGATAAAGAAGGAAGATGTGCCCAAAAATACTTTCAGAACTCATGAGAGGCATTATGAATTTCTAAAAAAGGCATCACTAACGACCTAGCCACTTTCCATTTCCTCATGAACAAGGTCTTCAGATCTCATCTCAGGAGATTTTTGATGATATCCTAATTTATAGCAAGTCATAGGAGGAGCACTGGGAGCACTTAAGGAGGGTTCTAGAAGTGTTACATGAGCACCAATTGAAGGCCAATCTGAAGAAATGTTATTTTGTCCAAACTAGTGTGAAGTATTTCATCTCTAAGGAGGGGGTGGCAGCAAATCATGCCAAGATTGAAGCATGTTGAGGTGGCCAATACCAAATAATCTCAAGGAGTTGAGGGGATTATTAGAACTAACAGGATAATATAGGAGGTTCATGAAAGGGTAAAGCACCATCGCATGACCACTAACAGAGCAACTGAAGAATGATGGTTTTTTATGAGGGGAAGTGGCCACAACAGCTTTTAAGAGCCTGAAGAAGGCCATGACTACTGTACCGATCTTGGCCCTACCAGACTTTACTCAGTTCTTCATAGTACAGACAGATGCCTCAAGATATGGGTTTGGGAGCAGTAGTCATGTAGAACCATCGACCCATCATCTACTTCAGCCAGGTTTTGACAGCCAGGGCCAGGATGCAGTTTATGATGAGTTGATGGCGATTATGATAGACATCCAAAAGTGACGGCCCTACTTGTTGGATCGGCATTTCATCGTCAAGACAGACCAGAGGAGCCTGAAGTACTTGTTGGAACAAAGGATGATGACTGAGGAGCACCAGAGATGGTTGTCCAAGTTGCTGGGGTGTGATTTTGAGATCTGGTACAAGTTAGGAGTAAAAAATAAGACAGTAGATGCCTTATCCAGATGTATGGGGGAGTGGTAGTATGGATACCATTGATGTTGAATTGGGAAGTCATTGTGGCGGAGAGTGTATGGGATGAGGATTTGGGAAAGATTCAGGCTGATTTGTTGAAGGAAGAGAGTAGCCGCCCAGGGTATTAGTTGGAGGGAGAGAGGCTTCTTTACCAGGGCAGGTTTGTGATGCTTATAACATCAATACATATCCCACGTCTGTTACAAGGAATTTCATGGGAGAGTTGTGGGGGGTCATTCAGGGGTACAAAAGACATACAAAAGGCTTGCAATAGAGCTGTATTGGAAGTGGGTGCATAAGGATGTGGAGGAGATGGTAGCCAGATGTGAGATCTATCAGAGGAACAAGTATATGACCATGTATCCAGGAGGATTACAACAACCTTTAGCTCTACCAGGTTGGGTATGGGAGGAGGTTTCCATAGATTTTATAGATGGATTATCTCGATCAGAAGAGTTCACAGTGATTATGGTGGTAGCAAACAGATTGAACAAGCATGCCAATTTCATTCCCCGACGACATCCATACACAGCAGTAACAATGGAATCAACTTTCATCAGGGAGGTGGTTAGATTGCACGGAATACCGGAGTCGATAGTATCTGATAGGGAAAAGATATTCCTCAGCCATTTCTGGAGGGAGTTGTTCAGATTACAGGGGACAGCACTGAAGAGAAGCATCGCCTACCACCCACAGACAGATGGTTAGAAAGAGGTGGTCAATAGGAGTTTGAAAACCGAACTACAATACTTTGTGTCAGAGACACCCAAGTTGTGGGCCAAATGGTTGGCATGGGCAGATTACTGATAAAACACTTACCATTTTGCTTATCATATGACCCCATTCAAAGTGTTGTATGGAAGTGATCCACCAAACCTGGTACATTTTGGGCATATTAGCACCCTAGTTTCTTTAGTGGAAGAGTACTTGGAGGAGAGGGAAAGGGTTTTGGAAGAATTAAAGAGGCATCTGACGAGTGCTCAACATATTATGAAGAAACAGGTGGATGGGCATCTCATTATGAGCTTACACAATAACACTAAGTGATTGTTTATATATCAAATTTATTCCTTCTTCAATAAAGATGAATGATATCTAAAGCAATGCATACTATGTTATGAGATGTTATACTATAGCAACTATCAAGAAAACAGGATAGCAACTATCATGTTTTTTCATAGTTTGAAGTGGACAATTGAGTCATAGAACCACATTCAACAATGAAACCATTGAATCATGGTAATGTTGATTTATCATACCGTGATTCTAGGGACATTCAAAACTTTAATTATAAAGCCTTGCTTTGCATACACACCATCAATTCAGGCTTCCAGAATGGTTGTATGCCACATGTAGCGCTACATCAAATTCCATCAAAGCGGGACATAAGTATGAGTCCTCGTAAGAACAATTTCTTGCTAAAGAATAGTGTACTGATAGACTGTCAAGAGAACAGAATAACAATTGTCGGGTCTCCAACAATCCACATTAGATGACCTAGTCTTCAATCTATATTTGACATAGTTGATAATTGAGTCACAGACAATTTGGATTCAACATGCCCATGAGTACAAGGGCAATCAATATTTTACAATAAAACCTTTGTTTTGCATTCCATATTAGTTAAATTTTTTAAAATTATTAGTTGTGATAGGTGGTCCTGTTTAATACAATCTAGAATAATTCAATACAGCAGGCATTTCTTTCTATACAGTATAGCTTGAAAATTAAAATTTAATTAATCCATTAACATACAAACAAGTGACATTCTTTCTATCAGATAAGTTAAGAGCTTCCTACTCGCATTTTTTTCATTTCATGAAATAAAGAAATTATTTTTAAAAAGTTCTTACCTACACAGTAATATGCAATACAACTATTAGAAAACATGAAATAGGAATCAAGCCATTCAAGTGTAGCAGACAAATATTTTATGCAGTAGTTATAAAGACAGTTCGTAGCCCAGCAATCTACTATAACATTTGCTCCTTGCATCAATGGGAGTTTCATGATCAGTCATCTCATGCCAGAACAAGTTTGAAAACACGACCAGAGGACTTCTCAACCAATTGATATATTTTTTTTCTATTCATTACTGTGTATGTATTTATCCAAGTAATGTATGTAAATAAAAAAGTACATACCACCGTAGTAGCATCACTTGAACATTTCAACAAGGCGTGTGGGGCCAAAATGTTCAATTCATTTCGATATCTGGCAGCATCCTGAAAATTTTACCGGCCAAGATGAACAAAAGTTTTACAAGTAAACATTTCAAGCTTCTACTTCAGGAAAAGGAAAGACAATAGCTTAAAAAGGAACTTGTAATAATAAAACGCAGAAATGTTCAGATATTCCTTAAAGTATAAAAGTGTTAATTACAAGTTTCATGAAACTTAACTTTTCCATGTAGCACTAGTTGTTGGCGGCCACCGACATTTCCAGGTGTAAATATGATCAATTGTTAGAAAAGATAAATACCAAATTGTAGCCATCTTTTTGGTCCCACTTCACATGACAAAATTTGCTAACCTTATGCTTACCCCATATTAATTTTGATCATGACAAATAATTCTTATGTAGGTGGGCTAACCATGTGTCGTCAAGTTTATTAGCTAGATTCACTTGAAGAGATGCCCAAATGATGATAAAGTTCAAGATTGATGCTTAAAGTGCATCTCAATTGTTTATATTCCTTCTGTAGGCTAAAAGATGAGCACAACTAATTTGCCAAGCTTATCATGCTTAGGCCATTTCATATAGGTTATAGGGATGCATAAAAATTATTTTGTATCCCTTAAAAATGTTTAGAAATTGGTTTGGAGTTTGGACCAAATTTGGTACAAGAAAAATACTTTTTAGTCCAAACCAACATGACAGGTCATTGACCAACGAAACTGGCAAATTTGGGCTAAAATTAGCCAATTCACTCGGGTCAAGTATATCAGATGATTTTGTCTTGCAAATTAGCACCAAATCAATCAACCCAACCTATTTGCCTACTCAAATTGGCCTGCAATTGATTGGCAGCAAAAAATTTCTCTTTAGGATGGTTGACCACCTAATCACTTAGCCATATTTTAAACAAAAATATCACATACTTTTCTGTCTTAATGGCTTAGAACCTTCCAAAAGAAAATTTTGTAATTTGTCTTAGTTACTAAATGTTTTGATAGATTGGAGTGCACATGCTTATTATATTATAAAAAAATATTAAACTCAAAGTCATCTCAACCACTCCTCCGCTCAGAATTTGGATCGATATGAGCTGCCTTAAGTCAATAAATTCATCTATTTACTGAAGGAGCCTAAGAAACCATTGCCAAATGATAGACTCCAAGCTTTCTCTCATAAAGCCTCCTTGTGGAATATTGTGAAAGTTGTCTTTGATCTTTGAAGCATGGTTTCTCTTTGAATTTATCATCTTAATTTCTAGTTGCATGATTAGATATTGAAGATTTACAGTGCACATTCACAGATATCTTACTAGATAGACTTGAAAATTTTGTTATGTATTAGTGCTCCACATTGTAAGCCCCTTTTTCATCTTTATGTCTTTTTCTAGAGTTCTAGCTTCTTCTTGTTGCTTATGTTCTTATGCGGGTTGTCCTTAAGCCAATAAAAACGTGATTTAGGGTAGTACTTGAGCCTGGAAAAAGGTTAGGTGTGGGTTGACATTAAGAGCAGGCTACAGTTTCCTAAGCTTGAAAGAGAGGTTGAAGATTGTAGTAGCTTTAAACTTAATGATTTGTGAATGTGGTTAGTGAAATTCGGGGGGGGGGGGGGGGGGGGGGGGGGGGGGGGGGGGGGGGGGGGGGGGACACAGGGAGTGGACAAAGACTTAAACGAGAAGTTAAATCACTATAAATCCTTGCTTTCTTTGTAATTTGAATTAAATTATGTTAAGTTTTAAACTCTCTTAAACTTAGGTTTTTTGTATTTACTACACACAACTCTCAAATATAAATTAACTTTATTTTTCACTCTAGTTTCTACAAATTTAATTGAAAATGTTACCATTCAATTCACACTCTCCTCCCATTACGTGCGCTCTCATGGAAACAAATGATATCAAAGCAGGTCACAAGTTCAAATCTCCATTGTAATTATAGGGAGGTAGATTTATTGGACATATACCTATAAGTTGTGAAACCCCTTAAATAAAAAAGGTTAAACTCTTAAACAATGAGGCGCCTTTTGGTGTAATAATTAGAATTTCATTTAAGAATATCCGCAGTTAAACGTGCTTATCCCGGAGAAGTCCTGAAATAGGTAACCTCCTGAGAAGTTACACAAACAGGATAAAACCGTGAGGCTTTTAGGCCAAAGCGGATAATATCTAGATAGTTACGAGTTTGAGTTGTTACAATTGGTATCAGAGCAATACACCAGCCAGAAGATGGTAAATAAGTGTCATACAAGACAAAATACTACGTCGTGGGAGTCTCCTCTTAAACCCTGTATGAGACAAAGTGCTACGTGACAGGAGTCAACACTTGAACTTATAGGGGCCACCTCTAGAATCCTATATGTCTGGTGGATGATTCTGGGATAAGGATACTGACAAGAACGTCAGTTACTTAAGTGGGGGAGATTGTGATACCCCTTAAGTAAAAGAAACTAAACTCTTAAACATTGAGGCGCCTTTGGTGTAATGGTTAAAATTTCATTTAAGAAACTCCACAGTTAAGCATGCTCATCCCGAAGAAATCCTAGGATGAGTGATCTCCTGGGAAGTTTCACCAACAGGACAAAACCATAAGGCTCTTAGGTCAAAGCAGCAATATCGATCGATAGTTAAGAGTTTGAGTTGTTACATAAGTATCCTTAACACATCTACCATGGCAGAGAATGGGGATGTCCCAATTAAATTCTAATGTCTTGATTGTTGTCTCTATGTGCAACCTATAAAGCTTTGGCTACACATTTCACATCATCTGGAGCTTTTAGTAGAGATGAATTTAAGAGGAGCTTAGTTATACATTGTGGTGCACACTGAACCAACATCTCCCTTGTCACAAATGCCATGTATGAGCATGACTTTACATGCTTGATTGCCCCTACCCACTGTGTATGGACACATAAGCGCCTGATGCCTCTTTACAACATGCATGGGCACGGTGCTTCATGATTTTTTCTAAGGGACTTGTATATTTACAATCTGCTCAAGCTTCTAGAAGAGTTTGTAATGCAAGTGCTCTTTGAGTTTAACAAAACTTATTTTAGGTGTTGCTTATTGCACTTTCAATATAAAAATATAGTAGAAGTTGAAATATTCAAATCATAAGCATTTTAATTATGGGGTGCTAAAACGTTCTCAATTGGATCATCATAGCTTCATAATTCAGTATTGACAATAGAAATAAGAGAACTAGGTACAAAAAAATTAAGTACCTCAAACCGTTCTTCTAGAATTGCCTTCTTTAACAATCCTTGAAGGCGCAATACTGGTTCTTCCTCCTCAAAAGATTTTAAGGAATCCCTTATTCTTGCAGCTTCTTTATAATTCTAACAAAACCAAATCATTGAAATAAGATTATAATGGGAGAAAGATGCCAATTAGTTTAAAATATTCCTTTCTAACAACAGGGACCAATAAGATTAGCCAAGACTATATCCAAAAAAATGATAGAGAAGGTATTATTAGTTGATAAATTGTTTTTTAGACCTAAGAACAAATAAATGGTTAAATTTCCAGAAAATAAAAGCAAACTCATCAACAATACAGCTATAACAAAAACTTCAAAACATAATTTTAATCAACAAACTGGAACCAAATCAAAGAAGGACACACATTTTTATGTAATCCTAACTCAAACTGAAAACAGGTCAGCAAGATAAGAAATATTTTTCCTAAGATGCTTCTTAACCATGTTTAATACAATGATTTCCATATATATGGGAATATATGAGATAAAAAATGCTATAACTATCAATCCAGGACTTACAATAAACTACTTATGCATCCTACATTACTTGCAGCAAAATGAAAAATGGTCATGCATGCTCACCATCCATTCTTTTATGAGAATAATAGAAGACTGGCCAAAATATAAGAATAAATCGAAAAAAACACATATGTAAAGAAAATGGAAAAATACATAACGAGGTTAAATAATAATCTTAAAGCTAAAGCTCAGATGCTAAGAACCATCTGATAAGCAATCACATGGTTCTTGGCCTAGGAGTAGACAAAGCCACAACTAAGTTAGATTATATACAGGTATAGGCTTACACCTGCAAGTGAGGTTCACCATAGATGAAGTTGATAGATGTAACCTAATTCCCTCTTTTGCAAAGTTATGATGTCAAAAAGATAGCATCAATTTAAAATGCATATCCAGCATATAATTCAGATAAAATTGAAAAATAGCCTCCTCAATGGAAATCTGATGGTTTATGTTCACCGAAAGCACAATTCTTGTGCGCTATAACAAGCAAATTACAAAACTAAATGATTTTTTTTTCATTTTAATTATTTTATCTTGCAACTCTCTATTTAGTAGTTTGTGTTTTAAATTTGTCAAAACATGTCTATGATGATCCCTATGAGAGCAAGATGTATTCTCTAAATTTTTTTTTTCTTTAACTTGGCTGTTGTGCGGGATGGTTTAGCCATGGGTTCAATTTAAAGTAAGTTTTTTAGCTGGAATTCAATTTAACAAGCCAAAACTACCCCTAATAAAGATCAGATCAAACTGCCCTATAGCTAAGTAAGACTAGCTCAAGTCAGCATAAAAACAATAGATTTAAGTAATCATTGTAGTCATTTAATCTTGAGATGGAACCTTAACACAGAGAGATTATTTTGTGTAGACGCCGAACGCAGTTTACCATCCGGAGATCAACAAGAATGCGCCACGTCAGTGGCACCGAGCCGGGTACCGAGCCGTTGTACCGAGCAGTACCGAGTCAGGTACCGAGCAGGGGGTGACGTGTAGCATTCTGGTTGTTCTTCCGACGGCGTTCGGTGTCCGCACATAATAATTTCTCTAACTCATAAGTGAGAAACAAACATATTGGCAGAGTAGAAACCACTTATAACTCCAAGTATCAATCATTCCAGTAAAACTGATACATTGAGAGCAAGAAAACTATTTTTTCTCATTAATGCACTGCATGTCCACATCCAGTATAAAAATTGAGCAAATATACTCTCACCGTTGGCAATATATCTATTTGACCAATTTGTAGATACCGGAAGTATGGTTTACACCATAAGTAAAATATCAGTTCTGCTAGATTTACTATAAAGAAAGGTTCACTCACCTTCAAAAGAATAACTTATGACAGATTTTTTTCACCACAAAAGTATGTTTTGACGCACATCAACAAAATCCATGGTAGAGATAGTTATCATGAATGAGAGCTACAGAGTGAATTAAAAGACACAGAAAAGAACAGAAATCAGAGCATGTAGGCTGAAAAGCTAAGAAAATAGGCTTTCTGTTCAATGAGGGCAGAAGAACTCCCAAACTAATTTGACATCAGTAAAAGGTATAACGAGAAGAACTACCTCGGCATTGACCGCCACGGCCATCTGCTTCTTGAGAAGGGCGTAATTCTGGCTCTTCGAAAGAAAAGATGTGGTCGTAGAAGAAAGGATCTTCTCGTTCTCCGTACTACCTTTATCGGATGAAGAAGATGACGAAGACGAAGACGAAAAAGAAGAGGAGGAGGACGACGAAGAAGAATTGGAGGAAGACAGGATCACATGACAACGTCTCGTCCTTTCACTATGGTTTGGCCACGCTTTGGAGAACGTTGCCGGCTTCAAAGACACTAGCTTAAGCCCCAAAGAATGCATCTTTCCTCTCCCGTACGTTGCTACTGCTCACAGTAGAGGAGATCAAAGCCGAAGGGATAGGACCTGGATAACCTTGTTAATTACAATTCTTTGGTTTTGGTCATTTGTGAGCTGCTCAATTATAAAGCTGGGATTTTGGCCGGAAGATGACTCAACATTGATTTTTTTTTTTTATTAATCGAGTTAATGATTTTTTTATATATATACTTTTCACCTTAAATTCATTCACACATTACATATATAAACTTCAAATTTAAAATTTCTTAATTAATAGTAAAAACTTACAATCAACAAATCAAAATTAATTAAATTATTCAAATATTTACTATGATCCAATCTTCGAGTTAATTTTAAATTTGACCTGAATAATATCAAATCAATTCAAAATTAATTCAAAATATAAATAAATTATATATATAAGTATGATAATTTTTTAAAAAAATTAATGATTTTAGAATATATATATCAACGGCTGTGCAAATAGGGGAAAAACAAAAATTAAAGATATTTTTTTGTCTCACTCTCAACCATCCAATTCAGTGGCATTTCATTTAGCATTCAAAGTAAAGATTGAAAGACCTTCTCCCAATGATCATAAGGAATCAACCAAAGAAATATAATTACATTAATTATTTGATATGATGTTATTTTAAATAATTATTTTATTATTAAAATTTGAGTTATATTTTATTATCTTTTATATATAAATCATTTTTTTCAACATCAAGATGTTGTGCTATTTAATGACAAAAAAATAAAGTAAATAATAATAATAATAAATTCCTCTAAAACTTTTCACTAGCATTTTTTTATAATTAAATCTTCTCAAATAATAATTGATAAATATGATATCAAAAGAACAATGGAAGATTGAAAAGAAGATAAAATCATCAAGAAGATATTAGAAAGTAATATTTATATTTATTGTTTGACTAAGGGAAACACTCAGACAACAAGTTGAACACCTTGAATATAACATAAGGTGAAGGAGGTCAAGTATCAAGTTAGGGGATGGTTGGGCTTGGTTATCCAATATTATTTGAGTTTGGGGCTAGCATAGGTTAGAACTAGAAGGTCTCAAATTTGGACAAATTTAATGAGAATGTAGTAGGAATTTGGGAAAATGGGCTTCTATAGAATTATAAATGATATATCATCAAAAAAATTATCTTGATCGGGCACGAATCTCAAGGAAATTTTGATTTGAGAACTTTCGAAATTAAATCGGGATCATATGAACTCTAATTTCAGCAAATTTATAGTCGAACTGAATGTCTCAAAAAGAACGGAACGACACCAAATTCAACTCAATCCGAGCCCAAATGGGTCCAAATCAAAGACTCGAAGCATATTTGGAAGGTTCAAACTATAATTTGGATTAAACAGTTTTCAAACGTGATATGCTTATAGTCGAATCGAGCGGCTCGACGAGAAAAATCCAATAAGCCCGTGATTGTCAAATTCTGACATCACTTAAGCATTCAAATGTCCAATAAACGGTTTACGATCAAGGGGGTCAACATCGTTCATCCATTAAAACCACTCCCAACCTATCATTGATCTCTCTTCTAATTACTGGTCATGCCTCTATCAGAAAATTATAAATAGACTCCCCATTCTTCACTGAAGGGGAGAAAGTAAGGGGAGAGAAGCAAGGAAGAAAAGGATGAGAAGGAAGAGAGAGAAATTAGACATATTAATACATCAGATTCTTCCTCGACCACCATTGAACCATCGACTATCGTCGGACTATTGTCGGATCGGTCACCGACTAACGCCAGACTTCTTTTCAGGCACCAATTGATGTTGGACTTCCATCGACTTCTAATTATTGTTGGAATTACATCTGGCTACCAACTAATGTCAGACTTCTGCCTGACCACTGACTAATATTGGACTTACAACCGACCACCAACAGACGTTGGACTTCTTTCGATCCACCGATTGATGTTGAAATTCCACTTAGCATCCGACAACGGTCTTTTCGACCTCCGACGCCAGACAACGGTCCTTCCTACCTTCATCGCGAGACTATGGTCCTTCCGACCTTCGTCGCCCAATAACAATATTTTTGACCAATGCTCCCGCCCGACTATGGTCCTTCTGAACTTCGTCGACATAAAAAGGTCTTTTCGACCTCCGTCACCTACCATTTACGATCCTTCCGACCTCCCTCACAAGACTATGGTTCTTCTAACCTCTGTCAATAAATAATGGTCTTTCTGACCACTGTCGTTTGTCAACTATAGTCCTTCTGACCTTCATCGCTATATTACGGTATGGTCCTTTCAACCTCCATTACCATATAACGATCTTTCTTATAACTGTTACCGGCCAACTATGGTCCTTCTAACCTCTATTACCAGACTATTGTCCTTATAACCTCTGTCATCATATAATGGTCTTTCTGACCTCCACCACTAGCTGACTAGGGTCCTTTAACTTTATACCACCGTCATTCAACTACGGTCTTTCCGACCTTCGTCGCCCACCAACTATATATGGTCCTGCCGACCAAACAAACATGTCAATACTTATTCTTCTAATTCCCACCATGTAATGCACTCTATATAATGTATATTTGTTATATCAAACCAAGGCCTTCCCCCTCAAGGAAGGGCCTTATTTGTAATCAATTGCAAATACTAATAAATTCATTCAAATTGGGCTAAGCCCTGTGGTTTTTCTCCATTTTTAAGAGTTTTCACGTAAAAACTCTGCCGTCTCTATGAATGCTACACCTTTTCTTTTATCTGATTATGTGTTGGATCTTAGTACAAAGCTAAAACGTGAAATTTTATATTTCTCTATCATTGCGAATAGGATGCAACAATAAAGATTAATTAACTAATTAACAAGATTGCCACAACAAATAAAAAGATAAGACGTCTTTAAGCAACTTCAATAGTTTAGGATTAAAGTTACAATGGTCGAACTTTTGACCTATGAACCCAATTTGAATGGTTTTATGAAGATTACAAATATACATACTAAATTGGTTGAATTATAATGAAAATATATTATGATCTCAACATACTATATGAACAAGGACGTAGAGATCTAGGGAATAATTGTGTTTACGCAAGTGGAATATCTCCTTACAAATGATATATTAAACTTCATTTTCATAGCTCCATGTCCTAATAGGATCAATGAGATTAGGTTGATGTTAACAAAATTCAACTCGATCCTTTAACCTATAGATCCTCCAAATCAAATGTTGAGAATGGAAGAATCCTAAGAACATCAACTAGCTAATACTCAGCTAAATAAGGAGTTGAACAATGTAGAAAGTGTTTGGCAATCAAACTTCATTAATATATTCATTTAATAAATATATATGGGTGTTGAGCCTGTCTTTAATGGTAACAATTTATCCTTAAGTAGTAAGCATGTTCAGACCGTTTCTAGTGAACCTTTGCTTACTGGTGGGGAGGGCCTTTCGGTTGTGCCTTCAACTGATGAATTGTGTGATCCTGCTGAGCAAGTTACTAATGGGATTGATGGGTCTTTAACTGTTGCCTTGCCGTTAGCTCATTACTGTGACAATAATGTGGATCTTATGGGTGTTGCTACTGTTTTATCCCCTGGCGGGAAGCCAGATTTGAATGCCCCTGTTCTATCTAGGGAGGATAATGTTGTGCTAGATGCTGGTGTCAATATTTTAGATGTTGCTGATATTGTGTTGTCACCTAATGCTACTCCTTTTATTCCCTCGTGTGTGGTGGACGATTTTGGTCATACGATTGTGATTGAGGCTTTGCCGGCTATTGATCTGGTGCCGATTGGTACTGAGATTTTGGTTTCTACTCCTGTTGTTTTTGCGCATGTCTCTGCTGCGTGTGGTAGGGGGCCTAGTGGGTTGGTTGATGGTGATTCGCCTGTTTTAGGTGTTGTGGGTGATTCTGTTCAGCTTCAGAATAGTGCTATGAATGTGGATACAAATGTGTGTGGACAGGTGGTAAATTCAGATGTGGAAGGCTTGTTGGTCAATTCTTAAAATTTGGTTAATGTTCCTGTAAACTTAATGGCATCCCAAACTATGATGTACCAGGTGGGAGGTATTTCCGGATTGGATGTTAGGTCCCATGGTGAGTGGTTGCATAATTCGTCTGAATATGAATCTGATTCTGAGTCATATTCAGATCCTGAAAATGAGTTTAAAATGGCTCGTGATAGACCTCTTACGATTGCTTCTCGTGGGAAATTTTGAACTAGAGGTGGGAGAAGAAGATAATTCATTTCAAGGTTGTTTGTTTCTTGCGTTTGATCGGATTGCTCATCGATTGGATTGGAAATTGTTTCTTGTGGCAACCTTTTCTGGATGGCCTTGTGCGGATTCGAGGATGCTAGGGGTCTCGGCCTTCTCTGAGCCCTCTTTTTTCGAATTTTTATTTTCTGTTTTTATTGTGACTATATCTTTATTTGGTGTTCTTCTCTTTATGTTTTTTTTTTTCTTTCTCCTGCTGTTGTAACCCCTTCTTTTTTAGTTAATATATCATAATTTTGTTCAAAAAAAATATTCATTTAATAAATGAGCACAACCATCAATTATGAATAATTGTCATGATTTTTATACACACAAAATATATGATATGTTTACTGATAATTCATTAACACATATCATATATTTTTCATGTCAAACTTTAACTTCAATTTATTATATGTCTTATATCTATCATTTGTATGCAAATATATTGACATTTATATTTCTTTATTGATGATCACTTCAAAATCATGATAACCATAAGATAGTATATAGTTTAATAAGGTTAAGATTATATCTAGTAAATTGTTAACTTAAGTACGAACACTTCTCCCCCTCCTACCCAGACTTAGCCGACCAAGATTGGCCTATGTTGTACCAACTAATTTGGCTTAGTAAAATAGTTAGGTTAGTTCAACAATAATCTTAAAATGCTTGAGTCAAAATAAAAAATAAATTTCATCCGGCTGCTAGCTAGTTACATCGAATCCTTTCATCTCATGCAGTTAATTTGAGCATCACACAAGGTTTCTTGAGGTTTAAATATTACATTTTGGCAATGGTTTATATAGATATGAAAGGTTAATTAGAAATATAATTACGATGTTAAATATTGACGACACTTAATAAATCAGGCTTCCACAATACTTTTTAGGACCTAGTATAGCGATTTAAACACCTATTAATTTATTTGCAGCAGTTTAGGAACTGCTGCAAATACAATCATTGTATTTGCATTCATTAGAAAGACTTTAGCAATAGTTTTATGAGTGTTGTTGTAGGAAGGCTTTATCAGCGCTTTTAACATGTGTTAGAACTGCTGCTAAATGTGGTAGAATTGATTAAAAAAATATAATGCCAAAAATTAAATTTTATGATCAAATTATAAATATCAATAAAACATTATACAAATATAATTGAGTGAATGCTAACAACATACAAATCTACGAGTACTTTAGTTCTTGCTCTTCTGCAACTAAATTTCACTTTTTTTTGTAGCTCAACACATAGAGAGCTTATAGTAGCAGGATGAGTGAGAGGAATACCTATATATTCTCATCTTCATTTCCATCTTGTATATCCATGGGAACTTCAAGGCGAGGCCTGTTTAATTTCTCTCTTAGTTACTTTATGGGGATGAAGTCACTAGTTGTATCAATTAGGGGTGTCAATATTTGACATGACCTGAAAATTTGATTCGAACCCGACTCAAAAATTCTGGGTTAGGGTTAACCCGGACTCGAAATGGGTCGAGTTCAACAACTCGCCCCGTTTCAAAAATCGGGTCGGATTCGAGTTGACCCACTAACCCGAATTGACCCATTTTGACCTGTTTTTGACCGGGAAACCCGAGACTCACCAACTTTTGACCTGAAAATTAGAGATTGACCCATTTTTTTACTCAAAAACTAGCAATGTTTTGTTTGACCTGGGTCATTTTGGTCGCGTCGGGTTGACCCGGACCCAAAGCGGGTCGGGTTCGAATCTGAAAAATTGACATGTTTGTTGAAATGGATCGGGTTCGGGTTGACCTGAATAGTGTCGGTTTAGTTTAGGGTTCGACCCAAACCCGACCCATGACCCAAAATTAACACCCCTTACAAATGCCATAAAACAGAAAGAGAATATGTGGAAACATGTGTGTTGCGGACTAGAAAATACGCGGCGATAAAGATTTAATTCTGCGTCTTAACGTTGTACGTATAACTAGCTCACACACAGAGAACACAAGATTTTTTACGTGGAAAACCCTTAAAAAGGGAAAAACCACGAGGCCTTGCCCAGTTGAAAATGATTCCACTAGACTTTGAGTTGGTTACAAAGGACTGAATCACCTCCAAGGGTGATCAGGTTACAATCAGTTACTTAAGTAAGACGTCAGGTCTTTGGGAGGACGTAGGGACTGAATGTCGGGTCCTAAGTAAGACGTCGGGTCTTCGGCAAGACGTAGGGACTGAGTGTCGGGCCTTGAACAGGACGTAGGGACCGAGTGTCGGGCCTTGAACAGGACGTCGGTTCTTTGGCAGGACGTCGGGTCTTCAGTAGGACGTAGGGACTGGACGTCAGGCCTTAAGGTGGTGGTCTGGCGAGGTTCTGCGGTGGTCCGGCGAGGTTCCTGCGGTGATCCGGCGGTGGTCCGGCGAGGTTTCTGCGGTGGTCCGGCGGTGGTCCGGCGAGATTCTGTGGTGGTCCGGCGATGGTCCGGCGAGGTTCTGTGGTGGTCCGGCGGTGGTCCGGCGAGGTCCTGTGGTGGTCCGGCGGTGGTCCGGCGGCTGTCGAGGAGGAGCTCCTTCCTTCTCTTCTTCCTCTCTTCTCTTCTTCTCTCTCTTGCTTAGATGCCCTCTTGTGAAGAATGAGGGCTCTATTTATAGATTTTCTGGAGTGGCATGGTCCGTAAATAGGTGTGAGATCAAGGGCGAATAGGGAGTGGTCAAATGGACGGCCGATATTGAATCCTACGATCGTGCACCGTTCGTTGGACATTTGGAGGCCTTAATGATGTCGGAATTTAGTGATCTTGGGCTCGTTGGATTCGTCTCGTCGAGCCGTTCGATTCGAGTATAAGCTCGTCAAAATCGGAGACCGTTTGGTAACTCAAATTGCGGTTTGAACCTTCCAACAGCGCTTTCAACCCTTGATTCGGACTCATTTGGGCTCGGATTGTGTTGATCTTGGTGTTGTTGGGTTCGTATTTCCGAGACGCTCAGTTTGACTGTAAGATCGTTGAAATTGGATTTCGGATGCTCCCGGATTTAATTTTTGAAGTCTCCAACTAGTTTTTGCCTCGGGATTCGTGCCTGATCAAGCTAATTTTGTGATGATGTATCAGTTGCCCCCCTATTTTCGGACGCCGAAGCTCCACGGGTCCGAAAATATAAGTGTCGACAATTTGCATAGGCCGAAATGCCAAAAAATGTGTTCCGAAGATTAATGGCTTGCTCGAACTTGATCATAGAGGCCTCGTTGAGCTCCGAAAGTGCCGAAATTGAGTCCGGAACGTTGAAAAACGTGTCCGGAGACCCCAAAAACGTCGAAATCGGAGTTTTCGGGACGAAAATCGGGCCCAAAATGGGCTAGGCGGCCGGACCGGCCGGACCGGCCGGCAGGCCGCCGCCACCGCCCGGCGGCACCGCCTGCCGGCGCCTGGACGCGCGCGTGGCACGCTTCGGGCCGCGAGACCCGCCTGCGGCCCGCCTGGGCCGCGCCTGCGGCACGCCTGGGCCGCGCCTGCGGCCCGCCTGGGCCGCGCCTGCGGCCCGCGCGGCGGCCCGCCTGGGCCGCCTGGGCCGCGCCTGCGGCGCCGCGCTGCGGCCCGCCTGGGCCGCGCCTGCGGCCCGCGCTGCAGCCCGCGCGGTGGGCTGCTGGGCCGCCTCCTGGCCCGCGCGGCGGCCCGCCTGGGCCGCCTAGGCCCGCCTGGGCCCGCGCGGTCAGCCCGCCTGGAAGCTTCCCACCGCCTTATTTGAACGAACGGGCGGGTCCGTTCGGCCCACCGACCTAGTGGGCCCCACCTGTGCAGAAAAATGTATTTTTTTAAGCATTTTTAAGCCTTTTTTGGCCGTAAAAAAATGCCTAAAAAATCCGTAAAAAAAAAAAAAAATCCCAAAAAGTTCCGAAAAAATTCTAAAAAATTCAAGAAAATTTGGGAATTTGAAAATTCTAGAAACTTCTCTCCTTTCTCCCAAAAACCTATAAATAGGGCCTTAAACCCTTTAGAAAATCACTCCACTCCTCTTCCTCTTCTCTTTTCTTCTCTTCTTCTCCTCCTTTCTTCTCTTCTCCCTCTGTCCTTTCTATTGAGGCATTCCCTCAGTTTTCTGAGGCCCCTCTCTTGGCAAGGAAGTTCGGAGATCTTCTCCCTCTGTCCTTTCTATTGAGGCCTTCCCTCAGTCTTCTGAGGCCCCTCTCTTGGCAAGGAAGTTCGGAGATTTTCTCCCTCTGTCCTTTCTATTGAGGCCTTCCCTCAGTCTTCTGAGGCCCCTCTCTTGGCAAGGAAGTTCGGAGATTCCCTCCTTTCTTCTCATCTCCCTCTATCCTTTTTATTGAGGCATTCCCTCAGTTTTCTGAGGCCCCTCTCTTGGCAAGGAAGTTCGGAGATCTTCTCCCTCTGTCCTTTCTATTGAGGCCTTCCCTCAGTCTTCTGAGGCCCCTCTCTTGGCAAGGAAGTTCGGAGATTTTCTCCCTCTGTCCTTTCTATTGAGGCCTTCCCTCAGTCTTCTGAGGCCCCTCTCTTGGCAAGGAAGTTCGGAGATTCCCTCCTTTCTTCTCATCTCCCTCTATCCTTTTTATTGAGGCCTTCCCTCAGTCTTCTGAGGCCCCTCTCTTGGCAAGGAAGTTCGGAGATTTTCTCCCTCTGTCCTTTCTATTGAGGCCTTCCCTCAGTCTTCTGAGGCCCCTCTCTTGGCAAGGAAGTTCGGAGATTCCCTCCTTTCTTCTCATCTCCCTCTATCCTTTCTATTGAGGCCTTCCCTCAGTTTTCTGAGGCCCCTCTCTTGGCAAGGAAGTTCGGAGATTCTCCATTCTTCTCTTTCTCCCTCTTTTCTTCGAGAGATCTTGTGGAGTTCTGATGTTTGGTGATTTGCGATGGAGGTCGGATAAACCGTTGTAAGGAGGGAGGTTGAAATGACGGGCATACTTCCAGCATCGGGGAGAAGTATGATGACAGGCAGGAATTCAACGTCGGGTAGTCATACAGTGTCGGGCAGAAGACCGACGAAAGTCTATTAACTGGTAGAAGTCCGACATCTGGTAGAAGTACGAAGTCGGGTAGAGGTGCAGCGCCAGGTACCAGACCGATGAAAGTCCATCGACGGGTAAAAGTCTGACGACGGTTAGTAGTCTGAAGGCAAGTAAAAGTTCGACGCAAGGAGAAGTCCGACGTCGTGTAGAAGTACGGCCTCGGGTAGAAGACCGATGAAAGTTCGTCGACGGGCATAAGTCCGAAGACGAGTAGAAGTCTGCTGACGAGCAGAAGTTCGACGATAAGGAGAAGTCCAACGTCGAGTAGAAGTACGGCCTCGGGCTGAAGACCGTTGAAAGTTCGTCGAAGGGCATAAGTCCGACGATGAGTAGAAGTCTGCTGACGAGCAGAAGTTCGACGATAAGGAGAAGTCCGACGTCGAGTAGAAGTACGGCCTCGGGCAGAAGACCGTTGAAAGTTCGTCAAAGGGCATAAGTCCGACGATGAGTAGAAGTCTGCTGACGAGCAGAAGTTCGACGATAAGGAGAAGTCCGACGTCGAGTAGAAGTACGGCCTCGGGCAGAAGACCGTTGAAAGTTCGTCAAAGGGCATAAGTCCGACGACGAGTAGAAGTCCGCCGAAAGTCCTGCAAGACAAAAGTTCAGCGACAAGAGAAAATTCAAAATTGGGTAGAATTTTAATATTGTGGAGAAGTAAGATAGAAGTCCATTGACGACATTCTGACGATGTTAACCAAGGATGTATAATCTATCCGAGGTTGTTTGTCAGAGCCTTTACTCGATGATGTTAACCGATATTGGATCCGGCAATGATGTAGGACCTGTCCGAGGTTGTATGTCGGAGACTTTGCTCGACGACGTTAACCTGTGTGGAAGAGGTCGGGAGAATCCACCAAGGATGTGAGACCTTTCCGAGGTTGTATGTCGGAGCCTTTGCTCGACGACGTTAACCTGTGTGGAAGAGGTCAGGAGTATCCACCAAGGATGTAGGACCTTTCCGAGGTTGTATGCCGGAGCCCTGCTCGACGACGTTAACCTGTGTGGAAGAGGTCGGGAGAATCCACCAAGGATGTGAGACCTTTCCGAGGTTGTATGCCGGAGCCCTGCTCGACGACGTTAACCTGTGTGGAAGAGGTCGGGAGAATCTACCAAGGATGTAGGACCTTTCCGAGGTTGTATGTCGGAGCCATGCTCGACGACGTTAACCTGTGTGGAAGAGGTCAGGAGTATCCACCAAGGATGTAGGACCTTTCCGAGGTTGTATGCCGGAGCCCTGCTCGACGACGTTAACCTGTATGGAAGAGGTCGGGAGAATCCACCAAGGATGTGAGACCTTTCCGAGGTTGTATGTCGGAGCCTTTGCTCGACGACGTTAACCTGTGTGGAAGAGGTCAGGAGTATCCACCAAGGATGTAGGACCTTTCCGAGGTTGTATGTCGGAGCCCTGCTCGACGACGTTAACCTGTATGGAAGAGGTCGGAAGAATCCACCAATGATTGATTATCTGGTGATTGAGCTACAATAACGATTATGTATGATATTAAAGTTCACTACTTTTGCGAATTTATCAACATAATTTTACTCGAAGAAGATAAGGAGATAAAGTCTTACAAAAACATAGCTCCCTAAGACAGCTTAAAGAGGGAGAAGCTACAAACATCACAAACAACATTCAAAATTAAAGACAGACAGTACTGAAGTCACACAATACTAAAGACATACGATACTTAAAACAAGTAGCACTATTGTGCTCTACGCAATTGAAACTTGGTAAGGCGTTGATAGGCCCCCAGCAATGGTTCCAATTTCTCCCACTATTTGGCGATTGTTTACCGGCTGCCTTTGTTGTTGATTCTCCCCCCCCAGTCGGACCAACTTCTTCTCGGGCTGGTGTATTCTTGATGAATTGTCGGAGATATCCTTGTCGGATCAGTCTCTCAACTTCTTCCTTGAGCTGCCAACATGCTTCAGTAGTGTGCCCACGGCTACGGTGGAAGTGGCAATATTGCTCTTGGTTTCCGACGTTGGGTTTCAAAGGGTGTGGCCATTTTACGTTCTCCTGATCCCGGATGGCCATTAATACATTTGCTTGGGATGTATTGAGTGGTGTGTACTCCTTTTCTTGACGAGGTTCTTGTCGCGGCTGTGAGGGTCGATGAGGAAAATTGTAGTTTCCTTGCTTATTCCTTTGTGAGGGGGGATTCTCCGTCCCTGGGGGATTCTTACGCTTCCCGGTCGTCTGCTCAAATTGCTTTCTATGAGCATTGATGGCATCATCGGCGGAGATTTGAGCCTCTACTCGATGGATTAGATCCGCATATGAATGGACCGTATCTCGCATGAGTGCTGAGTAGAAGGGGCCTGGGCGGAGTCCTCCAAGAAATACACCTCTAAGCAATTCGGGATCTACCCCTGGAATTTGTCGGGCTTCCGTAGAAAACCTCTGGAAGTATTCTTTAAGGGATTCACCCTCGTTCTGACGTATCCCTGAAAGGTGGGAGGAATCTTTAATTGTTCTTCGGTTGGCGACAAACTGTTCGACGAACAGTTTTGCCAATTTAACGAATATCGAGATGGATTGGGCAGGCAATGAGTAGAACCATGTTCGGGCTTGCCCTTTAAGGGTGGCAGGAAAAACTTGACAGAGCAAAGCATCCGGGGCCTGCTGGATATGCATAATAGTGCGGTAGTGGTCGATATGCTCGTAGGGGTCTGAAGTTCCATCATACGAATCAATATTCGGGAGTTTGAATCTTGCCGGAACGGGGTATCGGAGGACAGCTTCGGTGAAAGGTGACGATTCATGAATATCCCGTTGGCGAAGGGAGTGTCTTGTACCTCCTGTGGGGAACTCTTCTCGGGCTAGCCTACGCAACTCATCCCGGAGAGTATTGCGGGGGAGTTCAGTAATGTGCTGTTGGTCTAAGTCTTCTGGGACTTCTGGAGGCATATGCTGCCGATGGCCCGTGTGTGAAGGATGGGTAGAGCTTGCTGTGTCAGCAAGCTCATTCTCTGGACGGATTGGAGGGCGCACTCTAGGCGGAGGAAGGGGGACTTCAACATGAAGAACGTCTTCGAAGCCTGGCTGGTCTCGAGGGAAGAGAATATCTTCTTGAGGTACTACTGCTGGTCCTCGAGTCTCCCTTAAGAGTCGAAGGATCTCATTCTGAGATTCCTCCATCTTCCTGATACGCTCTTCTAGGGATGGCCCTGAAGTTCCTTCCCCTGCAGGGTGTCGGCCACCAGGGTGAAAGGAGGCAGATGCCCGTCGTCCTTGATTCAGGGACTGGTTTCCTGATTGATGTGAATTGGAGCGAGAGGCTCCCATGATGCGATGGCTACGCCTGTTTGCCATTGAAGAAGTACTTAGTGTAGTGGGATTGATCTTTCCCACAGACGGCGCCAATCTGTTGCGGACTAGAAAATACGCGGCGATAGAGATTTAATTCTGCGTCTTAACGTTGTACGTATAACTAGCTCACACACAGAGAACACAAGATTTTTTACGTGGAAAACCCTTAAAAAGGGAAAAACCACGAGGCCTTGCCCAGTTGAAAATGATTCCACTAGACTTTGAGTTGGTTACAAAGGACTGAATCACCTCCAAGGGTGATCAGGTTACAATCAGTTACTTAAGTAAGACGTCAGGTCTTTGGGAGGACGTAGGGACTGAATGTCGGGTCCTAAGTAAGACGTCGGGTCTTCGGCAAGACGTAGGGACTGAGTGTCGGGCCTTGAACAGGACGTAGGGACCGAGTGTCGGGCCTTGAACAGGACGTCGGTTCTTTGGCAGGACGTCGGGTCTTCAGTAGGACGTAGGGACTGGACGTCAGGCCTTAAGGTGGTGGTCTGGCGAGGTTCTGCGGTGGTCCGGCGAGGTTCCTGCGCGGTGATCCGGCGGTGGTCCGGCGAGGGTTGCGGTGGTGGTCCGGCGGTGGTCCGGCGAGGTTCTGTGGTGGTCCGGCGATGGTCCGGCGAGGTTCTGTGGTGGTCCGGCGGTGGTCCGGCGAGGTCCTGTGGTGGTCCGGCGGTGGTCCGGCGGCTGTCGAGGAGGAGCTCCTTCCTTCTCTTCTTCCTCTCTTCTCTTCTTCTCTCTCTTGCTTAGATGCCCTCTTGTGAAGAATGAGGGCTCTATTTATAGATTTTCTGGAGTGGCATGGTCCGTAAATAGGTGTGAGATCAAGGGCGAATAGGGAGTGGTCAAATGGACGGCCGATATTGAATCCTACGATCGTGCACCGTTCGTTGGACATTTGGAGGCCTTAATGATGTCGGAATTTAGTGATCTTGGGCTCGTTGGATTCGTCTCGTCGAGCCGTTCGATTCGAGTATAAGCTCGTCAAAATCGGAGACCGTTTGGTAACTCAAATTGCGGTTTGAACCTTCCAACAGCGCTTTCAACCCTTGATTCGGACTCATTTGGGCTCGGATTGTGTTGATCTTGGTGTTGTTGGGTTCGTATTTCCGAGACGCTCAGTTTGACTGTAAGATCGTTGAAATTGGATTTCGGATGCTCCCGGATTTAATTTTTGAAGTCTCCAACTAGTTTTTGCCTCGGGATTCGTGCCTGATCAAGCTAATTTTGTGATGATGTATCAATGTGGATGATCAAATATAGTCTTTATGGGATTTTAGTGGCACTGAGATTCCACATAATCAATAAGTTAGGAAAGAGAATATGAGAGATTTGTTATTTCAATAATGATGAATTGAAAATGCAAGCCGATGCCCAATTATGCTAAGGCAATTCCATGTTTTTTAATCCATACGCGCATAAACAGTTGAAAAATAGAATTCAGCATCGGGATCAAACTTATGAAAAATTGGAACCAAACTTACCAAAAATCGGAACCACCTCCAACTCTGGCATCAACCTCTCAATCTCGCTTTCCTCCCCCTCCGACTCTTTCTCCTCCTCAAAATCCAAAAATAGCCCATCATCATGGCCATTTCAAGAAGGAGAATGGGTGGATTCGACATCAAAAAGGTGGATTGGGCATTAGAATGTTAGGATTTGGCATCAATATGGGTGGATTCGGCATCAGGAAGGTAGGATTCGGCATCTAGATATGTGGCTTCAGCATCAGGGCTAGTTGATTCAACGTGGATGATCGTTGAATGGAGATCTACGAAGACGAATTTGCGGTCAAGAAGGAGAATGAAACCGCAAGGCCAGGCGCAAATTAAAAGAGGAGATAAATAATATGACAGATTTATGAGCGGCCGTGCCTTAGCCGGCGGTTTGCAAACTGCTGCTATAAAATATTGTTGAAACTTCAACTTTTTAACGATGAATTTAACAGCGGTCAAAACCGTTGTCTATATCTATCTATAACGATGGTTTTAAAATCACTGCTATAAGCTGCTGCGAAAATATTAACTTTTTGATGGTGAGTAATCTTTTGAGGCTCAAATCTTCAAAATCCACTCTATTTGATCAATATTGAATTAAAAATCTATAATTTGTTAACCATAATGCGCTCATGATCTATCAAATTTTTAGTTTAATATCACCATGCATGGATTAACAATTTTAGTCCTTCACTGTAAGTTTTGTCTTTCAGATTGTAAAAATATTAATCTAAATCACCATGAATTCAAATTATCATAATTGACCTTCTTTTTATTTTTATTTTTATCAGAAGCAGCCATACAATGTAAGATCACTAAAAGAAATGCACCAACCGGCCGCAACTTCCAAAGCCAGATGTTACAATTAAAAAAAAAAAAAAACCGTGAACTAAGCAACAAAAAAAAAAAATTATTTTCAAATACAGCCTGCACTACTCATTCAATCTACCGTCAGCACATTCTCTTCTTTATTTGCATGTTGAGTGAGATCATTCTCAGTAACTAAGCGGCCAGCAAGTCATCGCAAGCACTGCTGTAACAACTCTTGTTATTATGATGGTCACAAATCATCTCCACCAAATCCATCTCCTTCTTCACCTTCTCCTCACTACTCATCGAAAAGCATTCCTCCATCTGTTCTCTCGCATTGCTACTGCTTCTACTGCTTTCTCCTCCACACCCCAAATGGTCAAGCAGGTAACTAACATCACACATATCAGTCATCAACTCCATCTTCTTCGTATCAAGCATCATGAGCTCCTCAGCCATATCGCTAAAATCGTCATCCCATGCAGATACTGACATCAATGGCATCGGCATCGGCATTGGAGGAGCAGCTTCTGCAGTAGAAGCAGCACTCTCATTAGTGTTAGTAGCTGCCGGAGCATGCGACGGATTCAGGAGGGAGATGCTCTTGATGTACTCTTGAAGGAGTGAGCCGGCGCCAGACTTGGGATGCTTGGAGCTCCGGCAGCGCCTGAGAGTAATTAAGAGTGTAAATGAGTAGAAAATTTCAATCGAAATCAAAAAAAGATTTACGTACACAGTAGCTAGCTACCTGCGAGCGAACTGCCTTCTCTTGGTGGCGTTCCAATGGTTTTTAATGGAGTTCTCCGTCCTTCCTGGCAGCCTCTTTGCAATCTCTGCCCATTTGTTGCCTATCTCTGAGTGAGCCTGTATCAGTATCTTGTCTTCCTCCTCGCTCCATGTGTCCTTCTGCAAGCATCTGCCTCCATTAATATGTGCATATATGGAATGAAACGTATAATGGTTGAATTTCATGAATTTTTTTGGCTGAAATAAAGTTTCTTAAGAAAATGTAACTGAATTAAGTTAAGGAGGCATAAGGAATTATAGGAGTTAAAAATGTAATAAGTTGAAAATTAAGAGAGATGCTTTTGTTAATACAAACAATTATTTACTATAATTATCATTATCATAACTTCCCTTATATAAATGTGCCTTTCTATTTATTTCTGTTATTCAGTTTTTCAGTATGTGAAGGTAGGGGAAAACCAAAAAACTTTACTAGAAAATGTCAAATGTATGATGATCAATCTCTGCATTGCACTCCCTATAGAGGAGTCTCTTTTGTTTTTCTTTTTTTTTTTTAATTTACACTAAATTTATAAAGTTTACTTATCATCTAACTTAGGATTTGTTTGGAACATCTTTTTTGTTGTCTCATTTTTCAGAAATCAACCATAATTTTATTTGGCTATCGTTTTCGTGCTATTTTCTCGATGCTTTTAGAAATTTATGTGGTTGAAAATTATTTTTAACAACCAAAGTAATTAATTTTATTTTCTCCATAGCAATTTCATAATCAATTTTATAAAATACTGAAGTTGTCCCAAATAGACCTTTAATCATCATTTTATATTTATATTCGTAATATTCTAATCTATGAAACAATTTATATATATTTTTTCATATAAAAATATGACTATTTAATTTTATAAAATATTAAATTTTTATCAGTATATCAAATGAAATAGATTCTTAAAATAAAGGAAAACAATTATATTAGAATATCATGAGGTTGAATATTATCAAATTTATTTTAAAATTATATATATATATATATATATAATTAACTAATTTCAAATAAATTATACGAAAATATTCTCACATAAAAATTTCCTTCAGAAAATGACCAAATCTTTCTAATGGCTAACAACTAACAAATATATATTTTCCTATTAGGTTAAGAAATCTCCTAAAAGAAATGCTAAACACATTATTACACTTAAATTCATAGTGCTAAATTCTTTCAAAAGTCACCCTTTATTACATCTGTCATTTCTTGCACGAAAACTCACAATTTACATAGTTAATTGCAACGATTATTTAATTTCTTTAAATCTTTTTTATATGAACTTTTAGTGATTGCATGTAATAAATAAAATAATATCCATAGATATATATGCAAGAAAATTCAAGATCAGTAATCGATATAAACAAAAGATTTGTTCACATAAAAAATTCCTTATAAAAATTATTATGTGTATAAGGAATTTCTATTAATCATTCATTTGTTAATGAGGAAAATTGCAATATGATTCCTCTCTCTCTCTCTCTCTCTCTATAGAAATGTAAAGATGTATGAGAAGATAATGACTGAAATTGACCTTGATATTTGGTCTGAGGTGATTGTGCCATCTCTCTCTGCACTGTTTTCCAATCCTTCCATTGAGCATTTGAGCAATGTGAGACCATTTCCTCAATCCAAATTGCTCCACCAGCTTCACTAATAATCTACACAGTCAAAAATTATGGTGGGGCTATCAAATCTTATATAATAATTAAATACAAATAATATAAAAAAGTAGAAACCAGATATACGAAATTAAATAGATCAAGACCCAGATTCAAACATACTTGTCTTCCTCAAGGCTCCATTGGCCTTTGATCAAATTGACTTTCTTGTGAATTATGCCATTAGTAGTTCTTCTCTTGTTCGGCATAAACTTATTATTCATAACACTTGATCCAGCTGGGTTGTATGACCTTCCAACACTCTTATCACTGGAGCCATAGGAGAGCTGATGATCTTGGCTGTTTCCTTGGGTCCTGAAGGTCATGAAGGATTCGGCGCCAAGAACCATGGAAGCCTGGTTAAGAAAGAAATGATCAAGAGGAAGAGAAGCAGGAGGATCATTTGGAGATTGGATGGACGGCACACACAGAGGCATCTGATCCATGCTGCTCTTAATCCGATTCGACGTCGATGAGAAACTGTTTGCATAGGAAGTGAAGAGATTGTTGTTGGATAAATCATCATCGATGAAAGGATTATTATCGATATTATAACAGCCAAAGCTATTGACATCGAACGGATTGTCGAGATGATGGATATTGTAAGATGTGTGTGAAGCCATTAGAACAGTACTTGATATTGGAAGCTTGAAGGAATCGAAGTCCATGGCTGAGCATGCAGCTGGGGAGCAAATAAGAGATCAGAAGGAGATCGATCAGGGGAAGAAGAAGAAAGGGAGGAGGAGGTTGGGATGTGGGGGGAGCTGATGGTGGGGGTGTTGTGTTTTTTTATGAGCAAAGAATTTCATGCATTGAAGACTTGAGGAATGGTAGCCGTTGATGTTGAGCTTTAATCCGAGATTTAATTGGTATAGTAATTGTAACGGTTAAGCTTCTTCTTTGTCTTTACAACACAGGGCAGGGCGCGCGGGGAAGATTATGTGAAGTGGAAGGGTGGGTCCCACTTACCCGGGTCAAGGGATGGATAACAATTGACTGGATTGCATGGTCAACCGTTTACCCATTTGGAAGGGTCTTGTGAAAAGCACCACCGTGCGGCTCGTTCGCACGTGGTTGGATGCTATTGGTTCTGTTAAATTTAAGGATGAGTATGATTATTATTATTTTTTTCCTTTTCCCACTTGCTGCATTTTGAGGTGCAAGAGAATCAAGCAAACTCGTGAACTAGCTCGGGGTTGGGACTTAACTCGATAAATGGCTCATGAGTTGTGCTCGATGAGATAACGAGTTAAGTTTGAGTCAGTCCTGACATAACTCATTAACTTTGCAGACAGTTCGTTTAACAAAAATAACATAGAATGCACTTAAAATATATTAGTATTTATGATTTTTAAGTATAAAATTATAAGTAACTCACCTTTGTCTGCCCCCCCCCCCCCCCCCCCCCAAAAAAAAAAAAAAAAAAAACTAGCCGGCTCAAAATAAAACTCAAGCCCGAATTAGAAGTGACTCGTATTCGGCTCGACTCATTTCCACCCTTAATTCCATCCAAGCTTTTCTCTTGCTTAAATTTGCTAAGCGATGGTTAAGACTTCGTTTAAGATGACTTTTTTACTGTTTATTTAAGTAGTTTTTTAGTAAAAAAATTAATTTTAATTTTTTACTAAAAAGCTGCTTCAAGAAACAATAAAAAAGCTGTCACAAACGAAACCTAAGTTAAACGAGAGAAATCATAAAAGGGTCAGATTATTTAGTTGGTTGAAGATAATTTTGGCTGAAATTAAACTATTTTTGGAAATAGTTTTAGAGAGCTTAAGAATAATTTATTGGTTTCATTAAATAAAAAAAAAAATGTAATTCTTGATGCAGAATTAAAGGATTGATTAGAGGAGAAAGGCTTATTCTTCGGAGTTCCGATTTCAAGCCAAATGCTACGCGATTGATTTTTTTTTTTTTTTTTTACGCGATTGATAGCTCACCATTCAAAAAGAAAAAAAAAATTCAAATAAGAGATGCAATCATAGGAAATTTTAATGATGATAATCAGCGATTACATAGCCTGCTGGCATCTATAGATGGAAGGAATGTATATATGAGTGCAGATGACAAATTATTGCGTCCGGTCACCGGATGTTCGGACATCAAATCCAGTGACGTCATGTTACTCAAATACACTGAGTCCCGGTGTATTTTGATGACGTGGAGACACCAGATTGGTGTCCGGATGAATTCGACACCGGACGCAATAATTTGCTAGTACAGATTAGAAGCAAAGAAGCAGAGAAGAGAACGAAGGAGGAAGAGTACAGAGAATTGGTCTTGGATTTTCATTGAAACCTTAACAAGAAGGCCTTAGCTACCGATCCATAATCCTGATTAAGAAAAAAAATTTAAAAACTGATTATATAAAAAATTAATTAGGGAAAAAAAGAGCGAGGAAAATATATATTTAGAAAAAGGTCAAAGGCTTTGTTTGGAATAGTTTTTTTGTTGATTTCTAAAACAACTTTTTAGTATAAATATTTCTAATTCAAGAAAATTTTATATTAAAAAATGTTTTAAAAAATAGTATGAAAGCTATCCCAAACAAAACCTAAGTCGCGAGCCATGTGAAATAAATCGGCATGCATTCATGTGGATAACTCATTGTCTATGTGGCGATTTATGCTTTTTTTAACTTAAAAAAAAAAATTAATAATGTAAGAAACAATAAATATTATATTGAATTTGAAATTTTTTTATCTTTTTAATTCTGTAATTATTTAGAATATTAATTTTATATAGTTAATATAATGTCAAAATTGAAATTTTTTGTAAATACCTATTTTAATTGATTATTATATAAAATTTAAAATTTTATGTTTATATTGATTAAATGTAAATAACTAGAGAATTATTTGTAACTTGATATAGCTAGGATTGAAGCTGTGATCAGTGTCAACTTTTTTTTTTTTATCATTAGCATCCCTAAAGACAATGAGGAGGAACTTTGCCACGTAAAACTAGTAGAGTCCTCGAACTAATTGCACTAAGGTTTCGTTTGTGACAGCTCTTTTATTGTATCTTAAAATAGCTTTTTAGTATAAAAATTAAAATTTTTATACTAGAAAGTTGTTTAATTTTTATACTAAAAAGTTGCTTTAAGATGCAGTAAGAAAGCCGTCACAAACGAAGCCTACGAAAGATTCATCATGTTCACTCAACTAAGCTTGAGAGACACTCATGCCAGCTTGAGGAAGTTTTATTTGGTCCGGTCGACCGAATGAGAGAAACATTCGGTCGCAGGCAAAATCCCGGGCTGTACCGAGGTGTACCGAGTTTTTCGAAAAAAACTTGGTACACCTCGGTATAGTGGGATTTTGTCTGCGACCGGATGTTTCTCTGCATCCGGTCGGAGGACGTAATAATTGTTCCAGCTTGAGGGGTCACTCGTCACATCTTAAGGAATTACTTGTCTCAACCTGAGGGCAAATTATTACATCCGGTCTCCGGATTCATCCGAACATCAATCCAGACACGCCACATCACCAAAATACACCGGGACCCAGTGTATTCAGGTGATATGGCGTGTCTGGATTGGGTGACCGAACTTAATAATTCGCCCAACCTGAGAGGTTCCTTGCCAAATCAATAAGAGTGGCTCACCTACACGTACCTTGAGCCAATGAATTCATTAGCAAATTGTCTATCCATTCTGAAGGCCTAGAACCTCACTTGTCTAGTTAGCAATTACTCCCTATCACTTGCACATAGAGTTGTTTGGTGCTCTAGACATTATTTCCATGAGTCCTAATTAGAATGTTCACATGTCTACAACTACCTTATCATAAATTATTTATTTATTTATTTTACAAAATTAAGGTGTAGCTTCTCTTGTAGCGCCAAAAATCCTCTACAACTAGGGTCGAATGTGTATGATCATCTTGGGCATTTTGTGCTAGCAATCAAATTCTCAGAGTTTCTCTCACTAGAACTCTTTCTCACTCTTTTTTATATTTTGTGGGAATCTTGAAAGTCTTCTTGGAGATGATGATAAGTAAAGACCACAATGATGAAAAAAGTAAGAAAATAAAAGCAACGGAAAGTAAATGACACTAGGATTTAACGTGAAAAATCTAAATTAGGGAAAAAATCATGGAGCCACACAACACCAAAAAATTCACTATGAAAATTGGGATAAATAAGTACATATTTTTCTTCTCTCTCTCTCTCCTCTTCCTTGATGCACCGTTCTCCAATATCTCACTCTCAAAATGCAATAGAAAACCAAGTAAATAACCCCAAGGAACACATCCCTTCAGAAAAAATAAGAAAGAAAATCGTCTAATCCGTCTCGCAGCGTTGCGATGCCACTTTGAAGCGTTGCGGCACTTGAACATATGTCTTGATCCATTGCAGCGTCGTTTCTATGCCGTTGTGGCACTATGCTCTTTGTTGTTCAACTCCGGGAACTCGAGATCACAGCGCTGAGGCGCTCGGGCATATAGCACTAGTTTGATTGGGTACATAGCGATGTAGCGTTGTGCGGAAAAAAAAAAAATTTCACCCAAAGCACCCAAACCAAGCAGGAGTAGTACCCCCCCCCCCCCCCCCCCCCCCCCCCCAGTGAGCAAGAGAAACTTGAGGTATGAGGCGACAAAACAATCCAATTGATCAACACAATCAGATTCCACACATAAAAAGTCTTACAAATAGGATTCTAGTATTGATATGGAAGAATTTGAATCAAACAATTATAACACAACAATTTTAAGGAAATTTTTATAAAACTATGATCGGTCCATGTAAAGAATATTTCATGGGAGGTTGAGTTTGGTCCTTATGGTTTTGATTATATTGAGAATGATATATTAATATAGTCTATTTGATGAAATTTGATTTAATTCTTAAAAGATTCAAATTGTATTTTTTTCCCTTCTTATGATAAAGATTAAGAGTTTATAGTATCGAATGAAGTTTATAAGAGGCTGGCACTCGCAATGAGAATAAAAGGGACTGATAATAAGTTAATAACAAATCAATGGTGAAAGAGTCAGTATTGACTATCAGGACTAGAGCAGAGAATTACCTCATAAATAGAAGAAAAGAACAAACTTCAGTAGATTTACTACTATAGTTTTCATCATAAATATTCCTAAAACTGTTCTCTCATTGAACAAAATCTTGTGGTTTTAGTAGTAAAGCGCAATGATTTTAATTTGTAAATCATTACAAATTGTAGTAATTTAGGCATCGTTTGGGACGGCTTTCTTAATGCTTCTTAAAGCGGTTTTCTAGTACAAAAATTTTAACTTTTTAGTTAGAAAGCCGTTTTAAGAAGCAGGAAGAATGCCGTCCCAAACGAAGCCTTAATCACTGCTTATCACAATGGTTAAACCCACATCTATTATTTGTAGCTTTGATATTCTCCATAATTACTAGTCATGCCACTAAAAACAAAAAAATAGTCCTCCATTCTTCACATAATGGGGGAGGAGAAGACGAGAAATCTTAAGAGCTCTCTTGCACTCTCCAACTAGCACTGCCACCTCCGGAGTTCTTCCCGACCACCGATCACAACTGAACTTCCGCCCATTCTCCGACTATCGTCAGAACTCTTCCCTAATGCTATCGGCATCAAAATTCCTATGATCATCGTTGTCTATCAACTACGGTCCTTCCAACCACCATTGCTTGTTGACTAAGGTCTCTCCGACCACCGTCATCCAACTACGATCATTTCAACCTCCATCGCCCACTGATTATGGTCCTTCCGAAAATCGTCACCCGCTAACTATGGTCTCTCTGACCACCGTCGCCCAACTATTTCCCTTCTAACCACCGTCACCCACCGACTACAACCTCTCCGACCACCATCACCTGCCGAATACAGTCCCTCAGGCCTTCGTCGTCGACTACGATCCTACCAACCAAATGAACATGCCAACACTCACTTGAGAGTAGCTCTCATATCATCAGATTCTTCCAACCCCAACCAAGCAATATAATGTGTATTTTTTATATTGAGCCAATGCCTTCCCTCGATGAAGGGTATTATTTGTAACCAACCACTAATACTAGTGGATTCATAAACTGAGCTAGGCCCCATGATTTTTTCCCTCTTCAAGGTTTTTCACTTAAAAATTCTGGCGTCTCTTATGAATATTGTACCCATCTTTTTATCTATTTGTGTGTTGGATCCTCTTACAAAGCTAGGATGCTTAACCATAAATCTCTCCGCCGCCACCAATATTCTCGTATGCATGACTCCTCAAAGCAATGCTGGCTAAAGATTATTGAAGTGGATGAGCGAGGCTTGGTTGCTCCAAGGTCAAAGCAGTGATGATTATTGTAAGCTTATTAATGGCTTTCTTAAATCTCTTTCTGTTTGGGTTGCAACTATTCAATAATGCAAAATGTGGATATGGGATGGTGCGTGTTAATTCATCAATCGTTAAATAATTTAGGCTTCGTATGTGATAACTTTTTCACTACTTAACTTTTTAGACTGTAACTATAATTTCTATTTGACAACTAATTTTTCAGTATTTACAAAAAAAAAGCACTAAAAATTTACTTTATACAATAATTTTAAAAAATTATTTTCTCTACAGCAGTTTTACAAAATGGTTAAAAACTGGCCTAAATGAGGCCTTAGGGTTAAGACTTTGACCTACTAATGTGTTATAAGTTAAATGGAGTCGCACAGTTCACTATAAGCTAATTTGGCCCAAAGCATCCCAAGCCAATACATGAACCTATTTCAAGCTTTGTGAGTTAGATCAGACTTATAAACATTCAAATTAATTCACAATCCGTAATTTATTGAACCCGTTTTAGACTCACATAAGATGAGATTGACTTGACCTAGATGAATATAGGTGTTCACTTACCTTTCATTGTTAAGCTCTCTGATTACTCTATCTTAATCTTTAAAGATTAATTAAGCTTAATTAAGGATTATACAATAGGCTTAGTGACATGGAGACATTTTTAATAAAATGGTGGTGGGACTTTCAGAGATTTTTTTTTTTTTTGAGAGAAGATTTTATTTAACTACAAATCACATGCCCTTTTTTATACTATTAGCAAGATAACCGTTTTTTATTTGGAACGGGGTATTCACCTGATGCAACTCTCAAAAGAGCACTTGGCGGCGTGAATAAACCTCTTAAATCACGGCACAAAGTAATCTTAAAAAAAATTACAGAGTTAAAAAGAGAGTGGACATAGCTCCTTCCCTGAAATTTGGTAGTAAGAATGTCATTCAATCTCTTAAATGTGAATGCCATCATTCAACATCAAAAACCTCCACAGAAATGAATGCCCACTTTCAACTTAAAAATTAATTTACAACATCAATTAGGCATAATTCTGCTAATTAAATGTCTTAATGGAGGCTTTTAATCTCCACAAATGCTAAGCTTTTATGCAAAAATCAGTTCATTAATACACTTTAACAAGTAATAAATCCTACAGACAGAGATCTTAAACAGATCAAAACTTAGTTGTTCTTCAACGGCAGATGCTAATTACATTACAGTCAGCTCGAGAGAATTCGATCATGCCAAGATCTAATTAATCAGCACTAATATTTCAGCATGACGAGAAAAAAAAAATTACAAAAATTATTTTTTATTAATGGCATCGACAGTTATGGTTCTTATTTATTTTGGGTAAGAAAATAAATATGTATTTACTAGAGGATCCACAATCATCCAAAGCTAGATGTAAGCCTAAGACCACTACTCTCCGAAACTTGGTGCAAAATGAATATTTACTTTTCAACTGAAAACACTCAATGAACTATCTATAGGTTTCATTAGGGGTGTCAATTCGAGTCAACGGGTCGGATTCGGGTCGAATCAAGAACTGACCCAGCACTATTCGGGTCAACCCGAACCCAACCCGTTTTTAAAAACGGGTCAAGTTTCCGAACCCAAACACGACCCGATTCAAATTCGGGTCAACCTGAACCGACATGAATGACCCGAAGTTGATCTAAAATTGCTAGTTTTTGGATAAAAAATCGGGTCAATCTTCAATTTTTGGGTCAAAATCGGGTCAAAACGGGTTCCCAGGTCAAATAGAAGTTTTCGTATCAATTTCGAGTCAATTTTGGATTGCTGGGTCAACCCGACCTCTTTTTAAAACGGATTGATTTGTTGAATCTAAACCCAAACCGTTTCGGGTCCGAGTTCACCCTAACCCGGAATTTTCCGGGTCAGTTCGTGTCGTGTCAAAAATTGACACCCCTAATTTTGATCATTAAGTCCATGTTTTAACCTTGTGCTTAAAGTCAACCAAATTTTAAGAAAAAATGTTTGATATGTTAGTAACTCGGATGAAAATTAGAGGAAATAAAATTTTAGATGTATATTCAATTAATTAAGATATGAACTTAACTAACTAGTTGACTAAAAAGTGAAAAATAATTGTAGAGCTAAGCCTAATATTTCATTTGAGATGATTGCAGATATCCCTAAAAATAATTGTAGAGCTTTTATGATGAAAGCATTTTAAAAAAAAATAGTATGAATATCAAAAACTTTTTTCTTTTAAAAGGTTAAATAGCATCTATCTTATGGCTACCACACTATATCAAATCTAATTTTTAAAAAATGTTTCTTATCATAAATTTTAAAAAACCAACAAGAAAATTAAAACTAAATAAAATTGTGACAACATTTTAAAAAGCAAAGCTATAAAAATGCTACCCCAAATGAAATTTAATAATATAATATTTTAACTAAGGCTTCAAATACTGCTTACAATGATAAATTATCTTGTGCGGATTTCGGACGAGAGAAAACCGTCCGGACATGTGAATGCACACACTGACTGTATATTTGTACATAATATATATTAAATCAGTGTACACACTCTTTATATACAATATGTACACTCACAATTCAGACGATTTTTTTCATTCGAACTCCGCACAAGATAATTTATTACTTACAACAGCTTTCAAATATTGATTAAAAATGTTAAATCCAAACCCCACTAGATTATAATTGTATTCTCTTTCCCAAATGCCTTGAACTCCATGCATAAGTTAATTTTCTTCACAGCTATCTCCCCCCTTCCCCTCCTTCCCGTATAATGCTGAGACGAAAATTTCTAAGTCTATCGCCGTGTATATTCTAGCCCGCAACACTCTTAAAACTAAAAATATACCCTTATATCATAGTCAGACAAAAAACAGTTTGCTAAGGACCATTGGGCCATAACAAAATGATCAACTTTTCAGTACTTCATCCTATGAGAGCCCTCTGTGTTAGTCAGATACATTGTGCTTAGAAAGTTGATACAAAAGAGTGGGCTTACTGATCAGAGTAATATCATGTGAAGAAGAACTATACAAGGCAAAAAAAGTTCAAAGATAATACACGTTAGAGACTAACCTATCAAAAGAAGCAAGGCAGCAGTGTCCATCCGCATCGATCAAAATGCTCCAGCCTGATCAATCTCTTTTGTGATATGGCTTCGAGGGCTACCATGATGAATTAGCAGCATTAGTCCAGGCATCATCCGGGCCTGGTGCAACCTTACAACTGTTGTGATTAGGGCTTCGGCTTCGACTACGATTGCCATTGCCTAATCCATCGTTGTCGCCAGCAGGGCCTGGACTGAAACTAAGGTTGCAGCCACTGCTGTCGCCTCCATTTCCCCCGTAGTTGCTATGATCGTCGTTTTTATACTGAGGTTTACTGTCCTGATCTTGACGTTCTTGACAATATCTGTAAATGCCATCAAATATTTATGCAGATATAAGCACTATCAGCTAAGGGGCTGGAAACCTATTTTGAAATTCAATTGCTTGTTAATCCAAGTCATCATTCATTTTGCACGCCAAGCAACAATGTAGTTCAGAAGGCTTACTGCTGACTAGGTAAGCTAATATAAACAATGATAAGAACTATGATAGGAAGTACTTGAGTTCACAAGTAACCCTAAGATAATACTTGAGTTCGCAAGCAAACCTAAGCAAACCTAATGGAAATTAGTAAGAAAACAGAGAGAAAGCTGCTGTTTACAGCAGTTAATCAGCCCAAACGCAGTAGGTTTCATGTGAAAACAGTGGGGAACTTGGAGAAAAACAAAGAATTTTACTAGTAGATGGGAGAAAACAACAAAAGATACGTGTTTCTTCAATTCGAGAGGAAGAAACAACTCTCCGATTCTCTAGCCAAGCCTAGAGCCCAAGCACACAAACCCTCGATCTCAAATCTCTTTCAAATTCAAGATCAAACCCTAATTCTAGCATTAGCCACTAATTAAAGCCAAAGGAGAGATACAAATTCCCTAAACACCCCTTCAATTCAAAATTTCCCTCCCAATATTGGATTTAATGCAAATTAGGGCTCACAGGTCTTCTGCCCCTTCCATCCCGCTGGTTCCGCCGAGGACCGGTCCAGCCGGCCCCTCCTAGGCCAACCAAACAAACTACTAGAAACTAGAACCTCAAACTACAAAAGCTTTTGAATATTGACAAGTATAGAATGATGTAATAGATGGAATAGAGACAGACTATTTTGACGTCATACAAATATTGTTATCAAAGTCAATTTGATCCACAATGAAGCAACAGTGAAGAAAATTTTTAGTTGTTTAAGTAGAGATTCTTTTAGAAACCTGTACTGAGAGGAGCCATGATCATTATGGCCATAGCTGGAGTCCGATGCCCACCGCCGGAACTTTGTACCATAACCACCACGGGATGCCATATCTCGTAGCTCTGAAGGAACTTGTTGATCGGCCCCTTCCAACACTTTAACAAGATCTGAGGCATGCTTGGAATCCTGGTAACAAAAGAATGTGTAAGCTACTCCAGTCGCGCCTGCTCTGCCAGTTCTTCCTATTCTGTGTACATAGTCTTCAACACCTGTGGGGAAATCATAGTTGATCACAAACCTGTAAAAACAAAATGCTATATCTCATCACCTTCATCTCAATACCAACAAAAGTTAATTATGAAATAGATAATAAAACTGTAACCACACAAACTGGCCACCTTCCCAAGCTGTCAACATGCAATGACTATTAACAACAACAATCGCAACATCAAGCTTTTATCCCACAACATGGGATCGGCTACATGAATCTTTTTTCTCCATTGTGTTTTGTTAAGAGTCAAATTCTCATTTAAATTTATAATAAAGAAATGTCATTTCTAATATTTTCTAACTAAGTCTTTTTATGTCTACCTCTACCTTTCTTAACATAGGCAATCTAATACATTATAACTTGAAAAGTTAATGCATTGGCAACCAAGATTAAGAAGTTCTAAGAAAACAAATTTGCATCAACCTGATATCCTTAATATCCAATCCACGTGCTGCAACATCAGTTGCCACAAGAATGGGTGACTTCCCACTTCGGAACTCACTGAGTACCCTATCACGCTCTATCTGAGACTTGTCGCCATGAATTGCAGAAGCACCAAATGGACCATCAAGATAACTAGCTAGCTGATCACACATTCTCTTCGTAGAACAGAATACTATGTATTTTGATGGCCCATTAGAAAGCAAAATCTGTTCCAGTCGACGTCTCTTCTGCATGTGTGAAATAACTTCTACATGCTGTAATTGATCAAAATGAAATACATTAAGTGAAAAGGAAAAAAAATTAGCTGATGCAATAAATGATACCACTATTTAGCTTCAGAGGCAATTAGACCACATGAACAGATATTTTTATCTGAATGCAAAAACGAGCAAATTAGTAGAACTTCCAAAGTCTGTGCATACCTGCGTAATAGCTTTATTAGCAACAAGTTCATCAATGCTGCCAATATTAACCTGAACAGGTTTAACAAGTAAATCTGATGCAATTTTTCGGACTTCCTTAGGCCAAGTAGCAGTGTACATAAGAGTCTGGCGCGTTGGTGGTATTTCTTTCACAATTTTCCGTATCTGTGGTTCAAAACCCATGTCCAGCATCCGGTCAGCCTCATCAAGAACTAGGTATGAAACTTGATCAAGGTTCAATCTTTTCATCTCTAATATGTCATTCAACCTTCCTGGAGTTGCAACCACAACATGGACTCCTCGGTCTATATCTCTCAACTGAGGACCTTTAGGAGCTCCGCCATACAAACACTTAGAACAACAAAAACTTGGTTAATTGCGATATAGAGCCAATAACTCCACGATAATTAGGAATGGTAGCATATAACATCCATTAGGATATCAGGGCACAATAATCATCTGCACATGCATATAGTATGGCACAGCATAAACATCTATTGTCAGGGGAAGTTGATAACTTTTTTGATTGACTGGGTCAGAGTTGAGTTGAAGATATCAATTAGTTTTACCCTAAGAAGATGATTAATAGGGTGATCATCAAAGAAAGAAGCCACCTTGATCATATCAATAACACAACAATCAAAAGTAACAGAAATAGAACTGCCATCCTTAACAGACATATTAAGAAATTCCACACAACTGGAGATCAGGGGTGGTGAGAGCGAACCATACATCTTGAAATACAAACATGCACATACAAGCCTGTGTGGATGAATGCATAAGCATGCAAGCAGGTGTGAAAATTTATTGTTTATATTTGTATATACAAATGAACATAAATATAACAAACACATAGCAAGAGAGAGAAAGAGAGAGACAGAGAGAATGTGAGAAATAAAAAGAAAGAGATACAAAATGACAGTTAGCATGACCAAACATTGACCACTCAAAATGACCGTTAGTCTGTTTATCAGCAGGTAAAGTATATGAAACCTCCAAAATTTCTAGATGCATGCTAAAATTTCATTGTTTACGTATGGATTACAGACCCGGTTACATAGTAGAATAGTGTTTCCTTGTTTTATAATAAGCAGATAAAGCAAATGCTCACAGGAAACGTTGCGCTTAAAAGATCCATGTTTCTAAAGATAATATACATCCCAACTTAAACGCAAAGTCGGTCATATGCTCTTAATTATATATCAAGTACTTCTGTTGAATAAATGCAGTATATATTCACTATGAAGCAGACAGAAGAAATTTGATATACAGACAGTGGTATTCTCTGTTGCCACTATTCAGAAACTTACAGCACTTAAAATTCGTGATGACTTTCCAAACTTAGTAGCTTCTTCATGTATTTGTGTAGCTAACTCTCTTGTTGGTGACAAAACCAAAACGGTCGGGCCCATTCTAGCATCTTTGCTGAGGCGCTTGAGATGAATGAAACCTGGAATGAGATACCCCAATGTTTTGCCTGAACCTGTTTTGGCAACGGCGACAATATCACGATTCTGCAAAGCAACCGGCCACGATTGTGCTTGGATTGGAGTAGGTGCAGAAAAACCTGCTTGATTGATCTGCAAAAGCAAAAAAAGTATCCCAGATGTCATGAGAAAGCAAATCAACAAAAGGCTATGTTTTCTTCATAAGAGCAGAAAAACACAATAAAAGTTATGAAAAAGCAAAACATTCCGACAAGACTGGTTAAAGCCGGAAAAAATACTTCTGTCAGGATGAAGCAAACTGAAATAAACCTTGCCTAAAAAGAAATATAAAAGAACAATCTTAATCACTGAAATATGTTCTTTGATAGCACAATTTTGTAAATTAAGTAGATCTGTTTCATCTGAAGCGGTGCTTGATCCTTTCAAACAATGCCCATGCAAAAATGTGTCAGTAAAACATTGTAAACCATAACTAGTCATTGTCTATTAAACAATGAAAGAAAAAGAACATAAGACGGATTAAGTATTATAAAAAAAGGATACATACCATGGTATAAACCCATAAGCTTATCATATACAGAAATAAATACATATTTGAATATAAAGATTACATGTTAAAGTAAATTCATTGATATTTACATACATATGTATGTTATGCATTCATAAATACAATAAAAAAAGAATTTTTTAACACACATCAGCTTGTGTGTATTGAGGGGGAGCAAGGTGGGTGACAATGATCTGAGCATGCGGAGAATGCGAATTGAGCCAAGGGGAAGAGGTCAAGCCCCCCTACCCACCCCAAAGGGTGGAAAATAATTCCATCAAAATACCAACATAAGTAGAGATCAGTTCCACAACCTCTAAGACAAGAACCAAGCATATGTACACCAAGCCAAGGGTCGGGAATCACAATCTCCACCCAACTAGACTTATACAGTATGACCTACAAATGCAAGATAAAAACCATCCATTCTCTTAAGCATCATTAAGACTAATGGCATCCATGATTTCAGGACATCGTAAAATTATTTGATCATCAAAGGATACATCAAAATTTCACAAGAGATGGCATTAATTGCATGAGAAAAATGATTGTGATCTCAAAACATAAAAAGAATTTTAAAAAGGTTTGAACTAAATGCATGGGTTGTTGATGATATTTAAAAAGTATTTTACGATTTTGATTGGTGAACCACATGGGTTAAACTAGGTTTTCTAGATGGTTTCTATATCTCATCCAACCATTCTTACTCACATGCTTGAGCTAGAGTCAAATTTATAAGAAAATAGTTGAAAATTTGAAACAAAAGTAGCATTCATATTATAGACTACAACCAAACTTGTGATCTTATGTTTGAAGTATATGTAAGTTGGTAGATGCAAAAATAAAATTTGAGGGAGAATATTCATTCTCATCCTAGGAGGATGAAAAGTCAATCTGATGAGGACATCGTCAGCATTTTCGACACGTGTACCATCAGGAGACGCCGGAGATCGACGGCCACGATCATGAGTTTATTTTGAGTCATTTTATGTAGTAGTTTATTTGATTTTTATGTTTTCCGTTTTCGCCCTTATGGGTGGTTAGTTGCTATCGTAGCCCAAGGGGCATTTTAGTCCTTCGCTTTTCTTTGTCATTGTGAGGCCTATTTATATGGCCATTCTCTTGTAATAATTTAGTTTTTGATGAAATGAAAATATTTTGTGTTCTCTTTGTGAGTTCCCCCTCCAAGATCTCTTAGTGAGTTCGCCGGAGATCTCTTAGTGAGTTCGCCGGAGGAGACTAGATCTCTTTGTGAGTTCTAGTTTTCACACCTTCTTATCTCGTGGAAATTCAAATTGAATATAATTGAGGTTAGTAATTTCATCGCCACTTGATTCCTTGGAAATCTCCCTATTTTTCCTCCCCTTGGCCTTACCGCCGTCTACCCCTCCCCACCTCCCCACCGGCGGCAGCAGACCCTCCACCGCCGGCCTCCTTTGGTCGGCCCAGTTACCCACAACCTTCCTAACCACCAAGCCGGCAGCCCCTCCTTCACCGTTCCTCAACCCAGCACAGCCAAGCCGTGAACCTGATTTCACCGTTTTTTTTTCTTGGCATCCTTCACAACCGCTACTTGCTGTGTTGCCAAGCCGTGGGAATTAAGCATTTAATGCTTGATTAACTGCTGTTTTAATCAGCCATAGCAAGCAAAGAAACCGGCAGGGGATTTTCAATTTGAATTTCAAAGCTTGCTTATTACGGTCAGCCACAAAAGGAAACATTCCTTTTATTGAGACCTGATTCTTTACTACAGTTTTTTTTTTTTTATTTAAAATCTGTTGCTTTATTGTGTGGGCCCCATTTGATTAATGCTTAAGCGTTCTTTTCCCCTCCATGTGGCCGGCCATTGATGGGCTCATCTCCCCTTCCAATTTGACATTAATAACACCTCAAATTCATCTCTAATAATTTTTCCCTCCCTTTGTTTTAAAACTGAAAATCATTTCAATTTTGATCCCTCTCCCCTCTCCCCGTTAATGGCCTCCCATTAATTCCATTAATCCCTCTTTACTCGTTGCCTCCTCCTCCTTTGGAAATCATTTTGGCTATGAAATTTCACTCCCACGTGTCTCCCCACTAAACTCATTGTCAGAAAATCTGAATTTTCTTCTTGAAGGCTTCTCTTCTACCCAAGAATTCCTATGGATTGGACTTGAGTTCTCCACCCAACTCCTCCCTCAAAATCCAGAGATCTGATTTTATTTCAGATTTGAAAATACTAGCTTGGCTTCGTCTTTGATGATCAAGGAAGAAAGGATAAGACGTTGGATGCTTTCTAATCAACCCATGGACTACCCGCCACTGGCTACCACTCCAACGGACTACACTTTGTGCGCCATTGGTCTCTTAGTGGCATCGCTCGGTTGCTCTCAATCTTCCTCCATTACAAGTGCCACCAACAAGAGAGTGAGTGAGAGACCCAAGGTGAAAAGTTCTATTTGTTAATTGTGGATTATTGTTTCCCTCCATGACATTACTTTCTAATTCTATGTTGTCAATTTGATATTGTCCCATTAATCTAGTGGTAACCACATGCCGTACTTAATTTTGACTTGATAATTCCGAGAACTTAATTTGGGTACGCATTAATTCTATAACTAGCAAAGCTTTAACAGCCTTATATTAAAATATCCCAAGCAGTTCTTGTTTCCATGCATTATGTTTCACATCATCTTGGTATCAGAGCATGGTTAGCATGCTTTGCTCATGTTAGATGCATCCTAGGAAGTCTAGTTTACTTTACCATTCATCATTGGCATGCACATCATTTAGTAATTAAGACTTTTCACTGTTTTCCTTCACTGTTTTGCAAATTCCTGCATGCATATAACTAAGTTAGAACCTATTAATTGTTTATCACGTGCTAGCATATGATTTGTTAGGTTTCTAAGTGTTGGAACCTTTATTTTCCTTGCTTTCCCTTTGTTGTCCACACTATTCCAGCCACTGTTAGGCTTCTTTTATGAGACGTTTTAGCTTTGCGTATGTGCTGTCCACTCACTCAACTTTTTCCAAACACTTAGGCAGCTTAGGCTTTTGGTGTAGTTGGCTGTCCAAAGCTTTCCAGCCCTGTTTAGTGACTCATAAGTGCCCCACAACCTTTGACACTTTGCTGTCTACACCAAGCAGACAACCCGTGACCCCTAGACTTCTTCGCCTCCGTGTTAGGTTGCTGTCCCCGTCTTTCCAGCTGCTGTTTGGAGCCTTTAGGAGTCTAAGTTTAGAATGACTAGGTGCTGCCCTTCATTCCTTCACCTTCCCTAGTATCACTTAGCCTTCCCAATGGACGCGATAGGTTTCCAAAAGAGGTTAGACGACCTAGCTAGTCTTGTAGGCTCGCTAACTAATACCACAAAGGAGAAACCCGTTGACTATACCCACTCTAACTACATGCCCCACTCAGCTTATCACCCGAGACCTAAGCCTTGGCCTCCTCGACCTCACTTAGAATCACCTGATCGTCTGCCTACCTTTGATGGATCTTTGGATGGTTACCCCTTTAGGGATTGGGTAAGACAACTAGAGGATTATTTTGAATCTTGTCATATCCCTGAGTCCCATCAGATTAACATCGCTAGGTCTCACCTTAAAGGTCGAGCTCTTCAATTTTGGGTAAGATTGGAAGATCATAGGGAGTCTCGAGGTGAGTACCTTACTTGGAAAGATATGAGGAGAGAACTCAACTTAAGATATAGACCCTCTACATGTGGACACCCTGCCAGTTCTAAGTTTAGGTCACCCCCTGCCCATCAAACCATTGGGTATTACACTCTCAATACCCCTACCCCTAGTGACCGGCATTTAGAGTACCACCCTTGCAAAACAAACCGTGAACCTTACTCTGGTCAAGACCACCCACCCATTAGTAACATCCGGGTCGCTGCCCCACCCTATATGTCTTCACCTAACCTTAATGGCCGACCCTCTACTAGGCCTTCTGTTAGACCAATCTCTTATGACTCTCCACTTAGAACCTACTCCTAGCCATCCCAGTCAACCTTTAGCCTCCCTAATCCTTGACCCTGCAAGTATGATTGTAATAAAGGAAGACATTAAGACGATGAGGTTCCCTGAACCTGAGACTGAGTGCATCCATTTCGTGGATGCTAGTGATATCACTAGTGACGAAGAATTCTTTGAGGATGGAACAGAAGTGATTGAATCAGACTCCCAGAATGACTTAAACCCTGAGCTAGGAAAGTTAGAACCTGTAAACGTCGACACCTTAACCCACCCTGACCCTAGTCTCTTTGAGGATAAGTCCTTGGACAAAGTATGCCAGGAGGATATTAATTTGATCTCGAACGACACTGATCTGACCTTGAACCCTGTGGAATTAAATTTGGAAGATTCTAATTTAATTGACCCCGAACTTGATCCTACTAAGATTATTAACCTGAATTTGGATGACAGTCAGTTGAATCTGAACAATTCTGAGTCTATTTTGAAAATTGAGCATCCTCTTGTTTTATGGGAGTCTATGTTAGGAGTTGCCCCTTTGGATTTACTTTTGAAAGAGTTTGCCCTTCCTGATGGGGCTTACCACATCACTCCGCCTACCGACTTGAATGATAATATTAACCCACACTTTCATGTTGTGCACACATCTACTCTGGACACGATACCCCGACTTTTGAGTCCCATACCTGCTGGTGATTCTTTGGGCTATGTTATTATGGTTGAGAGTGATGACCCATCGTCCTATCATACTCCTGACTCTTACATTTTGCCCGCTACATCCTTGTCTTTCCCTGTTAAGGACCTTCCCTCTCCTAGTTGGCTAACCTTATTAGATCTCCTTACTACCCCTGGGAGACTGTCGGTGACCCGAGCTAAGATGCCCAATGGAGATGCCCTTTTAGCTAAGGATGTCTTCATTTCTCCCCCTACTCCGGTTCCGTTAGACCGAACACCTTAGACCTACTTTCTGTGAGTCGTCCACCTCTTTTCTAGCTGTGTTTGTAGGAGTTAGTTTGTTTGTTGTGTGTGTGAATGTTTGTGTGTAGTCCGTTGTCTTCCAAAGTTTTCTGCTTTAAAACTTTAGTTTGTAAGCTCATGATTCTTGTCATTCATCATTTGCATCAATTCCCTTGCATCCACATTGGCATGTCATCCTCAAGAACTGCGTAAGGATATTAATAAAAAGAATAACCAAAGCAATGTCAGTTATAAACTTACTGCTGATCTCCAGAGACGGTTCAAAAGAATTTGATATTAGAGATTTTGTATTGGTTCGGATTCGTCCGGAGCGGTTCCCACAAGGGACCGTTATAAAGTTACATGCTAGAAGCATTGGACCTTTCAAATAACAACAAAATTAAGTAGTAATGCTTACGTGGCAGACCTTCTTAAAGGTTTTAACATTAATCCTATATTAACATCGAAGATCTTGTAACCTTCGAAGGTCTAGAGTGTAACCCTCCTATTCCACGAAAAATATGAGCCTTGTGTGAACCCACCTGGTGAGATCCCCAGCCTAACTCCACCCCCCAATTTGCCTACTTTTACCCAATACAGTGAAGATTAAGATAATACTAAGTGATGAGCTCAAATGTCCACTAGAGACAATGGTCAACAAATGTATCTAGTTCAGTGAGCTGAGGAAACCGGGAACAGAGAACACATGGGTTGATCGTGACGAGCGGCAGCGAGTGGACCCCGACTTACTAGAGTGGTACGAGAGCTCTATAGATGCTTACTCAACGGGGTCGAGTTTTCTCCCACCTGGGGAGAATGATGAGGACATCGTCAGCATTTTCGACACGTGTACCATCAGGAGACGCCGGAGATCGACGGCCACGATCATGAGTTTATTTCGAGTCATTTTATGTAGTAGTTATTTGATTTTTATGTTTTTCCGTTTTCGCCCTTATGGGTGGTTAGTTGCTATTGTAGCTCAAGGGGCATTTTAGTCCTTCGCTTTTCTTTGTCATCGTGAGGCCTATTTATATGGCCATTCTCTTGTAATAATTTAGTTTTTGATGAAATGAAAATATTTTGTGTTCTCTTTGTGAGTTCCCCCTCCAAGATCTCTTAGTGAGTTCGCTGGAGATATCTTAGTGAGTTCGCCGGAGGAGACTAGATCTCTTTGTGAGTTCTAGTTTTCATACCTTCTTATCTCGTGGAAATTCAAATTGAATATAATTGAGGTTAGTAATTTCATCGCCACTTGATTCCTTGGAAATCTCCCTATTTTTCCTCCCCTTGGCCTTACCGCCGTCTACCCCTCCCCACCTCCCCACCGGCGGCAGCAGACCCTCCATCGCCGGCCTCCTTTGGTCGGCCCAGTTACCCACAACCTTCCTAACCACCAAGCCGGCAGCCCCTCCTTCACCGTTCCTCAACCCAGCACAGCCAAGCCGTGAACCTGATTTCCCCTCCTCAGCTCACCGTTTTTTTTTTTCTTGGCACCTTCACAACCGCTACTTGCTGTGTTGCCAAGCCGTGGGAATTAAGCATTTAATGCTTGATTAACTGCTGTTTTAATCAGCCATAGCAAGCAAAGAAACCGGCAGGGGATTTTCAATTTGAATTTCAAAGCTTGCTTATTACGGTCAGCCACAAAAGGAAACATTCCTTTTATTGAGACCTGATTCTTTACTACAGTTTTTTTTTATTTTAAAATCTGTTGCTTTTATTGTGTGGGCCCCATTTGATTAATGCTTAAGCGTTCTTTTTCCCCTCTATGTGGCCGGCCATTGATGGGGCTCATCTCCCCTTCCAATTTGACATTAATAACACCTCAAATTCAGCTCTAATAATTTTTCCCTCCCTTTGTTTTAAAACTGAAAATCATTTCAGTTTTGATCCCTCTCCCCTCTCCCCGTTAATGGCCTCCCATTAATTCCATTAATCCCTCTTTACCCGTTGCCTCCTCCTCCTTTGGAAATCATTTTGGCTATGAAATTTCACTCCCAGGTGTCTCCCCACTAAACTCATTGTCAGAAAATTTGAATTTTCTTCTTGAAGGCTTCTCTTCTACCCAAGAATTCCTATGGATTGGACTTGAGTTCTCCACCCAACTCCTCCCTCAAAATCCAGAGATCTGATTTTATTTCAGATTTGAAAATACTTGCTTGGCTTCGTCTTTGATGATCAAGGAAGAAAGGATAAGACGTTGGATGCTTTCTAATCAACCCATGGACTACCCGCCACTGGCTACCACTCCAACGGACTACACTTTGTGCGCCATTGGTCTCCTAGTGGCATCGCTCGGTTGCTCTCAATCTTCCTCCATTACAAGTGCCACCAACAAGAGAGTGAGTGAGAGACCCAAGGTGAAAAGTTCTATTTGTTAATTGTGGATTATTGTTTCCCTCCATGACATTACTTTCTAATTCTATGTTGTCAATTTGATATTGTCCCATTAATCTAGTGGTAACCACATGCCGTACTTAATTTTGACTTGATAATTCCGAGAACTTAATTTGGGTACGCATTAATTCTATAACTAGCAAAGCTTTAACAGCCTTATATTAAAATATCCCAAGCAGTTCTTGTTTCCATGCATTATGTTTCACATCACAATCTGATGTGTGTGTGTGTATAGATATAGACGAAAGACAACATAAATAGAATGTGTGCACAAAGATTTGCACAGATAGATAACCTCACGTAGGGCTAAATAGGAATGCATGGAAAATGAAGATTCATAAAGCAAATCACAAACAATTAGAATAAGGAAAATGATGATGATGTTATATATATATATATATATATATATATATATATATTACAAAAACATATAGAATATTAAATGGTATGCTTTCTATAATGGCACAAATCTATTATAATTTATAACACTCATATGAGTCTAAAATACATGCATCAGTTAGAAAATTTTAAGTTATCCCACGTAATACCCACTTACTCATTTTAAAGTTTTTGAAGATGTATGATAAATAATGCATTCAATACAAAATCCCTTAAAATATCTCACTATTTAAATTTGATATAGAAAAAGTCCAAAATAGCTCTTCAACTATTTGTACATGGTCAATGAAGCCCCTCGACTATACAAAACTAATCCCAAATAGTCCCTCAAAAATTAAATTGTGATCAATTTTGTATCTTAATTTCCTTCAATTATATAAGGAGCCATTTGGGAGGAACTAAATTAGATAAATGTGAGACCCCGGGACTAAATTAGCTACATACAAAAAGATGAGAAACTAATTTGGACTTTTTCTGAATTTGATAGATATCAGACACAAAACCACTATTGCCTATTCCATGTATGAGTAGGAAAGGATGATGCTTGATATTTTGTTAAGCCAATTGTTTTTAACTTAGAAATTCTTAAAACAAATTAAAATATGAATTTTGCTAATGTTATGGTGTTCCACATAAGTGGAGCATCACAACTTAACCCGATTATGGTGAAGACGATAAAGGTTTGATGTCACCCTGAAGTGTTGTGTCATAACTTAAGCCCATTTTGGTGAAAGTAGTAGGCAAGAGCTGGAAAAAAACCATATGACACCAACCTTAGCTCAATGATAAAGAAAAGTAAGTAATGTTTGACTAGGTTTAAAATTAAGACTAGATTTTCTACAAGAAATTTTAGAACATGAGTGGGAGTACAAGAGAATTAGTGGATATGATACAACAACAACAACAACATCAAGCCTTTATCCCACTACGTGGGGTCGGCTATATGAATTCTTTTTCTCCATTGTGTCCTATTAAAAGTCAAATTCTCGTTTAAATCTAATAAAAAAAGGTCATTCCTAATATTTTATAACCAAGTCTTTTTAGGTCTACCCCTACCTTTCTTAACATAAGTCAAATCTAATACCTCTACTCTCCTAACCGGGTCATCGCAAGGCCGCCGTTTTATGTGACCAAACCATCTAAGGCGACTTTCTCTAAGCTTATCTTCTACTGGAGCTACTCCAACCTTTTCACGGTATAAGCCAGGAAATTTAGATAATCAGGAAAAAAAAAATCAAAACGACAAATCTAAGAATATTGAGAAAGGTATAAGCCATTACATATTGAAAGTGTTAACAATAATAAGAGGTGATGATAGTAGCCAAGAAAGTGCTAAAAGATAAAGTTATTAAGGTCAATATGATCAGTGATATAGTGAATGTTATGAAGTTTGTGTCAAAGGTATATTTAGAGATGAGTATATGATGAAGCATTACCTAATTTTGAAATAGCTATGGAGTGACTAAAAAGCTCTCAATCATGATTGGTTTATATCAAAGATCAACATCAAGTCGTTACTTGTTACGTTGGTAATTGAGATGGTTGCAAAGGATATATAAAAAAATAAGATGCCTTATTATATATATATAAAAAATAATAATAATAATAAAAAATAAGATGCCTTATTATATGCCTTCGGTAGAAGACATAATTCTAATGAGTGAGATCTTTATGGAAAAAGTGTGAAATCAAAACAATAGATAAACTAGTTTGATGATAAATATCCTAAAATTACTAAAACAAACACTAGAATTAAGATATATAATTTTAGCAATTGTGACATTATTAAGTATTAGTCAATATTATAAGTAACACGAGTGTAATAGATTTAAATATCCTGATTATAAAGAATAATAATAACATAAATGAGTATATAACTTTTACAATTGAGACGAGGTGATTAAAATGGAGAAATAACTTAGGAATACAACAACAACAACATCAAACCTTTGTCGCACTGTGGGGTCGACCACATGAATCCTTATTCTCAATTGTGCCCTGTTAAAAGTTAAATTCTCATTTATATTTACTAAAGAAAGGTCATTTTTTATATTTTCTAATAAAGTCTTTTTAGGTCTACCTCTACCTTTCTTAACATAAGTTAAATCTAATACATCTACTTTCCTAATCGAGTCCGGAAGGCCACTGTTTTATGTGACCAAACCATCTAAATGAGTATTTCTCTAATCTTATCTTCTATTGGAGCTACTTCAACCTTTTCACGTATATGCTAATTTTGTATCATGTCTCTAAGAATAAAGCCACTCATCCACCAAAGCATCCTCATCTCTGCAACACTTAATTTAATATTATGCTTCTCTTTTAATGGCCAACATTATGCACCATAAAGCATTGCAGGTCTAACCACCATCTTATAGAATTTTCCCTTCAGTTTGAGGGTGACTTTCTATCACACAACAAGCCCGATGCATTCCTCCACTTCAACCATCCATTTTGAATTCTACTAATAATATCCTCATTTATTTCACCATCACTTTGAACAATAGACCCAAGATATCCAAAACATGTACTTTTATTAATAACTTGATCACCCAAAGTCACAATCCCCCCAGAAGAACTATTATTATTAAAATTACACTATATATTCAATTTTAGATATGCTCAAACAAAAGCCTTTAAACTATAAGGCTGCCCTCCATAATTCAAGTTTAACTTCAACTCCCTCTCAAGTCTTATCAACAAGAAGAATATCATCAGCAAAAAGCATAAACCAGGATACAACCTCTTGCAAATGTCTAGTGAGAACATCCATGACTAAAGCAAAAAGATATGTGCTTAAGGCTAATCCTTGATGTAATCTAACTGAAATAGGAAAATAATTAGTCAAACCATCTTGTGTATAAACACAAGTAACAGCACCTGCATACATATCCTTAATGACTTGAATATAAGTATTATTAACCCCTTGCTTTTCTAGAACTCTCTAAAGCACTTCTCTTGGAACTTTATCATATGTTTTCTCTAAATCAATAAATAACATATGTTGATCCTCTTTATTCTCTCTATACTTCTCCATTAAACCTTTCAATAAATGTATATCTTCCATAGTAAACCTACCTGGCATGAATCTAAATTGATTTTGAGAAATACTAGTATCACACGCAACCTATGCTTCAAAACTCTCTTCCATAGTTTTAAAGTACGACACATTAACTTAATTCCTATATAATTAGCACAATCTTGTGCATCATCTGCATTCTTAAAAATAGGAATAAACACACTCATTCTCCACTCATCTGGCATCTTTTTAGTCTTCAAAATAATATTAAAAAGTTTAATAAGCCAAGAAATTTCTTCATCTCCTAAGCATTTCCGCACCTCTATTGAAATAGCATCAGGTCCAACAGCTTTTCCACACTTCATTTTCTTTAAAGCATCTCTAACTTCGGTTTTACTAATATGCCAATAAAAAAAAAAAAACTTTATTTTCATTTAGAGTGCTAAGGCAACTAAAGTTCATCGCATTCTCATAATCTTCATTGAAGAGTTATAAAAATATCTCATCCACCTTTGTTGAATATCCTCTTCTAATAAAAGCATTTTTTATCTCCATCCTTAATACACTTCACTTGAACTAAATCCTTACTACTCTAATCTCTTTGTTTGGTTAACTTATATATATATATATATATATATATATATATATATATATATATATCTTTTGTCCTCCTTAGTATACAACAACAACAACAACATCAAGCCTTTATCCCACTACGTGGGGTCGGCTACATGAATCCTTTTTCTCCATTGTGTCCTATTAAAAGCCAAATTCTCGTTTAAATCTAATAAAGAAAGGTCATTCCTAATATTTTCTAACCAAGTCTTTTTAGGTCTACCCCTACCTTTCTTAACACAAGTCAAATCTAATACCTCTACTCTCTTAACTGGGTCGTCGGAAGGCCGCCTTTTTATGTGACCAAACCATCTAAGGCGACTCTCTCTAATCTTATCTTCTACTGGAGCTACTCCAACCTTTTCACGTATATGCTCATTTCGTATCCTATCTCTAAGGGTAAAGCCACTCATCCATCTAAGCATCCTCATCTCTGCCACACTTAACTTATTATTATGCTTCTCTTTTAATGGCCAACATTCGGCACCATAAAGCATTGCAGGCCTCACTACCATCTTATAGAATTTTCCCTTAAGTTTGAGGGGTACATTTCTATCACATAACAAGCCCGATGCATTCCGCCACTTCAACCATCCAACTTGAATTCTGCTGATAATATCCCCATCTATTTCACCATCACTCTGAACAATAGATCCAAGATACCTAAAACGTGTACTCTTATTAATGACTTGATCGCCCAAAGTCACAATCCCCTCACTAGGACTATTACTGCTAAAATTACACTCCATATATTCCGTTTTTAGATCTACTCAAGCGAAAACCTTTAGACTCTAAGGTTGACCTCCATAATTCAAGTTTACCTTCAACTCCCTCTCTAGTCTTATCAACAAGAAGAATATCATCAGCAAAAAGCATACACCAAGGTACATCATCTTGCAAATGTCTAGTGAGAACATCCATGACTAAAGCAAATAGATATGGGCTTAAGGCTGATCCTTGATGTAACCCAACCGAAATAGGGAAATACTTGGTCAAACCACCTTGTGTTTGAACACAAGTAATAGCTCCTGCATACATATCTTTAATGATTTGAATATAAGCATTATTGACTCCTTTCTTATCAAGAACTCTCCATAGCACTTCTCTTGGAACTTTTATCATATGCTTTTTCTAAATCAATAAATATCATATGTAGATCCTCCTTATTTCCTCTATATTTTTCCATCAAACCTCTGAATAAATGTATGGCTTCCATAGTCGACCTACCCGGCATAAATCCAAATTGATTTTGAGAAACATTAGTATCACGCCGCAACCTATGCTCTATAACTCGCTCCCATAATTTTAAAGTATGACACATTAACTTAATACCTCTATAATTCGTGCAATCCTGTGCATCGCCTTTATTCTTAAAAATAGGAATTAATACACTCATTCTCCACTCATCTGGCATCTTTTTAGTCTTCAAAATAGTATTAAAAAGTTTAGTAAGCCAAGAAATCCCTTCATCTCCTAAGCATTTCCACACCTCTATTGGAATATCATCAGGTCCAACAGCTTTTTCCACCCTTCATTCTATTTAAAGCCTCTCTAACTTCAGTTTTACTAATACGCCGATAAAAACAGAAATCTTTACTTTCATTTAGGGTGCTAAGGTCACTATAGTCAATCTTATTTTCACACTCTTCATTAAAAAGTTTAGCAAAATATCTCATCCACCTTTGTTGAATATCATCTTCTAAGAAAAGTATTTTTTGATCTTCATCCTTAATACACTTCACTTGAACTAAATCCTTACTACTCATATCTCTTTGTTTGGCTAACTTATACATATATCTTTCTCCCTCCTTAGTATTTAATCTATTATATAAATCGCTAAAAGCTAATGTCTTTGCATCGCATATTGCTTTCTTAGAATCCTTACGAGCCACTCTATATAATTCCCAATTATCAGAATTTTTAAAATTAAACCAATTTTTATAACAAATCTTCTTATTTTTAATCTTTTCTTGCACAATTAGATTCCACCACCAACTATTTTTACTATTAGGAGCTTTTCCCTTAGATACTCCAAGCACATCTTTTGCAATATTCTTAATATCACTAGCCACTTTTTCCCACATAACATTAGCATCTTCATGCACAGACAAAATCTTAAGATCTAAAATCATACTCATAAAAATATTTTGGTTAATATTCTTTAAATGCCCCCATCTAATCCTCGAAAAACGTTTTACTTTATTTTTTATTTTATGCCCCTTTATCTTAAAGTCCAAAACTAATAATCGATGTTGGGTACATAAACTTTCACTCGGAATAACTTTACAATCTTTGCAATCTAAACGGTTTAATTTTCTAATAAGAAAATAGTCAATCTGGGTTGTACTACATCCATTTTTATAAGTGATGAGATGCTCATTCCTTTTCTTAAATAAGGTATTAGCAATTGAAAAATCATAAGCTAAACAAAAATCTAATATGGTCTTGCCACCTTCATTCGTCGTTCCAAATCCATGGCCACCATGAATGCTTTTAAAATCAACTACCTCTTTACCAACATGTCCATTTAAATCTCCTCCAATAAAAACTCTTTCTTCAAGAGGTATATTTTGTATTAATTCTTCTAAGTCATTCCAAAAATTTAATTTAGAACTTATATCCAAACCTACCTGAGGAGCATAAGCACTTATAATATTAACAATCTTATCCTCAACAACAATCTTTAAAGATATAATTCTATCACCAATCCTATTAATTTTTATAACATTATCCTTTAAACTCTTATCTATAATGACACCTACACCATTTCTAGTACGACTCCTACCCGAATACCAAAGTTTAAATCCTAAACTATCGATTTCCTTGGCCTTCTCTCCAACCCACTTAGTTTCCTGAATGCATAAAATATTTAATTTCCTATGAATCATAATATCTATTAACTCCATTAATTTACCTGTAACGGAACCTATATTCCAAGTTCCTATCCTAATTTTAGTATCATGGACTAGCTTCTTTGCCCACATCCGTCCTTGATGCGGGAACCCTTGCCTATTTAACACTGCACCCGGGCGCCGGTGCAGCGGCCCTTGCACACTTGTCACTGTATTCAGGCCATACAGCGCGTCGCTTCCAGGGGACGCCCTAGCATTAACACAATTTCTTAAAGGATTCATGTCATTTTTGTTCGACAAGTTTTACGCTGGCTGTCGACTACCTAACGCAACCCTCCACTTTTCTCATCCAGGACTTGGGACCTGGCAACGGCAGTGTTTTGTCCTCCTTAGTATCTATTATATAAATTATTAAAAGCTAAAATATTTGCATCACATGTTACTTTCTTAGACTCCTTACAGGTCTCTTTATATCTTTCCTAATTACCAGAATCTTTACATCTAAACTAATTTTTATAACAAATCTTCCTATTTTTTTATCTTTTCACGCACATTTTGATTCCGCCATGAACTATTTTTACTATTAAGCGTTTTTTAAGCACATCTTTTGCAACATTCTTAACATCACATAGAAATAACTTAGGAATACTATGCAATAAAAGATTATCATATAGAATTATAGGTAAACTTCATAAAATTACAATTAAACATATATTTTGTATGAATATGTGTATTTGGTAATAAATAAATTATTAATAGATAATTTGAGAGCGGAAAAAATGAGTAAGAAGGAAGAATAAATCAACAAATTATTACATTAGAGTAATCCTAGAGGTATAATCTATTAAATATAAGTTAGTAGAAAATAGATTTATGAGATTTAGCGTGTATAACAATATGGAAATATCAAGCAAAAAAATGGTAGATAAAATTAATGTTCAAATATTGAGAAAAAAAAAGAGTAACAAAATGTAACTTAAATGGTAGTTGCTCAAAAGATTTACACAAACAGAGATATGCTCCCCATGCAAAACTCGATAGGGTTGAATGGAGAATGGTGATTCATGAAGTAATTCCAAAAGTTAGGTTAAGATAAATAATGATGATGAATACATATTGTACAGAAAGAAGAAGAAAAAAAAACATGTTAAAATAGAGGGATACAACACTACAAGGTGGAAGTTAATGCATACAATGATGTGAAACAAAGTGGCAAACAAGAATTGCGTTAAGGAATTTAATTAAACGTATAAACTTCACTTTGCCAATTATAAGATAATGATTCTTCCAGTTAGATTTAGAAGGCTCCGTGAAAGAATTAAGTAATAGCCATCAATTACACTGGAGATTAACAAGATACTTGCAAAACAACAACATCATAAATGAATAAGCTAATGGCGAAGTTAACATGAATCCACAGTTTAATAAGTAGATCATTCACCTTGGGGAATCCCTCACTCACACTCATAATTGGAGTTCTTTTAGCGGAGGAAGGTTGCAAGTAAACTTAGAGAGGCCACTAGAAGACATGCGATGCCGAGGGTGGGTACTAGACGCCGGGGAAGGAGTCGGAGTTGGAGGAACGGGTGGCCGTCCGGTGATCTTCCACTCTCCAATAGGTCTTTGTTTGTCGATGACGTCCGCTAAATGGGGGGAGGATACGATCAACGTATTCCTTGACAGTGCTTTCAGACCCAAATCCGGGGTCAAAGAATGGTGATTGGATGACGTTGATCCCCCTTGATAATTGAGAATAAGCCCGTGATCAACTTTCGGATCGGCCATACATGATCATGGAAGGGCTTGGTATGTCGTAGTGGCATTGTGGTGGGGGAGCCGCCACTTGGGAGGGGTGACCAAGAGGAAGAGGAGAGAGGCGGGTGGGGTCTCGGGTAGGAGGAGGTGGAGAGAGGGGGCGACTAGATCTAGGTTAGGATTAGGAAGAATTATTAGAAATCTGAAATTAATTTCAGATTAAGTGAAATTAGAGGGAAAGAATTTGAATTTGATTTCAAATTCAAATTGGGTTGGGGCTTAAGAGGGAAATCCAAGGTGGAGCCCAATCAAGGGGCCGACAACATTAAGAGAGTGGGGAGGATTTTATGGAGGGCTTTAAGAGCTTCCAAATTGAGTTTTCTCAATAAGGAAGAGGAAGCTTAAATCAAATCCAATTTTAAAAATAAATTAATAAGGTTTAAAACTTTCCAAATATGGCTTTGTCAAATTAGGAAAGATTTTGAAATTCAAAAATTGAATTTCAAATTGAGGATTTATCTTCCTAAGTCAATGGAGGCTATTTTGGTAGATGGTAATGATGACATTAACCATCATTAAAGGTGGATGGCCAATGGGGAGCCGGCGGGTTTGGGCTTGGGGGAAAGGGGGCGGCTGGATGGTGGGTGGCCGGCGGCTAGGGGATAGGGGTGTAAATATTTGACACGACATGAAAACCCGATCAGAACCCGACACAAAATTTTCATGTTAGACCCGACCCGTTTCCAAAACGGGTCAGGTTCGGGTTCCAGGATTCGACTCGTTTGAAAAACGGGTCAGGTTCAGGTTGACCCGACGGGTTGCCGGGTCAACTCGGAAAGCCCGTTTGAACCCCTGCCCGCAGACCAGCCCGCCCCTGCCTGCATGCCCGCGCGGCTATCCGCTGCCCGAGCGCCTTTGCGGCTGCCCCCTGCCCGAGACCTTGCCTGCCCCGCGAACCCTGCCCGTACACACGCATCGCGCGACCATGCTCGCCGCAGCGCCGCTCGCGCCCTATAGCCCACGAGCCAGGCCGCCAGCCAGCCTTCCCAGGTCGGGTCGGGTCAACCTGGCAACCTGCCGGGTCGAGTCCGGGTTGGCATTTCCGACCCGTTTACCTATCCGGGTCGGGTCAGGGTCATCCTGTTTGAACCCGGATCAGTTCCAGGTTCAACCCGAACCCTAATCGTGACCCGAAATTGACACCCATACTAGGGGAGCTATTGGAGGCCGGAGGGATGGGCTTTGGGAGGGGTTCGGGTATGGGGAAAACTAAGAAGAAGATTGGAGGTAGGGAGGAGAAAGAGTAGGAAGTAGATAAATCAAAAGATTAACCGAGAACTCGGAATCCACCGGCAGCTGTCGGGTATTGCATATCCCCTCTCCTTAGGTTCTCTCCACTCAAGAGCTCACAACTTGAGACAAAGAAAAAGTTGAAATTTTACTCAATAATCATCATCCATTACAATGCAAGAGGCCTCCTATAAATAGGCCCAAATGAAAGAAATCGAAAAGACTAAAGTGCCCTCGGGTTACAACATAGACTTAACTCCCCATAAGGGTAAAATGGGAAAACTCAAATGCAACATAAAACATAAAACAGAAAATACATCAAAAATATAGACTATGCATCGTAGCCGTCGATCCATGACTATGTCGACGATACACATGTCGAAATCTCTGATTGATGTCCTCATCATACAACCTCACACCTATTTGCCTGAGAAATGGTTTTGGTGATTCATGACATTACATCTCACAATTGAGTAACTGAAAATTTGCACCATACCTCCCTGAATGTAGAGCTAATTATGCAAGGATAAGTTTGCTAGGCAGACTCTTTGGTAAGAAATCACAAGTGGTCATTCCAAATTTAGGAGAGAGGTTATGGATATGGCAGAGGAGAAGCCAGGGGAAATAAGGAAAACAATAACACTAATATAAAAAGAAGATGGTCTCAAATGAAGGTTTACAACACAAAAAAAAAAAAAAGATTTAGTTCAAATCCTACAACATTTGCTATATAATATATCTCATGATCCAAAACCAATCAAATATCCTACGGGTCCTAATTAGGGGTGTAAGTGAGCCGAGCCGGCTCGAACTCGACTCGATAACGAGCTCGCGAGCCGAGCTTATCGAGCTCGAGCTTAAACTCGAGTTCGTTTGTTAAACGAGCTCAATAAGAGCTCGGCTCACAAGCTCGCGAGCCGAGCTCGATTGATTATTTTAATAAAAAAAAATAGCGGCAATTCCAAATGAAAAAGGCGGAGACATGGGCGGGAATTCCCAAAACCGGAAGCTGTAATTCAAACAAATGAATATATATATATATATATATATATATATATATATATATATATATATATATATATATATATATATATATATATATATATATATATATATATATATATATATATATATATATATAACCAATAAAAGCTAATTACAGATGCTTTTTTTTTTTTTGGAGAAGTGAAAAAGCTGCATCTTACCAGCTTATTTTAATATTATTTTTGGGAGAAGTGAAAAGCTGCAACTGATAAAAATGCTATTTTATTTCAACGCTCAAATTCTTCTCCGATGGGATCGAGCTCCACGCGGACTAGGAAGACTCGCGCTCGAAGGCTGACCGGACCGCCCAGGCTCGCGAGCCGGCTCGAACTCGTTAACATTGGGACGAGCTGGAGTTCGAGCTCGTCTTTCAAGCTCGAGCTCGAGTTCGAGCTCGCATTCCGACTGACGAGCTCAGCTCGATAGTGTCAAAACTCGACTCGACTAGACTCGTTTACACCCCTAGTCCTAATATGCTCATGCAATAGCTTGCCCCATTGTAAGGAAGAGGGTGGGGAGAGCGGAACGCTACAAGTTTCAATGAGCAAATATCAAAAATGAAAGAATCTAATTGAAGCTTTGCAGTTTGATTTACATCAGTTTGCTAATGATCTAGTAATAGGTAATAAATTTTACATGTTACAGAAAATAAATAAGGCGATGGCAAATGACAGTTTTTTTTTACAAAATAACGATCTAGTCACACAATTTTAGCCTTATGCATGCATACTGGCTCGGGCTTCACTTTGCAATGTCATGTTTTGTTATGCTGCTTGATAAGAAATAAATTCAATACAACTCTCACAGAGATGAAAAGGCTCTATAAGTGTTTGGAAGATTTACGAGTGCAATACTATGCTTTACATCTCATGTTTATAGTACAAATAAAGCTCGTGCCACATCTAGTTTTAGAAAAGCAGAATAGAAAAATAAGGCGAAAATGTATTTCCCCCATTAAAGGGGGGACCATACCCTCCCTAAATAAAAAATGACAACTTCTTGAAAAAATAAAGACCACAATGAATTTCACCCATTTATGCTGGTATGCACATCAATTGACTCAGCTAGAGAAAGTATCCCCGCATGAATATTTTTGTTTAAAGATACATAATCAGGTTGAAGGGGCTCCCTTTTTGGTCAGACTATCTACAATGCACAGTTAAAACAATATCCAAGAGCCAAGAGCCCTTAGCAATGAAAGCATCATCACAAAGAAGTCAAATATGAAATGCACAAGACTGAATCATCAATTTTCATTAAAGAAAGCAACCAAACATTTATGTACAAAGGAGCTAATTGGTCAAACATATACTGCATTTTACTGAAGGTGCAGCGGTCAGAAACATAACACATATACAAGGTGGCATGAAATGTTAACCCATTTGTGCAATCATCACAACAGCAACATGAACTAAATAATATATGCATAAATAAATGAAAATGTAACAGAATTTAAAATTTGAGAATTCTGTTGATGAGAGAATTATAACACCAGTAAGTTTGTAAGGCAGAGAGCTTTCAAACAAGGATGCACATAAACCACAAAAATAAAAGGCATGTAGTCTCTAACATAAGTCGGACAAGGACATCTTGTCTGGCATGCCATTAACCCATGCCATAAATAGTCAAAATGATGCGGACATCAGTACGAAGATTTGGCGCATCTATCACAAGAGGCGTCTTAAATCGACGGCTATAATTTAAATCTTCAATTATGAGTTATTTTTCTGAATTTTAGTTTTTATTTGATGTATTTCCTGTTTTACCCCTAGGTTGGTTTATGTGAGTGTTGTAGCCCAAGGGGCAATTTTGTATTTTGAGTTTTCTTATGTTGTGGCCTATATATATATGGCCTTAAGCTATTGTAATAGGGATGGATTATTGATTTTAAAATTTTGTGCTCAACACTTGTGTTCTTTTGAGAGAATGTTAGTGAGATTCCTATGGGAAGGAATCAGAGTTTTCACCAGCCGCAGGATGGGTCCGGACTTGTGACTTGAAGTCCCTTGGAGAAGGGCAAAGCATCACCCGTCAGTCTTTGGAAGAGTCCAAGGCTCGCGGTTTTTATCTTCTATCGTTTGTTTCGATCTTTTATTTTTGTTTTGTTCCTTCTTATTGCTCTTATTAGTCATCTTCTTCCTCCTCCCCTCTCCACCTCACGGCTAATCCCCCATACCCAAACCCGTGACGCCGGCTCCACCTCAGTAGCCGCCGGCCTCACGGCCCTCACCTTTACCTCCTCCTTATTGAGCTTCCTAATTTGGGGTGCATGATATTAGGGCTTAATTTGAAATTCAAATTGTTTAAAATTTTGAAATTCAAATTTCTCTCCTAATTTAGCTCACCTATTTTTGGAAAGTGCTCAATTGGAATCCGGCCGAACTCCTCCTCCCACCCTCTTTGGGATTTCCTAATTTGGTTGGGTTAATTTAGGGAATGATTTGAATTTGAAATTATTCAAATTCAAATTTCAAATTATTTCCTAAATTAGTGATTTTATTTTAGGAAAGTTTTTAATTTACATTCATTTGAATTTGAAATTTAAATTGGAGTGAATTATTTTCTTTCCTAATCTTTTAAACCAAATTAAGAAGTCTTAATTAACCTCATTAAATCTCTCCCTCTCCCCTGCATGCCGCTGGCTCTCCCCCTTTACCCTCATTAAATCCTATTTCTAATTATTTCCTAAATCAAGTCTAGATCTAGGAAATAATTCAAAATCCCTCCAATCCTCCATAACTGAAATTTCCCTTGCCTTGCTCTACTAATTAATTTCCTAATCTAAGGAGATTAATTTCAGGAATTAAAATCCACTAAATTCCCCGTGGTCCTGCCGCCCCTCCTCTCTCCTAATTACACTAGAAAAGCTCTCTAGTCCAGAACATTTAATCCTTGTTTGGAAACAATTTCAATTACTGTAACTCCCACCTTGGCCGAATTTTCCTCCACTCCAAAGCTTTAATCTTATTTCCTAAAACCAGAAATTAGATTTTCGTAATAAAATTCCCTCCCCTTCTCAATCCCGCCAGCCCCCTCTCCCACCCGTCTCCCCTTCTCTCTCTCTCCAAGCCCCTCTCTCTCACGTTCACACCACGCTGGACGGCTGGAGAATTGCTGGAATTCCCCTCCCAATTTCCTTTACTCCTCTTTCTCTCATAGAAAAATCTGAAAATTTCAGATTTCCTGAAGGGACTTTTCAAATTTTGTGAGGAGACACTTGGAGTTTGTCCATCTTCCCTAGCAAAGCCTTTCTCCCGATTTCCCGTTCTACATCACAAAATGTGTCAAGATTAAAAACGAATATAGCAACATGCAGACATAGTAGCCATTTTAATTTTTTTGTACTTCTTTAATAATGAATTTGGATATTTTCCTTCTATTAGGAAAGCCAAGGTCATTGTAACCAAGTTTACTATTTAGCACCCTTTTTTATTAATTTTCTGGTGTGTTATCCAGGCATCTAGATGCTTAATTTTTAAAAAATTTATAACAAGAGGATTGGTTATGATACTTTATATGAACCCAGACTTTGCTGCTGTTTTTCATATGTAGAATCTATTGCAATTATTATTTTAACTGTTAATTTTGATGATATTACCTATAATGAGAAATGTTTCACAATCCAGGTTGGCCAAAACCCTTGCTCACGTAGCATTTAAAGGCTAGTTCTCATTTATTATGTGTTATGAGTTATGACACAAGAAACAAGAGCAACTCAAAAGTATCCCATGTAAGCATGGTCTTTAGTGGGACATGAGCACACCACTCACATGCCCCGATGCATTGAAAATCCTATCTTATATGTTTTTTTTTTTTCAAAATTAAAATGGGACATGGCTGAAACATGTCACAATGAATGGGATAAAAGCAAGCTACTTTTAGTTGAATAAATGTTCAACTTGGGTTAGACGGTTGATGTGTATCTCAATGCTGAGTGTGTTGGGTCCGATCAATCATGCATCAATGCGTTCATATCTTATATAGTTATTTTGAAGATTATAAATTCATTTTAGCATTTTTGCATATTGTGTAGAAAGTATAATATTGATATTGAAAAAATCATGCCAAATAATTAATGCTAATGTAGATACTAGTTGAAAATTAAGCCAACCTAATGATATATTGAGATGCAAGTATAATTAAATCAATATTAGTTTTTATTTTTTTCAAATCTTATGCTTTTTTGGAACAAAAATTATACTTCATTATGTGATGTCTTCTGATAGAAATATTGACTAAGGTGATTTGAAAACACTATTTATATTAATAACTTATAAGAAAATCATGTCCCGAGCATATTGCGTGTGATATTTTCTAGCCATGTTATGCCCCTGTACTTGTTCCATATTTGTGTCTCGTATGTGTAACCACGCCCATGTTCAATATTTTTCAAGAACTGACACATCCCAAATGCATTTTGCCTCCTATTTGTGCCCCCATTTTTATGTAGGTTCATCATAACTATTAAAATACATAAAAAATTTAAGGAATGAAAATTCATATATATCTAGAAATACCTCTCTTAGAATCTCTGATGGAAAACCTGTGGACTCAAATGTAATGTATGGAATTGGAACATTTGCTCCCTGAAAAATGTTTGGAGAGGAGGATAGCATTACTAACACTCAAGGAAATATAAACATTAAAGTACTTTCTGACAAATAAATAAACAAAGCGAGGAAAAGACATAAAAAACCGTTTGATAGAAGTGAACAAGAGAACACTAAACTATGGAGGTAAACCTCATGAAAAAAGAGCATACAATGCACATGACTGAAACCATCAACTGGCACCTTGAAAATTAATAAAACTCAATATGATGCATTCACATAAAATATAATGAACCAGAAATCTTAACTAAAAATGCTGGAGTAAAAGATAGTCAATTTTACAAAAACATTCTTCTGCATATGGTGGCATGTGCTATAATATCCCAAACCGGGGTCCCATCACATGAGGACGAAGAGGATGGTTTGTCGCTTGGGTTTCATTCTCGCACAGGAAGACGGAGCGAAAGAGGAGATCGTCGACTCAAATGTCAAGTAACGAAGGAAATGAAGTGTCAATCAATTTGATGAAGACGAAGGAGCACCGATGTCATTCGGTCTTTCAGTCAAGATAGGCTTTATCAATTGGAGTCGAAGGAGGAGTCGTTTCCATCCATTCAGATTTTATCGAGGAAGACGAGGGAGCTCGCTCTGCCATTTGGGTGTGACCATCGGTTTCATTCCCTAGAATTGTGAAGGAGATGAAACGAAGAGTTGCGATCGAATCAAAACTGTCGCTTGGAGTCGGCGAATGGATTGTGTTGATTGCCTTCATTCCTTTATAAATTAGAGAGGAGAGGGAGAAGGGGTGAGACCGGGAGAAACAGAGAGAAAGAGATATCGGGAGAGACAAAAAAGATCAAGTGAGAGCAAAAGAGGGAGAGACTGACGGGTCTCGTAAGATCGAAGGTGAGCTTATACATTCGAGACGATTGAGTCAAAGGTAAGTTTTTCTATTTATTAAAAATGTCTAAATAATCTAGATTATAAAATATAGCTTAAATTGCCTAAAAGAGAAGATAAATTTAGAAATTGATTAAAATGATAAGTGTTAATATATATGAATGTATTTAGAAAAAAGAATAGATTTAATATTTTAATTAAATAATTAATGTGTTAAACGTTGAAGGTTGAAAATTTATATTTTTTTATATTAAATTTAAAATATCTTGATAAAAAATTTTCTTTAGAAAATCATAATTAATTAATTAAATTTTAAGTAAAATTATTAATGGAATATATATATATATATATATATATAGAGAGAGAGAGAGAGAGCTTAATTTATTTATGAAATTTTAATTAGAAATTTTATTAATAAACATATTCTAAAAAAAATATAGGTATCGAGTTAAGAGCGATTTATCGTATAAATTTTAACGATAATATAATCATATAGGTGTTAAGCGGGCAACGACGAAGTGGTAATTAAAGTGGATTGCCAAGGCATCCAATTACGAGGTAATGATTTTTTTTTCTTTTAAAATTAAATACATCAAAGGATAATGACACATGCTTATTTAGTCTTTATTGCAAGTTAGATCATAATTTATCATTCTCACATCCACTGGCGGGTCATTTTGGGTTAGATGATACCTAGCATATTATATTTCACATTATTATTTTAAGTTATTGAATGTCATATGAATGAAAAGGTAGATATATATGATTGCATGTGTATATTGATAAATGTAGCACACCACCTTATGATACTAGTTGAAAATGCAATATACCCGCATGCGTAAATATAAAAAGTTATGAAAAGGAAATGAAAAAGAGAGTATCTTCATTAGGACTATTTTAGACGATATCTCTTGTGATGCTTATATTATTTATAAAAAATGATAAAGATATGACATATGTGATACGTACAAATATGCATAACATTGATGGTTATATTCAAAATGAATTTTATTAATTTATGTTTTGAAATGAACATGTATATTATTCTCAATGCTTTGTAACTGAAAATTAGAAACATGATATACTCACTAAGTTGTGACTCACTTTGTGATTGCAAAACATTCATAGGTATTATCTAATAATTTAAATGAGTAGCAGACAAGAAAACGTACATCTTAGGCACAATGCTCCAAGAAAAATGATTATTTATAATTTTTTACATCAAATTTTTGAGGTTTTAATGACTCCTTCAGTGTATTAGAAATAGTTAATTAGTATACTAAAATGTAACCAACTGACCTTCTGTTCTGGCCTCGTTAATTTGAGCCTCTGAGCCGGGTCATGACATGTGTCATTTATATTATTCAATTTCTATGGTAAATCAGGTAGAGCACTAGAAATGTAAGATTATATTTTATTATATCATTATATTTTGATGCATCTCAAGAAGAAAAAAATTGCACCAGTGATTATTATAGTAAATTAGTAATGAAACGTCGTAGCTCCCAACATAGTTCACATTATGCATTGTGAAATAATATAAGAAAATTATAATATCAACCTATGAGAGAAAGCAAAGTCATCGCATTATAAGAAGTAACAAAAGATTCATTTTAGGGTAATAAATTAACAAGTTCTCATCCTACTAAAGCTACAGTTAAGAAAGAATATATATGTTAATCACATTTATAGGTCAAAAACAATACAACAACTATAACAATAACAACAAGATCAAGCATTTATCCCACTACATGGGATCGGCTACATGAATCATTTTTTTTCTATTGTATCTAAATCAACTAGCCCCGAAAATGAATGGCACTTAAGCACGCAACTAGCACCTGGCCATCAAGGAAATGAGTAGAAGGGTGCGGCGGCCATTGTAAAACTCGAGGCGTGAGCTCATGCAGAGCGGACGTCGATGCGGGATCTTGTTGGTAAAAATAGTGCAAATAGTAAAATAATAATAATTTCAACAAAATCCTCTCATAGAAACATTTTTTATTTCAGAAAGGTCCTCTGAAACATGAAGAATACCATCTTTCCCTTTAATGGCCAAGGTTTACAATGAGGACACGAAATGTCCATGCCATGCAGTTTCAATGTCATTTATTAGCTCCTGCTAATTGAAAACATGGACATGCCATTATGCCAAACTGAATTATGCCCTTTTACAACTAAGTTTTAGATAGAATTTGAATCATGACAAAAAGAACATGTGTCAAGTTGTTAAATACAAAATACATTGATTAGACTAGTACAAAATAGAGTTAAGACAAATGAATAGAGGGTTCATGAAAGTGACCAAAAATAACTAAGATCAGGCTAATGATGACGATGTTTTGGGTACAAGACTAAATAAATTGCTCAATCCCTAAATATAATAAAATGGAAATGGTGCAATGATAGAGTGGAAAATTCATGACCAACTCACATAAGTCATCCACTATTGAGCTTGCTACATTTTCACATGCTAAAGGTCGCCGATTTATAAACAGAATAATTAGGCTTCGTTTGAGATGGCTTTCTTAATGCTTCTTAACAGGGGCGGAACCAACCATAATTTTCAGGAGGGGCAAACTTATAAGTAATTGTTCGCATATATGTTGGGGGTCCAAGGGGGTAGCGCCCCCTGGCGGGGTTCAACCTTTCTCTTTGTATTTGGCGGGGTTACCTAATAGTAACAAATTTTGATTTAATATTTCTCTTTGTATTTGATTCATCATTCCCTAACAATAACACATCTACACTGCATTTAATTATATTGGGGGCAAATGCCTAAAGACCATAGTATTTTAATATTTTTAGAGGGGGCAATTGCCTAAAAACCCTTGTAATAAAAACTAAAAATCACTAAATAAGAGTATAAATGAAAAAAAAAAAAATTTGAGGGGGGGGGGGGGGGGGGGGGGGGGGGGGGGGGGGGGGCAATTGCCCCTCCTAGCCCCAAAGGGGTTCCGCCCTTGCTTCTTAAAGCATCTTTTTAGTACAAAAATTTAAATTTTTTACTAGAAAACTGCTTTAAGAAGTAGTAAAAAGACGTCTCAAACGAAGTCTTAGTGTGTCACAAATGTCACCGTTTTGTAACCATCCTCTAAAATTCCGTGTATCTTGAGAAACTTTTTTTCAATAATTTCTTTCTTCCATGTAAAAATTCTCAAAGAAGTCGCTGAACACAATTTTGCAGAATATCAACCCAATGCTAACAACAAAAGGAAACATCTAGGAAATCTATTAAGGTTTAAGCCATACAAAAATGAGTGGAAAGTACTCAAAAACTATTAACTCCATGACCAAGAAAGTGAATCAGAACACATACAACCAAACATAAGAATAAAGCACAAGCTATCAAGCACACGAAGTAATTTCCAAACATGCAACAAGCTTACCATGCGGGCAAAAAAATTCTAAGATGCATCAGAAACGACACAAAAACAAACAAATAATCGCGGAATAAAAGAGAAGGGGTGCATTTCACTTTGGCATACAATGACAGTAATTTCATGACGTCGTCGATAGGCCTCCGCAGATAAACCAACTCCCGCATCTTGGTTAGCTTGTGAGATCTGCATGTACGGTGGCTCATCATCAACTTTTTCTGGCCCGGGCTCTTGATTCTGGTAGCAGTCCAGGCTCGCTGCATTGCTCTATAACACAGCCAATGGGCATTATAACATATCTTGATATTTGGAAACAACAAAAAAAGCGCAAAAAAATACCTCCTGGAGCCGATCACCATCGTAGATTTCAGAGTCCTTGGTGGCAGTAGGAGGAGAATCCTCACGCTGCGGCATAGGAGGAGGAGGAGGAGAAGAGGGAAGAGGTTTCTCGTATTGCGTCACATTAGTTTCCGGGTTCCAAAAGTAAAGGTAACCACTGCTGGAATCGACGAGGCCTCGCCAAGGTTTCGGGAGCGTGGGATCCGCCGGCGCGTAGCGGATACGGCCTTTTGTTGACGAGGAGGAAGAATCCGCCGTCGCAGATGCCGACATGGCTCGCCGGCCGGCGGAGAACGGTGAAGTTGAGAACGATAAAATGCCGCAGAAAAGCAGATAAAACCCTAGCACGGCTTCGACTACGAGAGAGGACGAAGTGTAAGATAGCTACGTGGTAGAGAAGGGGGAAATGAGCACAGTCTGGGAGTGAGATCGAGGAGAAAATTTGTTGCTGCAGTTTAGAGCGAGATAGGAAAGGTTAAAAGTACGCGAACAGCGACGACTAGTTCGCAAGAACCGAGACTGTCCGCCACCTCATTGAGAACCCAAAGACTACACACGCTTACATATTTACGTATATACTGAAGCCGCACTCGTGGTCTCTTGTTCGATAGTTTTGATTATCAGTAAAGATTTTTTAAATTTGAAATTTATGTATATGAATTTATTTTAATTAATTTAAATATTAAAAAATAAATATACTAGAATAAAAATATTAATAAATAAGACATTTAAAATTATAAAATTTATATATTTAACATTTAAAGTTATATTTTATATAAAGCAGTATATCATTAATAAAATTTATGAAACCTTAGATGACATAGGAACTCACGATGGATCTCATGAGATAGATAATTTATATATTTAACATTTAAAATTATAATTTATATGAAATAATATCTTTAACAAAATTTATGAAATCTTAGATGTCAAGAAAATCATGAAACAATTGTGCCTCTCATTTAAACACATTTTAGCTCAATGCATTCAATAACCCTCTGGTCACTCTGATGTTGTCCCTTCCAATGTAGACAGGTAAAGTGAGTTTAAATATTATTAGATTTAGATTACATTGCATTTAACAACAATTCCAATGCCGACTTTATCATGTTGTTGTCCCTTATCTGCAACGGGAAGGAAAGATGGGTTCAAATTCTAGGTTCAAACAAGAGATCGAACAATAGGTTAAAATCTCATGTTTGAAATAGAAATTCAAAGTAGTTCAAAAATGCTTCTACCCGTTAATTTAAGGTTCAAAGACAAGTTCAAATTAGGTTTAGGCCAAGTTTAAATCCATAATATGGTGTTCAAATCTAAACTATTTTTTAAAAACCTAATTCAAATAAACAATTATCTTCAAACGCAGAGACTCAATACTTAGTCCACAATTTGTTTTAACCTTATATTGTAAGTTCAAATTTCAATTTCGAACATTGGGATTGAATATTAGCTTTGAATCAAATGTTTGTCTAGTGGCTTTGGTGTTGAACTAGAGGATGGAACCTTGTACTAATGTATAGTATGTGCTTCAAATATATTTATCTTGAGTTGACTTGCATTCATATCATTTTCTAGAAATCAAGATATCATATCTTTTGCAAATTTAGATCAAAGTAAACTTTAAAAGTCCTACACAAATCAAAATCATTGAAAATAGAGGTAGGGTAATGATAGCATATCTTAAGAAAAACAATTATTTAAACTAACATGGCAGACGAAATGAACCTGAAAACCCCAGAACCAGCTTATCTTCTCTTCTTTATTCTCTTCTCCTATTCCAATCCTTCTTTATTCCTTCTCCCAAACAAATGAGGCAAATTAGGCTATTTAAATTTTTTAATTTGCTTTTCTTACTAGATTTAAATATTTTTACAAAATTTTGACCTAACACCATAACATCGCACTACTCAGTACCCTGACACTCCTATGCAGTGATTTCAGATATGAAAATAGGGAACCTAATGTTGAAATGTCACTTATCTAGTACCGCATTAGCCCCAATAAAATTTCCCACCAAACAGACCTCATCATCGCAATGCCATTCTTTAAGGGCTGCAAGGCTCCCACGCACTTAACAACTTACAAAGAGGGCAGCCCCACCATTATAGCAATGCAACACTTAAAAAAGGAGAACTTTCTACTTATTATTTTTCTTTTCCCCAATTCAAACCACAGCTCTCTTATGAACGATTTAGATAGAAATAACTCAACTTTCATAAAAATTCACATGTATTTATTGAGCTTGAAAATTTTTACCGGACTCTATTCAGGTCATTATAGATAGACTTACCACTATAGATGTAGTCATTGTATTCCAATTGCACCATATCCTAAACTAACAACATATGTAAATGTGCTTTAGCATAATGCTTAGGATATGCATAGGTTTCTATAAACCAAGGTCATCTCATTTGAAAATGAGAAGACCACGTTGATTAGTTTTATTTTAAAGGTTTAATTAAAGTTATATTTTTCATCCTAATTTTTAAGTATTGAAAATAATTTTGTAATTTTGAAAGTATGAATTTTAAGATTTTGAAGAGATATTCATACATACATACATGCACACATACATCTATTTAAAAGAACTACTATTTTGAAAGAAGATGACCTTACATATGATTCAAATACTTAAGGATAATTTATGTAGAATATTTGGATATTTAAAATAATAGCATGAGATATAATTATGATAAATTAATTGCCATTATAAAATAAATAATCATTTATAATGATATACAATACATCATAATTAGGAGTCAATCCAAAGTCTAATGACCCCAACATTTAATATATGCTAACACACCTAGCCTAAGACTATATGTTCATGATATGAATGAGATACTTGAGTAAGCATGATATGCTTAAATACCAATTGATATAAATGTCTAAGCATAACTTAGATAAAATGGATATAATATGTTGGCATAAATGATCAAGCTCACTTAGATAAGATACAAACCCTAAAAAATTAAGATTTTCTAGACATTTAAAATGTTATTTTAATAAATTTGGCTTACTTGAAAAATAATATAATATGGGTAAGTGAGTTAAGCTCTCTCAAATTTGGATTGGTTCTAGAACAATTTGGTTGATCTAAAGCATAAGATAAAGTCACCATAACAGATTTGGAATGTTTGATTTATAATGTTGTGGCTATAGCATGGATTAGCATTTTAAATGAATTTGATTCACTTAAAAGCCAAATTGACTCCTCTGTGACATTATATGTTTGAATTAAATGTTTTGCTTTAGAGCTACTGAAGTGATTATTCCACATTTTGGCATGTTATTTTGCATGAAAAATAGCTATACTCAAACCCTCCTATTATTATTGTGCATGAAAGGGATAAAAGGAACATGTTTACCAAGTATGAAGGCAATTTAATAAGCTATCATGCAACTTAGATGTATGATTTAATTTTAAATCCTTATTTTAAATTTTTAGAAATAAGATTCATCTTTTTCTTGGTTTTATTTTGGATTCATGGAATAAGGCTAGTCTCAATCCATGGAACATATTAGATCACTTTGATTGCAATAAATTTAATTGGATTGAAAGAAATCATTTGATTTTGATTCAAATAGGTACATATGGGTTCAACTAGGTTGACTCAAATTGAACTAAGGATTTCATTAGTTAGTTAGGTCCAATTTAGGTCTATGGTCATAACATATTAGGCTTAAGGAATAATTAACTTGACCAAATGCAATTGAAATCAATTCATTTCACCTATGTTGACTCTAGGTCAAGCCCACGTATCTAGGTTAGTTTAGGCCAATCCACCATGTTAATTGGGTTTAGTTAGCTTTAGTAAACTTTTTTGAAGGATTTTCAATTGCCATATTTGGTTAATTTAGCCTAAATTAACTTAACCTAGTTTAATTGACTTAGGTTAAATTTAGGTCAAACATAAGAACGTTGTTTAGTTTTGACTAAAAATGGTTCAATCAAGCTCAGTTGGGCATAATATGCTTAATCAAAACACTTTCAAGGGTCTATAATCATTGGGTAGTTTAAATTAGTCTCGAATTACCCTAACATTGATGATTGATTGAGTATGTTGCTCTTTCCTTAGGGTTAACCTAATAGGTTTGTTTGTAAGTTAATGAGACACAATGACTTAAAAAGTCTCTAGATAGCTTAGGTTGAGCTTCATCAATCCATTGGGTTATTAGGAAGTCTTTCATATTTGATTTAATTATACTATGTACTAGTTAATGGCTAAGTCATTTAGACTTAGCTTAAGAAAAACTAGATTCTAATAATTTGTGTATTTAGTATTGATTGAATCATATATAGATAATGCTGATCTAATCAAACCATAATGATATATTTTACATCAATGTTGATAAAGCAACTACATTTAGTTTTGATTTGGATGCTTCTTATTTGGTACATACTTAGAGTGAGCTAAGGCAATGTCTAGGCTAGCTAGATGTATTCTATGCTTTGATGGAAATCTTAGAAGATGGGTAGGACTAGTTGGATTGAAAATGATGACAAATAAAGAACCACCCATAAGTGGAGCGTATTAATAAAATAAGTCACATATGTTGGTTTAAGTTAAGCAGTTTGGTTTGTTTTATCTTAAAAGAGTCTTAGATAATTGGACTTTCTCTAGTAGATTCATACCAAGGGAACCTCTTAGTTGAGAATTTATATAATTGGACTCTTTGAATGAGTTCATTTGTTTTATCATGTAAACTCCCCTTTTTCAATATCTTTTTAGGAAGATTATTTTGACTTCTTTGATAAGTTATATTAGTCGAATGAGTTCATTCACTAGGAATCCCTTTCTCACATAGTAGTAACTCGTTTTTTTAATTAATCAAAACGAGTTACTCTAAAATCAATTTAGCTAGACCATTTGCTCATCTCTTTCGAGGAATGAGTGTTCACACCTTACCTCGTTGGAGTGTTGAACAAAAAGAATCATATCAGCCCAATTTGAATCTTATTGAACTGAAATATTAATTTTATTCGAGTGGGTGATCATCCATTTAGTTGATTAATGATCCTAAACGGTTTGAATTTGGCAACCGTTCATTATTGTTTACAAAACACACTACCCCAAACTCCTTTGATCCACCACCTATGGTGTAGGGGTGTAACAATTGGGTTTCGAGTCGAACCCGAAACTGACCCGGGTTCAAACGGGTCAACCCTAACCCGACCCGCATATGTAAACGAGTAAAAAATGTGGACCTGGACCCGATCCGTCGGGTTGCCGGGGCAGGTTCGCGGGCAGCTCATTTTAAACTGGTTTGTGGGTTGACCCAACAACCCATCATGTCAACCCGAACCTGACACGTTTTGAAATCGGGTCGGGTTAAACCCGAAATTTCCAAGTCAAGTTCGAGTCAGGTTTTCATGCTATGTCAAATATTGACACCCCCACGTTAGTGTTGAGACTAAGATTTTATTTGGGATAACTTTCAACTACTATTTTTTATTGTTTTTAAGAAAAATTTATACTATTAAAACATATTAAAAAATTATCCCAAAACGAAATCTAAATATTTAATTAACTCGATTGTGTACTTCAACACATGTACAAATCAAGAATCAACTCGATCTTATAGTATATTAAATTGCAAAAATAGGTCAACTCTATCATCGGCTGGGTTGAGCTACAAAAATTTTGCTAGCTCGACCCTTCGGTACTTTTAACACCCATGAATCCATGATATCATCGGTGCAGACCTTCGCATGGAACCAAGAGTAGCAGTAGCTATGCCAGGTAGCTATGAATCCAAAACATCATTGATCGGTATTCCCATTCTTCCGCCATTAATGGAGTCGACATACTCAGATTCTGCAACTACAGTATTGGAGAGAAGTAAAGCAAAAACCAGACCAGGTGTGGCAGAATGATGTTGATCTTTACATTTCAAAATAAGCAAAGAAGGCAGACAAGCAAACAAGCAAGCAAAGCTAAGGCTAAGCGCATCATTCAGTACCTTGGACTTCAAGTTTACTTGGGATAAATTGTCGCAGTAAGGAACAAAAATAGGCAATGGCCACCATCACAACCTCCACCTCCATAATCCACCTTTCAAGCCAAGCCATTACTGCTGCCATACAACTTACTAAATACTGTAGATGGTGGCTGGCTTACAAACACGATCCTCCCTTGCAAACATTATCTTTAAATAGATATAACTCAGAGGTTCACATGTTTTATTGCAACAATCTTGCTTATTAAGGACATAAAACATTCTGAAAGATGGGAGTAGATTCACGGTTGATCACTTTGCTGTTTGTGCTGATCGCCATGCTTGCTTATGTGAGAGTTCATGGTATAGATTTTGACGCTGACCTGAGCTTTAGCAATAGCATCCAGCCCTGGGGAAGGGAAGAAGATGAAGATTTTGAACCACTTTCAGCATCAGAATTCCCTTTATGGAAAAGTAGTGGACCAGGAAAGATGCCAGTGAATGTCGACAGCTTTGGAGCAGTAGGAGATGGCATTGGGCATTGCAGATGATACTCAGGTAAACATTTCTCTTTTGCAGCATAATATATTCTTGGATAAATCAGCTGGCCTGTTTCAAAATCCAGACTAGAAAGGTCATTTAATGGCAGTGCAAAAGAATGTTTTTTGCCATATTTAAATACAATAATGCATTCTTTTTCCTTCATACTTGAATTCTTCATCCAGGCCTTTGTGAGTGCATGGGAGAAAGCATGTTCTTTGAATAATGCAGTATTCTTGATCCCAGAACAGCGCATTTATAAGGTTAACGCCACCAAATTCAGGGGGCCATGCCAAGGCAAACTAATCATCCAGGTATACATATACTCGTTTTTTACAAAGAAAAAATATTATATATTATTTTATACCAAATTTCCTAATGGCAAACACATCTGCCTTATTCTACATATCCTTACCTCACTAAACTGAGAAGGGGTTCCAAGTAGTCTTAAGGTGCTTGATCAATCATCATGGAAAATATTTAGCTAAATCGGATTATTCAAACTATCGAGTTCCATGATGAAACACCATAGAAAGTAGCTAGCCAGTATATTCACTGTGAGAATCGTTCTGATTTTTTGAAAGGATTCAAAGTTCTTTGGAGAACAAGAGGAACACCTTATATCAGTATTCCTGCGAAGATGGAGGAATCTTGATGGTCATCTAAGGGGCTAAAGAGGCAGCTATTTACAAGGATGTAAACTCAAAATTATAATTTGAAATTGGCCCAAGGAATCATAAAATTATTGCCCATATATAGCCATGGGCAGAACCACCTTAAGGCTAGGGGGGGGACTATAGTCTCTAGGCAATTGCCCCAACATAATTAAATACATTGTATAGAGATGTTATTGTAAGGGAACAATGAACCAAATACAAAGAGAAATAGTAAATAGAATCCAAAAATATTCTTACAATCAAAATTGAAACCCCCGCCAAGGGGGCAGCGCCCCCTTGGACCCCCGACAAATCTGCGAAGCGTACAACAATGAAAAAATAGGGGTCGAGAGGTAGTGCCCTCGGAACAAATTTTGGTTGTAAGGATATTTATAAAAAAAAACTCTACACTTTTACTTATAAGTTCCCCCTCCCCCCCCCCCCCCCCTAAAATTAAGACTGGATCCGCGTCCTTGTATATAGCATCAGCAGGCTTAGACATATTGTCTCCATTGATTTTTGAGTGATAACTATCCCTTCTTGCTGTAAAGATACCATTTTCCAGCAAACCTGATTTCTTCAACACAAGATCATTAAATTTGTCAGTAAATAGCAGCACATAGTTCCAAGTAGTTGGCCCATTAAGATGGCTCTCATAGCTACTACAAATGAATGAAAACATCTTTTATACAAGCGATTGTAAACTTTAGTATATGATCTTTGTAATGGTTCAGATAGCTGGAACAATTGTAGCCCCGGAAGAGCCCAGAAACTGGGATCCTAAAAATCCAAGGCTTTGGATAGTTTTCTCAAACCTGGAGGGGGCCAGGATCCAGGGTGGAGGGGTCATCGACGGATCCGGCAGTAAATGGTGGGCTTCCTCTTGCAAAATCAACAAGACAAATGTAATTATTTTTAATTTTGATAGCCCAGTTCTCAACGATTAGATTTTATTGATGACCAGATTATTAACACTTTTTTTCTTTTTTCTTTTTCTTGTTTCTTTTGTTTGTTTACCTCATTGACAGCCATGCAGAGGAGCACCAACGGTATAGCATCTCCCAACTCCAGACACCTGTAGACACCTGCACACAAGATCATCAAATCATCTAACAAAAAAGAAGCCCCATTTATATAAAAAAAAAACTGTTTCTTCAAAATAAGAAAAATCCTGGCAAAAGTAAACTTAAAATATTCATTAGCAGAGTATCGATAGAAGAAATAATTGCTAAAACTGCTATCTCAAAAGTAGTACAAGGCCAACCACAGCAATATCATTTAGGGCATCTCCAACTGAAAAACTCAATTTTCACTCCAAAATGCAGTAATACATCAAAATGCATAAACTAGTCTCCAATTAAACTCCATTTTCTAACACCAAAAAAAGAATATTCCTCGTATATTATTTCCCATACTTTATTTTATATATTCTTAATCATATATTTATATTTAAAAAAAAACATAGATGGCATCGCACGGTTCACCAGCAAGCAAATAGCAAAAAATTTAGCGTTCGACTGGAGCGACTGAACTACGCCATACACATATTTGACGTTCGACTGGAGAAGGCCTTAGTCGGCTAAATCATGCTCACCTCGGCTCAATTTATATCTTTCAGAAGATGACCAGTAACAATAACTTGAAGTACCTAACCTGTGGTGATTCCAACCATGTCACAGAAGTGGAGAAAACCCGAGAAACCATAGATGATTTATTGAATATTTGGCAAATCCTTCATTTGGAATATGCATCTTAGTTTGCCTTTTTGGTTTCACTCGATCTGAATTCCTCTTACCTAACAAGAAAATTATCATTTTTTAGATGAATTTCCAAAAGCTTTCACACCACAGGGAAGCTTCCATGGCCATTCAATAAAAAAAATTCACTTCCTTTATTTGACCTAAGCATTTCCATTAGCATTCCATGCCTTTACTCAATTTACTCCCTCATTTAAGAAATGAAGTTTTCCAGATTCATTACCGGAAAGTTTTCATGGACAAAATCATCATTTTGTTCAGTTGACCCAGGAAGACAGAACTGTCCTTACGATTTCACTTAATTCATGACCCTCCCACTAACAATAGGTGCTCATTATGGCAAGGAGGTTTTAGATGTTATTCCAATATATCTTACTAACTTTGCTTGCAGGCAATGACCATCGACTCAAGCTCAAAGGTAAGGGTGAAGGGCCTTACCATACAGAGTGCACAACAGATGCATTTCACCATTTCTAGATCTGTAGCTATACGGATTTCTGGTGTCCAAGTTGATTCTCCACCAGATAGCCCCAACACAGATGGCATACACATCAGTGAGTCCACCGATATATCCATTCAGAATTGCCGCATTGGAACAGGTGCACAAAAAATGGATTTATTGCATGCAATAACACTTCTTCAATCTCCAGACAATCACAAAAAATAGTAACACAGATGTTGCAATGCTATTTTCTTTACTATCACAAGTTTAATTAGAAGTGAAAATTGTTCACACCATTACAGGATATTTAACTAGCATAAAAGATTATATCTTTTTCTCATCACCAGGAGATGATTGCATTTCGATCGTGAATGCCAGCTCAAACATAAAGATGAAGAACATTGATTGTGGACCAGGACATGGAATAAGGTACATTAACTACACCCACACAAAACACTAGCACAATCTAGATTGGTTGATGGTTTGGAGGTGGGCATGAGGTAGTGATGGCTGGGGCGAGATAGAGTGATGATCAGCAGGAAAGGGAATGTTAAGAGCATCTTCAACCGAACGCTAAACATGCATATGGCGACGTTCGGTCGCTCTAGTGGAACATCAAATCTTCCGCTATTTGCTTGCGGGTGAACAGTGCGACGTCAATATTGACGTTGCACTATTCACCAACGCGATTTTTTTGTCTCAACCGGATTTGTCGAATAAACGCGCCAAAGAGGAGAAAGACGGTTACCTTCGCAGAATCCCGCAAAATGGAATTCGATTGGAGATGAATCACAACATTTTTTAGTTTCACTGCATTTTGGAGTGAAAAATGGGATTTTCGGTTGGAGATGCTCTAAAGTGGAAGTTCTCATCAGTGCAACTGAAGACCAAAGGTCTTCCATGGCATTACGATTTAAAACTTGTTCCCGTTCAACCATATATAAGAGATATTTCATAATATAATTTTACCAATATTGGTATGATGTGTTCATTTAAATATTGATTTTAGCATAGGAAGCCTTGGGAAGGATAATTCTGTCGGCATAGTTACGGGCATTGTCCTAGACACAGCAACACTCACAGGAACTACAAATGGCCTAAGAATCAAAACCTGGCAAGTAAGCATTCTATAATTATGCAATGATGTTATTTTGGATGGGATTGTAAGCATCAGTTTACCATACATTTGACATGTTCTTTTGAATTAACAGCTCATGCATGTTTATCGATTGCCTGTTTGCCTGAACAGGGGGGATCAGGTTATGTTAGATCTGTTCGATTCGAAAATGTTAAGATGGATGATGTTGAAAACCCAATCATCATTGATCAGTTTTATTGTGACTCAACAAAAGCTTGCAATAACAAGGTAAATGGATTCCTACTACCAATATATATGTATGCATTCAAAGACCATTGAAAGGGAAAGTGATTTGGAACAATGAGATCAAGAACTAACAAATGGCTATATCTGTAGCATTTTGCTTTTGGCTTTTTTTGGCTGTTATGAGGCAAAATAATTTGATTCCATCAGAAATCAATATGGAGTAGAAAATACTTGCAATATAATCAAAATCGTTAAAAGTAAAATTTTCTTTTTTTCATGTAGGAAATAAAATGATCATATTTTATAATATGTTTTCTGGATATAAGGATATCTAAGGTTCAAATACTAATAAAATGCTAAATATTATTCTCTGGATCTCACCATAGTTTATTGAAATATTATTCTCATTCATGCAGACAGAAGCAGTAAAGATAAGCCAAGTAATGTATAGAAACATCAGTGGGACTTCAAGAACTTCTAAAGCCATGAAATTTGCATGCAGTGACACAGTGCCATGCAGCAACATAGTTTTGAACAACATAAACCTAGAGAGAGAAAACGGAACTGCAGAGACCTATTGCAACTGCGCAATGGGGTTTGATTATGGATTTGTAAGGCCAGCGGCAGACTGCCTACGCAATGATGATAGCTCAAGTTGCAGTGGTGGTTCAGTAAACAATAACAGGAAGCATGGGCAAGTCAATACAGAACTATGAGCGAAAGTATTAATTGAAACAAACTAAGCTTAACATATAGTCGATGAAGTATTGTTAGAATAGATCTTAGGGTGCCTTGTTAACATAGCCACATGAACCCTGATACAATCCATAAGTATGAACTTTATTCTCAGAGATCCATGTATTCATTATTTGACAGAACAAATTACAAATGGAATTTGATATATAATTACAATGAGTCATCGAAAATATTTACTTCTCTGATTTTCATCTTCTAAAGATTATGAAAAACACTTTTTTTATAGCTAAGGAAAATAAATGCTGAGGTGATTGTGTAATTCTAACTCATGAGGAATTCTAACTGTGAAAAAGAACGCAATAAAAACAACAAGAAATGTTCCTTTAAAAAAATGCAAATAAATCTCCTGTTAGATATTATCCACAAAAAATAATGATATCAAATGAGGTAAAAGACATCAAATGAGGTAAAAGAAGAATTCAGAGATGATATCGGCTCTACCAAATGCAGTAAAGAAAGAGATTCAATTAAAGCCTCTCAACCCACTTAGATAATATCCCAAAGAAAAAAAAAATCAGAGGAGTTGTTTGTTTATATAAGATTAAACGCTTCAGAATTAACACTGGCAAATAAACATGTCATGTCCGATGCTATGATAAACCTTTTAGAGAGCAAGTTCAGTACCTTTGTCTTGCATATGCCATACTCACTTGTGATCAACCGCATAGGGCAAATCCAGCCGTTCAAAGCCAGTGGGAAGATCTCCTTCAAAAATTTGCACTCCATGTAAGAGGCTGCCCAAACTAATGATTTGATCATTTATCAGCTCGCAAAGCAACCATCTTTCAAAATTCAAACTGTGGGGCTGAATGCCTCCCCAAACTTCTTACAGCTAAAGGGATGAGAAGTCGAGTTTTGCATCCAAGGCGGTCACATTGATCAAAGAGTATTCCTCGCAAAACGGCTTCAAGCCAGGGAGGCCTTTGCGAAATTGATTTCACCGAATAGAATCTTTACCAGGTTCAAAAAGCCCTCCAGCTTTCCAATAACTTGCCATCAAATCTGACACCAAACGCCAGAAGAAGTCTCACTTATTCACCGCGTCGTTTCCTAGTTCGTCCCGTCCATGCCAAGCATACTGATAGAGAGTTCCGACATGGTACTAACAGCCAATCTCTGTTTCGGCACTGCTGTAGGTGGGTCGGGACTTTGTGACGAGGCGCATAACGCGTTTGAGGAAATGCCACAAAGGGAAATTCATAACTACAATCACATCCGATTAGTTCGGAAGGTCCTTTCACACATATGGGTTGTATCATTGTGTGGGTCGGCGCCATTTTTCAATTTTCATGCCCTGATTCTTTCGAGGACAGGAAATCTATAACAATTTTTTTATAATTTTTTTTATGAAATTTCTTATTTTCCATTATTTTACATGATTTTTTTTATTAATAATAAAAACTCATTATCACAATTTTAAAAAATAATAAATAAGAAAGCGATATTTATGAATCATAATCTTAATAGAAAACTTTTATAAATTATTTATCTTCTTCCAGTTGAAAATAAATCATAATATCTAATAGAGAGTTTTTTTGTTACATAAATTTTGATAAGAAAATATCAACAAGACAGTGGACGAGATATTCTTTATATAATTATTATTTAATAGAAAGCAATATAGTAGAGAAAATAGATAAATTTTTATATGAAAATTATAAAAAAAAAGAGCCTAATGAGTTGAACAGCTTCCGTTATTTTAGAAAGTGTTAATGATATAATACCCGTATATGATCACAGAATTTGTCAATATAATATCCATGGATTAGCTATTAATGGAGGACAAGAATGTGTGACACCAGAAGGTTATTGTAATGCAAGTCTTATGAGGAGAAATTTGGCATATGTACTGCTATGGTGTAGGGTTCTAAGAGCATCTCCAATGGAACGACAAACAACTGTTTGTCGTTCTTCTGTCGTTCCAACCGAGCGGCAATTCTTACGTCATTTCATCGCGGATGAACAGTGCAACACCAATATGTACTGTTCATCTGTGCCATTTTTTGGTCTCTACCGAACTTGCCGAAGAAACGTGCGAAAGAAGAGAACGATCGTTACGGGGCAAAAATGGAGTTTGATTGAAGATGAATCACGACATTTTTTAGTTTCACAGCATTTTGGAGTGAAAAATGAGATTTTATGTTGGAGATGCCCTAATGAAGGTTTCATTACAATATACGTCTTGTTGTGACTTAGGATTGTTACAAAGAAGAAATTATTCCGTGTGGACACTGGACGGTTCTGAGATTAATCAAAGCGTGTCACATCACCCGGTACACAACAGTAATTAGCACCATTACATAGCCAAAAAAAAAATGATGTGGCGCATTTTGGTTGGTCTTCAAACATCGTTTGGATCCGCAAATAATAATTTTCAGCATGTTGCAATGCAAATCTTATCAGTGAGGGCAGTTGTACAAAATTAATTGTAGTGTACATCTTACGCCTTGTGGATGAGTGCTATAACACAAATTGCATAAATTAAAATTTCATTTGGGATAGCTTTCTTATTACTTCTTAAATCAATTTTTTAGTACAAAAATTAAAATTTTTTTACTAAAAATTTACTTAAAAGAACATTAAGAAAGTCATTCCAAAGAAAGCCTAAGATTATAATTAAGGATTGCTCTTATAATTTCTTAAAAACCTTGCAAATAAAGAATGTAACAATCAAAAGTTATCAACATGCGGTTCATTGACAAAGGTTGACCTCTCAAACCAACTGGTCACACATCTTTCACATTTAAAGGAGAAGATGGTCCAACCTCAACCAACCCAATTCAACTAGTTTTAGGCCCTCATAATGCTCACATTCATGAGTTTTTGGAGTCATCAAATCTTTGTGACAAGATGGCCCATCTAACAAATTTTTTTACATTAGTTATTAAGGGCCGAGTTATCTTCTATTGAATGCTTTCAAATTCATACTTCACATCAAAAATGATGCTTCATGAGAATTTTTACAATCCAATTTTTAGTAGAGATGGAGAGATAAAGCAAATTAATTTCTAAATTTAATTTGAGAAAACTTTTTTACTATTTTTTAATAAAAAAATTTATAGCTTTTGATTAATATTCTTTTGCTGATTTAAAACAAATTATAATAAAAAATTAATATATAATGCAGTAAGAAAACTGCCCCAATTGAAGTTTAAGGATTCGTTTGTGGAGAAATTATTTTGTGATGTTACCGGACGCTATTCGAAAGCAAATCAGGACGGGCCAAATCATTTTTTTGTTGAGTAGTGATATTTACCGAATGACGTGGCACATCGTGATTCACGTTTGGATGGTCCGGTGATTGCACATGATAATTTTCCTCGTTTGTGACACTTTCTTATTATTTTAAAATAATTTTTAATATAAAAATTTATTAATAAAAAAAGTTTTATATTAAAAATTTACTTCAAAAAATTAGCAAGGAGCTGACCAAACGGAGTCTTAGCCAACCAAAATCATCCATTTTGTCAGCGAATTATTACATCCGGTCACCGGACGTCCAGACACCCAATCCAGACGCGCCACATCACCATAATAAATTAGATTTCATTATATTTTGAAGACGTGACGCATCTGGATTGATGTCCTGACGAATCCGGACACCGGACCGGACGTAATAATGTGCGGATTTTGTCACACAGATTTCTGCGTCAAACAACACTTAAATTAATAAAATCAATATAAAAAAACATGTAAGAGTAAGACTACCGCTTCGTTCTACAGCTAACGTTTTTCAAAGCCCCGCCCGGCGGCGCCCCCATCACAATCCCACACCGACAATGCAACCAATAACTAAATCTCAGCAAACCACCCAACTCCGACCTCGTCCTCATCGTCCCACGCACCTCCATCATCAACCCATTCCCTCCCCCACTCCCCGCAGCCCCTTCCTCTTCCTGCCTCCTCCACTCCTCCGCCTCCTTTTCCGGCAACGCCACCTGACTCGCCACCATATGAACGCTCCTCAACGCCGACTCCCCCCTCCGCTCCGCAAACGGATTCAGCGCCGCGGCGGCCACAAGCGTGGCGCCAAAGTAGAGGTCTAGGTCAAGCAGAGTGAAGACGACATCAACTTTATGGTTAGGATTTGAGAAATTGGCGAGGAGGGTGAGGTCGGCGTTGAGGAGGGTGGTATTACTGTCGATGTCGATGTCGAGGTAGGCGGCATTGAGAGTGGCTTGTGGGATGTCGAGATGGGGATTGCGCGGGCGGAAGAGAAGGTAGATGATGAGGACGGCGAGGCCGCCGAGGATGATGATGGTCCAGAAGAGGGCGCAGCAGATGGCCGCGAACCAAGCGAGGGGACTCGTGCGCTTTAAAGGCGGAGGCTTTAGGCGTGGGCGGTGGGAAGGGTAGTTGTTGATTAGATCCTGGTGCGTAGCGAGGGGTTTCGAAGTTTGGGCTTGGTCGGGACGGCTGGGCGGTGGAGTAGGCGGCCGGCGGTCGGCATGTTGGTCGGAATCGGATGGTGGGCTCGGGCGGTGCATGGTGATTTGGAGATGGCGAATGGGGGTGAAGAGGAGGGGTTAAAGAGGAGTGTTTTGGAGAGGAGAAGGGGGAGGCGGGAGGAGGAGGAAAGGAATCAGAGGTTTTGAATTTAAGTAACATTGTGAGGAATAAAAATGAGAGTGGGTGTTATGCTGAAGCGCAAGCAAAGCTATGATTCTTATTGCTTTAAAATGGTAAGCTTTATGAGAGTTTAGTAAACAATAGTAGTTGGATGAGCTACGAGTGATCGAGCCTTTGAACTGAGAGATTATTAGGTGCGGAGTGCGGACGGGAGAACCGTGTGCACAAGTCTTATTCCGCGCTAGGTACCGGCACTCGGTACCGCTGGTTACCGCTAGGTACCCATGTTTGTGCGGACGGTGCACAAGCCGCACCTAATAATTTTTCCTTTGAACGTAAGAGTTTGGGCTGCGTTAAAAAAAAAAGGCTCATGATAATTTATTTTAATTTAGGGATTATTTGGTTGGACTAAAAGGAAATATAGAATAAAATAGAATTTTGTATAAAAAATATAGTATATTTAAATATTCAAAGTTATTTGAATGAATATAAAATAAATAAATGCAAATGCACGGTAAACCTAACAATCGTGATAGTTGATAGCTAGCATGAGGTTTTGGTAGTCCATGTAAAGTAGCGAGCTACACTGACAGTGGCATATGACAACAGCGATCGATAACTAGCTACAGGCGGTGATCTACACAAGTTATGTGCATCGAGAGTGAGCGATGAATTGTAGCTGCAATAATATAATTTACAGTGTATTTAAAAACTGACCAAACTTAATGATTTAGTGGATTACATCTAGTTCAATTTAGTGATTAGAAGCTTTGATATTCATTTTTTAGATCATAAACACAAACTCTTATATATACAAATATGTGCTAGTATTTAGGATTAAATTACATCTCAAACAATATATAATTTATTTGGAATTGTGTCATTCTAATGATTTTCAAATAGATCTAAATTGAACAAAGTGAATGAATTTTAGATATTTTCAATTTTACTCTGTTATTTTATTATTTCAAACCAAGCATAATATTTTCAAAACTCACGCATTTTGAATTTTATACCTATTTAAATTCAAATCAAGTAACCCCTAAAAATATTTAAAATTCACCATCTAATTAAATTTTAGCAGTTGAGAGCTTTAATTTTTATGAATTCAATAATTTTATAATCAAATATGTGCATCTTTTTAAGATTAAATTAGGTTAAAGATTTAAGAAAATCATTAATCATATTAAATTTCATGATGATTTGATTATATGTATATAGACATGTAGCAATATATATTTATACAATTTATAAACAACTTTTAAGCAAATTCGAACTCATAAATTTTTTTGTTACATTCTAAGCCAAACAACTCATTTACAAACCTAAATAAAAGTATAATAACAAAGATTTTAAGAACTAATTATGAGATGAAATTTATTTCTTAAAACCAATTTTCCATATCAAATTTTTTGTTTGACATGCTTTGCATACATCATATTCTTCTTATTTAGATAATATATCACAATAAAATAGATTTGCAAGTATATTGAATTTAAAGTGGAAAACATTTATATGAATGATAAGATATTTAATTCTTAGAAAAATAATAATAATTTTGAATCCTCTCATGTTAGAGGGAATTTATCCATCTTGGTCATCCAATGCAACTTAGATGGTCAGGATTCAATGCTTGAAGATTGGAAAGGGTTCCACAACACAACTACAACAAATAGCATACATGAATATTTTTTTCTCCATTGTCTTATTAAGAGTCAAATTATTGTTTAAATATAATAAAAAAAAAGAACATATCTAATGCTTCCTAACAAAGTCTTTTAGATCTTCCTCCACCTTTCTTAACATTGGTCAAATATAAAACATAATCTTCTAATCCGGTCATGAAAAGGTCGGTGTTTTATGTGGCAAAATCATCTAAGGCAAATATCTCTAATCTTATGTACCACTAGAGCTACTCCAACCTTTCCACGTATATATGCTTGTTTCACATTTGATCTCCAAGAGTAAAATCATTCATCAATCTGAGCATTCTCATTTCTTCAACATTTAATTTCATGCTTCTATTTTAATGGCAAACATTCTATATCATGAAGCATTGCAGGTCTCACAACCATTTTATAAAGTTTTCCCTTAAATTTGTGGGATACTTTTCTATCACACAATAAGCCGGATGCATTCCCCCACTTAAACCATCCAACTTGAATTCTACTAATAATATCTTCATCTATTTCACCATTACTTTGAACAATAGTCCCAAGAATTTAAAAAGTGTACTTTTTTTAAATATCTTAATAGCCCAAAGTCACAAGCCCCTCCATTAGATCTATTACTACTAAAAGTATACTACACATATTTGGCTCTAAATATACTCAAATGAAAATCTTTAGGCTCTAACTTTGAACTCCATAATTCAAATTTTTCTTCAATTCCCTCTCTAGTCTTATCAGCACGAAGATATTCAAAGAATGTGCCCATTACAAGTTGCAAGGACTGAAGTCAACTTTTGGAAGGTTAGCAAATACAGAACTTTGAAGTTCTTTAGCAATCTTCCAAAAACTCCCATGGTAGAAATTCTCGAGTCCCACACTTAACACTGCGTACAATAACATGTTTGATGATTTAAAACACATTCTACTCCAGTTTAAAACAGAAAATAAATGTGAAGTGTGGGTGTTTTCTATTGAGATTTGGAGGACCCGCAAGCCAAATGGAAGAGGATTCATGTCTTCTTCAGCTCTTTCTTTAGCTTTCTATCGTGATTCAGCATTGTACTTACACTCTCCACAACAAGTACAGTCTGCAAGTAAAGGACAAAGGTAAGACTAAGCAATACAGGGAAAATATCTTATAACTCCCATAGTAGTTACACAGATTTGAATTTGCTCTCTAAGCTACTCTTCTAAGGATTCTAAATGGTTTAACGAACAAGTAATTCCAAATACAAAACTAGGATTTGTTCAAGGAAAGCAGCTAGTGACGTACCTGCAAGCACGCATATGCAAGACCAGTAGCGAAGTAGAAGTTTGCATTACCAGTACCCTGCCAATCAATTTGTTAGTCTTCAATAACAGGTCAAATAGTGGGAAAATTATTAGATGCGGAGACCGGACATAGAGATACATCCGGACATCCACTTAAAATTTGATAAGTGGAGTGCACTTTAGTTGCACTTTTTTTGTGCGCTTTACCTGCATTTTAGTTCCGCTTTAACTATTCTTTTGTTGCGCTTTTTTACTGCGCTTTAGTTGCACTTTATTTGCGTTTTGACTGCTCTTTCATTGAGTTTTTTTATTACATTTTTACTGCGCTTTGCTTATAATTCCACGGACACATTAAACATATAAAGTAAAAAATAAATTCAACTTGTCCACTCCACGTGTCAAATTTTAAGTAAATGTCCGGACGTATCTCTACGTCCCGTGTCCGCACCTAATAATTTTTTCATATAGTGATTACATAAAGGCATTACATCCAAAGATTTGGAATGCATTATGTAAGATAACTCATATTGTTTCGCTATATGCATCCACGAATGTATACAAGCTTGCACATACTAGTTAGTTGTTTCATGTCAATAAGTAAACGAAAGCCTGTGTGTATGAGAGAGAGAGAGAGAGAGAGAGAGAGAGAGAGAGAGAGAGAGAGAGAGAGAGAGTACCCTCCATATCCATAAGTTGTGCATGACGGGGCTAAGGAGAGAGACTCCGATGTAACCACAAAACAGGAAGAAAGAAAATTTCATCTCTGCATATTAAAAAAGAGTACATACTAAGCATTGAAAATGGAATAGGTTATAATAGCCAATCCAAATGATACCTGCTAGCTCATTTGCAAAAAGGCCCAGAAGACTCAAGTATAGAGCTGCATCTCCAACCTTAGAAATAGATCGAGTCAAAAAAAGGTGTGTGAACATATTAAGAAAATGATGTCAACAAACAATACTACAGAGGCTTCTAATCCGAAGTAGTGTGCTCCTAATGCAATATAACTAGCATGTCTACATTTTAACTGTAACCAGGCAAGAAGAACTCATTTGAAAAATATTTGCAACGGCTATTTAAGAAGTTATAAGATACTACTAATGCAATTCAGGTGAATAGTTCAAGCAAAATAAAGTTGCACATACCCACAGTAGTAGCGGGTTAAAGCAAAAACAAGAGATCATTAACTAGTGCAGATAGTTCTAATTGCCTATAAATTCTCACGTCCAAAAATATATTGGTAAGGTTTCATTAGAATGGGCAGCACTGCACCACGTTTAAGGAGAATGGTAAATCAGGAGATGGACAAAATTGTGAGCCGTCTGACAAAATTTCTCTACTCAACACACAATACTACCTCATCTAGGTTTTGTTTTGTTTTGACCAAAAAAAATATTGCCATGAAAAAAAAAAAAAACTAACAATCATTACGCTCTCAAGGTATAGAAAAGGACCTTTCACAACTCTCACAGAAAATAGGATTTTGCAAAATTCCCCCATTGGCCTCCACCATTTACAATGGGGGCCATCCACACTAGGGCTTTGTTTGGGACAGCTTTCTTATTGATTTATTAAAAAAAAAATTATACTAAAACTCCATTTTATAAAGCAGCAAGAAAGCTTTCCCAAATGAAACCTAGGTCTTCCGCAGCAAGCAATCCACTCTAAATCATAAAGAGCGTAAAGCACCCACATTACCACTCTCAACAAAATTTAAATTATTTCCGATAAAATGTGTGTGCACCTATGCACTTGTCTGTGTGTGATGGAGGGTGAGACTAGTGTTGTTGTCAACCACTATTGTACCACCCACTAAGGGTATCAGACTGCCAACCATACTCTTACTACAGTCCTTTCACTTCAACTATATGATAGAGAGATAACGATAGTAAACGAGTTATCTATTATAAGATATAACAAAATCAATGGATGCAATGAACTACTCTCATTTATCAGAAATTAAGTATGGCAAAAGATGGTTTGAATATATTATGCATCAAACTACAAAATGTTCTAAACATTCTAAATCTATCTAAGATTTATGGCTACCTGATTTCCCCTTGGGAGAATAAAAGAGATTTCCCTCAAAAAAGCTTGGCCTTGCCAAGAAAAAGTAATTATTTCAAATACTACTCGGAGTTGTTTTGTTTTACAAAAAGCTATCCAAATTCATTTTGTTGGCAAGGAATACGGAGAAAATAAATAAGACGTTTCTCCCCAAAATCAAAACCTCAAGTGTTAACCCAAATCAAAATCTCAAGTGGAAAGCTAAGACAAATATGATATGTTGAGACGTTGAGTACAGCATGCATGCATGATTCACAAGTGTCCGTAACATTTCCCGATGGCTTTTCTGTGCTAATGGGTTAACAAAGAGAACTTGCCATCATGGATCTAAATTCCAAACTTGAGACTAACCATGAGATTAGATTAATATATAGCCATGAATGTGATTTGGAAAGTGTCGTAAAAAAACATCTCATTGGAAAAGTGTGATTCTTTATTCCCTCATTTACTTCTTACTCTCAAATGTCCGTTGATGCTATGCGAGTTAACTAAAGAATGAATTTAAATTATCTTCATCTAAAAAATGTGCAAGTACATCATACATCAACATCAAAAAGCATATAAATACACTATGCAAATGTATAGAAAGCATGCAAATGCATTAAAAAAAAGCATGTCAGCTAAATTATGTTCTGAGTCTTTAAATAAGCATGTCCTCTAAATTATGTGCAAGTTTGAAAGTGACGAGGGCATCAGATTTCGACACGTGTACCATCGCCGGGGACGCCGATCGACGGCCTTGATTCAGAGCCTTTATTTTTGATGCTTTAGTTTTTCTTTTCATGAGTTTTATTTCATGTTTTCCTTTTGTACCGCTATGAGGGAATTAGTACTTATTGTAGCCCAAGGGCGTTTTCGTATTTATGCATTTTATTTCTTGTCAGCCTATATAAAGGGCTTTGTTATTGTATTTGGGATTATTGAATGAATGAAAATTTCCATGCATTGTTCTCTTTGTGAGTGCATGAAGTTCTCTTGGTGAGTGCTTCCATTGAGATCTCTTAGTGAGTTCTCTAATTATCTTTTTCTTTTAATTGCTTTGCATAATTTTCTTCCTACTAGCGAGCTCTTCCAAAAATCCCTTTACCCCTTTGCTCTTGCCACCAGCCCCTAGGGCTTTCCCCACCGCCAGCCAAGCTTCCCACCGCCGCCCACCACCTTGCCGACGACCTCCTTCCCTTCCGCCACCACCACTCCACCTCCTCATTCAACCCCTCATTGAAATTTGATTCTCAAGTTTCAATTTCTTTCCAAATTTAGAAATCTATTTTTGGAAAGTTTTCGAATAAATTCAAATTTTAAATCAAGATTTAATTTGGATTTTATCTCAGAATTTTTCCAATCAAATTCTCAATTTGGAAACCTCCTCTCCCTCTCCCTCCTTAGCCATGCCGCCGGCCCCCCATTAAGCTCCCCCTTAATTACTACATTAACTCCCATGATTCTAATTTGAAATTCAAATTAGGAGTCATTAATTTTCCCTCCTATTTGGATTAAAACTGAAATAATTTCAGTTTAATCCCTTTCCCCTCTCTTTTCTTCCACCGCCGGCCTCCTCTCTCTCTCCCCCATTAATTCTTCATTAAGGAATTAATTCCTCTCTCTTTGGAATTCAAATTCCCCCTCCAAAATTCCCCAAAGCTGAAATTATTCTCAGTTTTTGTTCTTGTTTTCTATACCCATCTCCCCTCACCCCACATCCACCGCCGGCCTCCCCATCCATCCTACAACCCGCCGCCCCGCATCTCTCCTCCTTGGAGATTTAGTTGCGGCGACCACCCTTTCACCTCTTCAAGGATGCATGGAGGTTCCCAAGTGGAATTTCGGGTTTGAATACGACAACCGCGGACGAGTGAACATCCTCCGATCTCCCTTCTTCGACGTCGGCTTCGACTTCGACGACACCGTCGAGGACTACTTGGACCGGATCCTACCAGCTCTAGTGGAGTCCATCGACGATCATTTCTCGGTCTACACGTGGATCGTTGAAGGCCGTCGTTTCGCACCACCTCCACGACCCGCGCCGACCTCTCCTTCCCTACGGATCTACGGCACCATCGCCCTAGGAGTGGTTTCCTCACTTGTGTGGTTCTTCATCTCCCAACAAGCCTAGAAGTAGGTAAATGAGAGCAGCCTCAAGGTGAGACAATCGCTTTGTTAACTACGGGATTCTAGTTGACTTTTCATTTGCTTTACTTTTATTACCGTTGTTATTTTATTGATCTCGCTAATTTAGGTGTAAGCTCTTGCCTAATCATAGTCGATTTTTAAGATCTCTAAAAAGTTTCAATTGAGAATAATATTAAGCTTGCAATTTCATCAGTTGAACAATATTTTATTAAGTTTCTAAATTCAATTCCTGGGTTCACATCAGAAAGAGCCAAATTCAATGAAAGCATCAGCTCATAAAGAGTCAATGCCTTATTAAGCATACGGCTACAATTTAATTTCAAATAATCTCTCACCAGTAAGGACATGACATGAATCCTTTAACAGATGATTTTACCATCAAATGGTACAAGTAAACAGTTATAACTAAAGGCCATCTTACTAGGTGATGTTGCTATAAAATGATACTAATAAATTACAATTACGGCCAGAACCTATAAGTTCAATAATGGCAAAAAACTTTTGAGTAATGAATCATAAATCCCATTGTTAACTAAGTTTAATTTAAATGCATACTTTTAGACAAACATTCACACTAGGTCTACAAAATCCACTTGGATAATGCAACTCGGGATTGTTAGCAAAGATTCTTCGATCAAGGTTGGTTAATACCTCCTCTAACTAAATAGACCAATGTTCATGACAATCTGAGACAACGAAACTATGGAATATTAATCGAGTTTTTCATTATTCCTCCACCATCAGTTTTAAGCTTAAACTGTTAAATTTCCAATCCTAAATCAAATTGTTGCTACCTATATACCATGTGTTTAGTATAAGCATACTAGTCTTAATTGAAAGTACTATCTCATAATCAGGTGGGGTAGTCATCTAATAGGACTATGACATATATGAAACCTAAAAAAAATCATAAAATCCTTGCAAAAAGAAGCTGAAAGCTATGAGTAGTATCTTATCTACAACATAACATACCTTCTAAAAATTTAACCTGGAACACCAAAACTCTCTTAACAGCAAAGTTAGGGCACAACTTTTGGAGCCCATACAATATAGTCTTCGAAGATATACCTAAAGACATTAAAGTTGATTACCACTTTAGTAAATATATTATTCAGTTAAAGAAGGTCACCGTTGTTCACTCCATGTCTTGCCACTGATGAAAAGTTGTCTATTATCTTAACAAAGGCATTTGGACATCATTTTTCTAACCCATATGGCCATGGTTTAGAATTGCGCAATAAGAGGCGCGCCTCAGTGCAATTTTGCCCTTTTAAGCCCCAAAGCCTACGCAATGAGTTCAGGATTTGAGGCGTACGCCTCAAGTTTACTGAGGCACGCCTCACCCCACGGTTGAGAGGCGTCCGCCTCTAAAAATTTAAAACAAAAAGCTCGGTACCACTCGGTACATACTCAGTACCACTCGGTACAACAATGTTTGGTACCACTAGGAACATGCTCGGTACCGCTCGGTCGAACCCCACCAGGGCGCAGCGTCACCTTGGACACCCTGCAAACCGGTATATTGTTGTATTCATCATCTTTAGTAATAGTTGTTAGTGTTAGTCTGATTCTTCATGAGTGCATGCTTTGTATAAATTTTCTTAATGTAGAATAAGTTTGAGTTGAACTATATTTCAAGTTGTCTTATTATTGGGATATTTTGATTTCACTTCATATCTTGTGCATTTTTATGTTTTATATATTATTTACTCATTAATATATACAAAATTTATCATTTTATGTTTATGCAATTTTTTGATTTTGAGGCTTACGCCTCGCCTCACAAACGAAAAACGTCTCAATACCCGATTACGCAATTTTAAACATTGCATATGGCTAAATGAAAGTTAAAATAAGAAAACATCTTGTTTAAAAATTGACCTATATTTGGTGAGTGGCATATGTTAATTAAGTGTACCCTAGAATATCGTACTCGTTTCCCTGCTATACATAGGGGACTTCTCCGGTGAACAAGGCACACCAAAATATATTAAAATAAAAAATAAAAAAAGGCACACCAAAATATTCTTCTCCAATAAAAAGATGTATCCAATCCATGAGGTTCCCACCAATAAAGGTCTATTGCTATTGTGCAGAGAAACTGTTTTGGTAAGTCGAAACCATCACATTCAGATCACAATGTTTGAGATTAATAAAACATAATAGATAACAAGAAGAAACAAAACTACAAGGAAAAATATAAACTTGAAGATATGAAGATATATGACTAAAAAGCAAGATTCAATTTAATGGCTGATTATTCTTCCTAAGCATGAGTACACTTACTGATGGATAGGATTTCAGCGTCGCTGAGATTGTTATATAGACAAAGGCTAAAAAACATGGCCGGTGCATCAAACGTATTGCCAACGGGAAAACCATGAATAATATGTTCACATGGAAAACTATTAGAAAGAAACCCCTGAAAAACTCAAAGACTTCTGCAAAGAAATACCTGCATTCATGTACATAATTGTAAATAAATATGGAGTTGAAGTCAAAACAATAGAAAAAATAAATCATTTGCATTCTCACCACAAAACACCAATATTCGGAGATAAATCTTCCACCGTAAGAATAAAACCAAGTGTCCTACAAAATCCATGCTTAAGAAAATAAATATTAGAAAAAAAAAAGGATTCTAATGAAACCCTGAAGGCACTATTTTGGCATATTTACATGCTAGACGTTCAACATTTAAAGATGCAAACATTCAGAAAATTCCTTAAGATAGAAACCATTCATGAAAGCTTTTTGGTAATTTAAGTGACCTCAATAGAGAATAATATGAAACAAAAGAAGACATAACTTACTTCTTGAGCATATCATATAAACCATCAAAACCTTTGAGAGAAATACTACTCAAGAGCAAAACATAACATGACCAAATAACAACCCAAAGTGCAAATTGCAAAATTGGTCCCCAGGAAAAAACATGAACTAAACTTCCATCTCCATTAGAATGCTTCTGTAGAAATAACTTCGGAGGAGGAGCATCAGGACCATACCCCAAAAGAAGAAGTACCTGGAAAATTGGCCACAAGTATTACGGAAAGGGTAGAAATATAAGTGTTGTCAAAGAGAAAGATCACAAAAAAAATTTGATTTAAAATTTGAACCTTAAATACTTAAGTTTTAGGCTTCGTTTGGGACAACTTTTTTATTGCTTTTTAAAACAGCTTTTCAGTACAAAATTTTTTAATTCAAAAAATTTTTATATTAGAAAGCCGTTTTAGAAAGCAACAAAAAAATTGTTCCAAACGATGCCTTAGGGTAATGATTTATGCAGCAAAAGGGCATACCGGTATGACTAGTATTCCAGGATATAGGGAGAAGTGTATTGCCATAACCCACCCAAAAGCTGCCAGTGGAACTATTCCTGAAACACGATAAAAATGATCATTCAAACAAAAAAAAAAGGCTCACTCGTAATAAACAGCCTAGTGTAACAATAACATTAAGATCATGAAAACGTGGTCAGATCAAATTTTTGTAGCAGCTCAGTCAGGTTGACCTTAAAGTTTGACAGGTGTTAAGGCATTTCAGAGATCGAGAAGATTTACAAAAAAATCATGTAGAAATCTAAGATAAACCATAATGATGTTTACATAATCATTTGGTAACAGTATGCTGTTATAAGAAATAAAGATATTCCTACTCAGCTAAAAATGGATGAGCTGCTCTACAAGGTGGAATGCATGGGTAAAATATGGAATTTATCGTGCATTTCCCATAAAATCAAAATTAAGATGTGAATAATATTTGAAGTCAAGGGTAAGCGTCAGGCTACAAATGAAGTCTAAGTAGGTAAGATGGATGAACCGTTACCCAAAGATTATCATTTTGGTAAATAAAGAACAAGAAATGAGATAATGAACCTTCATGTAAAAGAAAAGGCTTGTAAGATTATAATAATCTTACTATGCCATTTTTAAATTCCTTAACTCCAAGATATTATCAAGAAAGCTTGAGCAAGTAGTAAGGAAATAGAACATCAACAATCAATCTTAACTAGATTGATAAATGTAGATTGAAGTGTCATTTTAATAAGTTATGAGAAGCTGAAGTATACTAAAATTATGCTAGTTGACATTCAATTTACCAGCATAGTATGAGTTAGCCAACATAGAGATACAATTTTCACAACAAATTTAAAAATAAACAAGCAAATTGAACTTACAATATTCTGGAAAATATTTGATAAAAATCAAACCTAAATTTGTAATTCTGAAATGAAAGCGATGAAATTTAAGATGGGGGATTGTAATTCTGATGCAGTAATAACAAGAAAATTTCTTTAATAGATGGAAAGTTTGTATCATTCTATGTAAGTCTTTTCTCAGTTCCTCTGTTAAGGCAAGTTGTCCATAGTTGAAGGAAGAAAATTTTGTGAAAAAAATATTTGGCCAAGGCCTAATGCACTATTAACAATAATGATTAGAAAGAGATGCAAAAATTTGCACACCAACCTTACCAAATGAAAGCAATGGAATCCATAAAACATGCAAAAAAAGTACTTAGTAAATATAGGAGCACTATCTAAAAAGTAATTAGAGAAACACTACGCCCTTAATAAAGGATGGGATAAAGGTTAAGGATAAGGTCACAAACCAAAGCTCTGCATCAAAATTTAGGTTTTTTATAATGCACAACTCTCCATGCAAGCTCATGAACGACCCATAATCTCTTTAAAATCATGAGAGAATAATTAAAAAAGTATAATTTAAGGTCCCCTGATGGGTAGGTGGACCATACCACTCAAAGGAAAAAACTTCATAAATTACTTAATCTCAAAGTACATTCTACTTGCCTTGTTTGGCCAACTCAAATTTCTATATTTTTTGTAGCTTTAATTATTTTTAGTTTATTTTATTTGTTTCTCTTTATATTAGGACAATTCATCAATTCAAGCAATAGTATTTTATTAATTTCTAAGACTTTACAAGGTTTCATAGGCTTAAAAAGGCTATAAATAATATCTCACTTCAGACTTTTTGGCCCATTAAATAAAAATTATTATTACTAGTGCAAATTTTATATGAAAATGCTTGATGATTTCATTACACTCTATTGAAGCTTGGTGGTTAATGCTCTAAGACTTTAGTAAGCTTTAAGTTATCTTTTTTCACCTTTATTCTTCTTTTTTCCAACACAAATCTCATCTCCTTTACATAGTGATAGGAAATAGCAGTAGAAACTGAAAACGATTGTTGAAATCAGAATTTCAGCAATCTTGCCAAGCAGTTTATGAGGATTTAATGGAGGAAAAACAAGAAAAAACACTCTTGATCGAGTAGTACATAAAAGAAAATAGCAAGATACAATTGATATTAAATTCAACAGAAGGATCTCTCTCTTCCAAATCTCTAGACACCGCTAGAGCCAACAAGAACACGAAGGAAACCATAAATTCTCCAAAATACCCGATAACCCTAACCCTAATGCTATCCTCCTACATAAAGCACACAAAATAACTCCCAAAAAGACTAAACAACCCTCCTAATTCAAACTTTCCCACCTAATCCCTCTTTTTTCTCTCTACTTAAGTTGTGGGCCCCACAGAAAGGGGGCAGAAACAATAGGCTTACGCGTATTGTATACAAGGGGTCGGCCCAAGTGTTTTGCCGGCTAGACCGGTCCATCCTAGACAAGTATATCAATACACCGCTCCCAAAGAATCACCTTGTCCTCTAGTTGAAAAGATGAAAATTTATGTTTCATTCTCTCATATGGCTCCCATGTAGCATCATAATCAGGGAGGTTCCTCCATTTGATCAACATTTCTTTGGTCTCTGCTCCTTGGCATACCCCATGTAGCTCTAGTGGTTCTAGAACCACTTCCAATTCCTCAGTTAGCGTGGCCGACAACTCTGAACAAGCTGCATGATCCCCAATAGCTCTTCTCAAAAGAGATACGTGGGGTAACATCAAACGATAAGCTACTGCTCCAATCTTCTCTGATATCGCATAAGGGCAAAAATATCGCGGAGTTAGCTTCTCGTTCCTCCTATTATCTACCACCCTCTGTCGGTAAGGTCAAAGCTTCAAGAACATCCAATCCCCAACTACAAACTGGATGTCCTTCTTATACCCATCCACACGTTTCTTCATAATCTACCGAGCCCTCAATAGCTGCCTTTTTAGTTTTTCCAACACCCTGTCCCTCTCCTCAAAGTATTTTTCTACTGAAGAAACTGGAGTGTTATTCTGCCCAAAATGCACAAAGTGAGATTGGTCTTGTCCGTACAATACCTTGAATGAGGTCATCTTGAAAGTAAAATGATACAAAGTGTTGTACCAGTACTCCACCCATGCTAACCACTTAGCCCAAAGCTGAGGTGTCTCTGACACAAAACATCGTAGGTATGTCTCCAGGCTCCTGTTGACCACCTCTGTCTGGGGATGGTACGTTGTACTCCTCTTCAATACTGTCCCCTGCAATCTAAACAACTCCCTCCATAAATGGCTGAGGAACACCTTGTCCCTATCAGACACTATAAACTCCCATTCCCCATGCAGTCAAACCACCTCTTTGATGAAAATTGCTACCACTGTTACTGTCATGTAGGGATGTCAGAGGGGATGAAGTGAGCATACTTGCTTAGTCTATCCACTACGAAAAGAATCACTGTAAACCCCTCAAATAGGGGTAGCCCATCTATAAAATCTATGGAGACCTCCTCCCACACTCGATTAGGTAGAGCAAAGGGTTGAAGTAATCCCCCTGAAGCCATGGCCATATACTTATTCCTCTGACATACCTCACAATTGGCTACAAACTCCACATCTTTGTGCCTCCATTTCCAATACAACTCGGTTGCCAGTCTTCTGTAGATCTTCTGCACCCACGAGTGACTCCCAACCGCACTCCCATGAAACTCCTACAATAGGTGTGGAATATGGACTGATGTTCTAGGCATCACAAATCTCCCCTAGTACAACAACCTCTCCTCTTCTAGAGAATAGACAGGATGGTTATTCCTATCCTTCAATAAATCTGCACTAATCCTCCCCAGCTCCTCATCCCGTACACTTTCCTCCTTAATGACCCCCCAATCCAACATCAGCGATATCGATAATGCCATCTCTTGGAGCTCCCCAATGCATCTGACAAGGCACCTACCGCCTTGTTCTCTATCACGAGCCTATACTAAATTTTAAAATCATATCCCAATAACTTTGACAAAAACCTTTGATACTCCTCTGTCACCATCATCTGCTCCAACAAGTACTTCGGGATCTGCTAGTCTGTCCTGACAATGAAATATCGACCCAACAAGTAAGGTCTCCACTTCTGGATGGCTAGCACAATGGTCATCAACTCCCTCTTCTAAGCTGACTTCAGCCTAGCTCTAGCTCTAAACACCGGGATAAAGTAAGCAATGGGTCGGTAGCTCTGCATGAGTACTAATCCCAATCCATACCCTGAGGCGTCCATCTCCACTACAAAAACCTGACAGAAATCTGGTAGGGCTAGGACTAATATGGTGATCATGGCCTTCTTCAACCTCCCAAAAGCTGCGGTGGCCTCCTTCCCCACAAGAAGTTATCCTTCTTCAATTGTTCTATCAATGGTCAGTAGACGGTGTTATACCCCAATCATGAACCTTCTGTAGTATCCTGTTAGCCCTAGAAATTCCCTCAGTTCCCTCAGATTCTTTGGTAGTGGCCATCTCAGCAGTCTCAATTTTAGCCTGATTCGCGACCACACCCTCCTAAGATAGTACATGTCCCAAGTACTCCACACTAGCCTATGAAAAACAACATTTCTTTAAATTTATCCTCAGTTGCTGCTCCTGTAACACCTTTAGAACAATCCTCAAGTGCTCTCTGTGTTCCTCATTTAACCTCCTGTACGCTAGGATATCATCAAGAAAACCATCACAAATCTTCTATGATAGGGTCGGAAGACCCTGTTTATTAAGGACTGGAATGTAGCAGAGGTATTAGTGAGGCCAAAAGGCAACACCAATAACTCATAATGTCCCTCATGTGTTCTAAAAGCAGTCTTCGGCATGTCCTCCCTTTTCATGTGAATATGATGGTACCTGAATTTCAGATCTATCTTGGTGATGATAACTGCCCAACTCAGCTCATCTATCACTGGGATAGGAAATTTGTAAGGTACAAATTCTTTATTCAAAGCCCTGTAGTCAACGCAGAACCTCCAACTCCCATCATTTCTCTTAACCAGTAAGACTGGATTAGAAAAAGGGCTCACACTAGGTTTGATAATCCCTGTCTCCAGCATTTCTCTGATCAATTTCTCACTTTCATCCTTCTGAAATTGAGGGTAATGTTATGGCCTGACATTGATGGGTGACATCCCCTCCCTCAGGGTGATGGTATGCTCCTGCTCCCTTGGTGTGACAAATGTTGAGGTGGCTAAAGGACCTCACTGAATTCTTGTATCAGTGGTTGTACTAAAAGAGGAATGTCCCCACTCTCCTCTAATTTGATCACCTCTAATCTTAGTAGCTCCACCATGAAACCTCCCCCCACATCCTATATGCTTCTCATTATGTTTTTAAGGGACATCATGACTTTAGATAACCCTGCATCTCCCCTGACCACTACTCTTCTCCCCTCCACCACCAGCTCTATGGTCAATGCTCCCCCCACATTAACCTTGGTATTCCTCAAGGTATGCAGTCATTTTATCCACAGGATGATATAAGGACTATCTAACTCTAATAGGAGAAAATCTCCTCACCTGAATCCTTTGTGTGATCAATACTACTCTCCTATAGATGCCCTTGCTCGTCTCCACCTTCCTTGTGCCCATCATCACTCCATATCTCCCTGTATCCACCAAAGTCACCCCTAATTGGTCCATGACCTGATAGGAGATGAAATTGTGGGTAGCCCCACTATCGATCAACACTACCACCTCTAGGTTTGATATTTCATCTTCACCTTCATGGTATGACTAGAAGTGAATCCTACTACTTAGTTCAAGGAGACCTCTGCCATGTCCAAATGCAACTTGTCCTCCTCCTCTATGCCAGTCTCACTCCCTCCTCCCTCCTCAACTTCCTCGTCATCACATACAATGAGAACCTGAAGAATTTGATCTTTGCACCTGTGCCCCAAAGTATACTTCTCATCACATCAGAAGCATAATCCCTTTGCCCTCTTTTCCTACACCTCCCTCTCAGTCAGCTTTTTAAAATTTCCCCCATTTCCTCCTATAAACTTCTCCCTAGGGATCTTATGAAGGTTTCCCAGTGAAGGCCCCTTGGGTGCTAAGTGGTAGTTATCATATATGAACCACCTGAACTGTCGCCACTAGCTCCCCTCTCATAGTACTTATGAACCTCCACCAGTTGAGGTAGCTCCATAGCCTCTCCCAAGTCTCAAGGCCACATGACTCTAACTATTGCTCGGATCTCTGATTTGAGCCCCTTCATGAAATTCAACACAAGAATGGTCTCAGGCAGCAGATCCAGTCAACTCGCCAAGTACTCAAATACTCTTGCAATATTTTGCCACCAAGCCTTCTTGTACTAGGGCAAAGAACTCATAGAAGTCCCCTCCCCTGCTGGTTCGAAAATGTTCCAATAATCACTCTTTGAACTCCCTTCAACTCCGTATGGGCCGCCTCATGTGCCAACGTCTTCCCTTCCAAACATAGGCTAGCTGCCATCAATTTATCCTCTGTCAACCCATTGATGGTGAAATCTCTCTACATTGTAAATCCATCCGTATGCATACTCCCTCTCTAAGATGGGCATCTTCAGCTTCTTGACCTTCGGATCCTCTTCATTTTCCCTAATTCCTCCATAGTTTCCCCTTCCCCAAGTGGGTGGTTCACCCCAAGTGTTATGATCCTTCCTTCCACATTCATAACCAAACCCTTCTTCGAATTCCCCCTTCTCCCGTCAAAATCAACACCTCTTCGACCATAATCTCCCTCCTTTCTTTCCCAATCAAGACCCATTTGCTCATACCCCACTTGTCCACGCCTCTCTCCATACCTTCCACCTCTCTCCTCCCTCTAAAAGGGTTCCAAATAGGGCCTTCTCCCTTCTCCCTCTACGATTACCAAGTCATTTTCATCCCTATGAATTTCAGAATTCGTATTTTTCTCTTCAGTCTCTCTCCTCTAATGCCGTCGTTTGGTTGGGGAGATTCAACATCTTCTTCACCGTGTCACGTAGGTCAGAGAATTATTCTTCCATGGAGGAAAATTTGTCCTCCACCGTTGCTTTGATTTAGTTCATCTCCCTCTCAAGACGTTTTTCCAACACACCGATACTCCTATTTATGAGGCATGTTGTATCGAACACGCGTCAGATACGGATACGCCACCGATATGGCACGAATATGTGTCGGATATGACTTCTTCATGTACAATTAAAATATTATTTAAATCTGACAGGACACACATATAGGATATGCATGTCCTGTTACAATTTGTCCTATTCATTTATGCGGCTTAAATATTTCCGTGAGCTAGATTATTTGTTTCCGCACAGGCGTTCGTCTTCTTCGTTGTAGTCAAAGGAGCGGCTCGATGACGCGAGCATAGAAGCAGACAGGATCATCCTTCGTTGACGAAGAGGATCGACAACGCGAGCATTAAAGCCGGCAGGATCATCCTTCGTCGACGAAGCGCTCGACGACGCGAACAGTGAAGGCAACGAGAGTAGTGAAGGTTCATTTTCTTCGTTTTCTTCATCGTAGGCTCAGTACCGCTCAATATTGGAACTCAGTACCGCTCGGTATCGCTTGGTATCGGAACTCGATACCGCTCGGTACCGAAATTCGGTACTGCTCAGTACTGGTCGGTACCTCTCTGCAACGCTCGGTATTATGCTCAGTATCAATGCTCGGTACCACTCGGTACCGAGGGGTACCAAATGGTACCAAGTGCCCCGTATCGGTATCGTGTCATATCCGTGTTGTCGTATCCGTATCGGTGCAACATAGACTACCACCCAAAGGGAACACCAATCAAGCTATTGCCTTTACCATAAAGATCATATAGACCCTACATAAATATTTCTCTTAGCCTCACCAAAAGAAGAGACAATAAACTTGCCACCAATCTAAGTTTGGTAGATAAGATCATAAGACAGTAATCTCAATTGTATTTCAAATGCAGTGTAATATAATAAATAATTCCATGACTTTTTATAGGATTTGAATCATTAATAATTTTAAGAGCAACAAAAGATAAAAAATTATACGAAGAGTCGATATTTAATAAAATTACATAATTATATGAATGGTGATTTTCGTTCTCATCTTCCATCAATTCAAGCCATAATCAAAGGTAGATGTCAATCTTACGTAATTCAAATCCCCACTTGTAACCACCAAAATTGATCAAAAAGTCAATAAGGGCTAATGAGAGATTAAAAAATAAATTACATGTGAATGTGATAATAAAAAAATATGTAAATATTCTCTCATTTGGCACACTTAAGCATCAACACAAGTACATAAAATAAAAGACAATGCATGAAAATATAAAATATATTAGTCATACAATATTTGTGGAGGAAACCATCCATCTAGCACAGCATATTTGTGAAAATGAAAAGGAACGAGTCTCCACTAATGCCTTCCATTCTTTATCAACTTCTATTAATTTGACATCCTTATGCTACAACAGAACTACATCAACTCAAGTAAAATTTTAACCAAAAGGCCTCAAAGTTCAACATTTATGGCTATCTAATTTACAATACAAGGAAAATAAAAACAAGCAAAACATATTTATGAAAACGAAAAGGAATGAAAGTCCTAAAATAAAAAGGAAAAAATAGCGATCATCTGGTTTCCAATATTTCAGCGAAGGAGGCTATGGAAGAAGACAGCTATGTCACACTTGAAGATAGCAAGGTAATTACACATTAGATAGAAACATGTCATTTAACTCTCTATGCTAGTTATAGGGTCATATACATAATCTATTAGATATGTAAAAAGCCACATAAAATATTATTAGAAAGTTTATCTTTCATATTTTTTAAAATAATTTCGAGCATGAAGTAAAGAAATTTAGTAACAATTCTATCAAAAAAGTCAAATTATGGTTAATAGCAAAGTTTTCAGTCCTTACGAGAACAGGCTCCATAAATGGCCAGTACAACCATCAAATTATCAATCGGTGACGTGCAAGACCCTAGGCATGTCACTACTGTGAAAGGATTCCACAAATATATCAGGGATGCAATATCTGCAGCATCTACACCTCCTGAAATTAAAACAATAAATAATCATGATCAGAAAATAGATTTGGCAGGTTTTAAAACCAAGTTAATAAAATTAAAGTTAGTCTTGACCACTAAACGGGCCTTAGATATCAAAAGATATATATAAAAAACTATATTCCAAAGCATCTCTTGGAAATTAGTATTTCTCAGCAGACTAGACAATAGCAAATTGCAATTATATAAATTTTTCTGTAGGACCACATCTATAAGTGTTTAGCATATCAACACACTTTCATTTGCAAGACAAGATGTTGCAACAAGTTTAGATAAGTAAATCTAAAGCCCAGCTGATTGAAAGAAATAGTTTCAAAATTGATAGGATATGACAAAAAAAGTAGCTAATCATAAGAAATTGGTTGATCATCTCATTACATCCTACTACTTGATTCACACCAATGATTGATGGATTTTGCAGATTAACATGGATGGATATTACAACGAGTAATCTAGTAGGGCAAATCCCATTTACTGGATCGGAGATAGCGTTTGAAAAAGCACACTCATTCAGCCTAAATTCATGCTCAATGAGGTGGATCCTGGAATATATATATATATATACCCTAAAGAGAGAAATGGGGACGTGAGACACTTGGGTGTTTGATTGACAGGCAAATTCGAGAAATCACTTCAGCAAAAAAACAGTGAGATAAAGAATTTTGCCTGTCATGCCTGCCATCTCATTTGGTCCAAAGTCACGTCTGCGATTTGGGAAGTCACTTAAGCCAAAAAATGGGATAGAAGTACTATGTCCATCATGATTCCCATCTCATTTGGTCCAAAGTCATTTCAGGAAATAGGGAGCTCCTCACAACCAAACATACACTAGCATTAAAAAAAATGAAGGCCATACCTAGGATCTAAAATGACTTGGAAGCATAGTTATATATAACTAAAAAATAAAAAAGGAGTATTTCATAAAAAACTGATATATATTCTCAAACAAATATATGCTTAAACACATACTAAAATAATTAAAGCATCCCTTCAACCTAAAACATAATTACATTAATCAAGATATTATTATTGGTAGAATTTTTGCTATCCTCGACAGATTTAATATATTTTGTGATCGAGTACGACATAAAAATATTATCTTATTCTAGAGGATAAAAATATTATTTTATTATGTATTCAATAAAAAAATTGTATTTATTTTATTTAATCAAAAAATTTTCCCAATACAATAAATTTGATTGAATATGGTTTATTTTATTCTTGAGTGCAAATTCCCCATAGATAAACCTCTATGATTAATTACATCCCATGAATTTGTCCCTCGATATGAGGTTTTTATTCCACATGCGACTCACTGAGCTATAATATGATGTTTATCAGCTTGGTACGTGAGTTTTGATATTAATTTGATAACACACCCTTATGGATAAATAATCAATTAAAATTTGATTTAGAACTCACGATTCATAAGGAGGCCTTGAATATCTTTTTTTTAGTTGACTTCTTTTAGATAAGCTATGCAATTTTTGTTTGAAAATAATATCCTATAATTGATTTTATATTATTATAATTTAATTAGTAAAAAATTATATTTTCTAAAGATCCCACCGCATAAAACATCCAAGCTACCCCAAGCAAAGCAAGAGAAGAAATCTAAAAAAAGCTTGCATTGCACATCAAAGTAAACAAACAACCAAATGTATAAAAAATTAACCATAAAATAATAGTACATGCCTTTTATTATTAAAACCAAGAAATAAAGAAAAATGTCAGCTAAGTTGCCTGAATTAAACAGTCAAGCTAAAATTATAGACTCGGCTTATGGTCTTCTAGTTTTGTTCTCTGATGCGTCTATGACTTTATTTTGGAGTTTATCCTTCTCACTCATCATTATTGTAGATGTGTCCCCCAGGCTTATATAACTTCTTAAATCTATAAATTATATTTGAAAAGCAAAAAAATAAGACTAGATAGTAAAAGAAATTGTTAAGAATTATATAATATATAATCATCATCACACAAATTGTCTGACACTTATAATGTCAATCTAATTTTTATCCTATTGGATGTGCCTAATTAGGGATTTTAAGCAACACCTATAAGAAAACTTTGTTATATGATAATGATTTAATTATTTGCCTCTTTCGGGCATGGCAACATGCAAGGAAAAGCATATATCTCTATTCTAAGACTTAAGCATAAATGCCCACAACACAAACAACATATAAAACATCATACCAAGTATCACAATCACATGTGTAGAAAATGAAAATTTATAATCCTAGGATCCCTGGTGCTTTGTATCTAGTGTGTGAAATTTGAATGGTTGTCACACTAATGATTGGATATTTTATTTTATCATAGAATAAGAAGAGATTTAATTTTAATCTAGGTTAGTTTCACTTTAAATTATTTATGATAGTTTTTATTTAGATTTTTAAATATGTCATATTTTTAGAGGATTATGAAGAACCAATATAATAACAACTGTTTATTTTAAGGTAAGTCAATCATTTATGGAATCCTCAGATCCAATGATATAGACATTCAATCTTTTGAGATGAAATGAATTAAATCTTTTGAGATGAAATGACACATTATTGCATCAAAAGAAACCTAAGTGTTTTTTTTAAGGTTTAGCTGATCTCTTAATATTTGGATAAGAGAAAGATTTTGCTTAATATGGTATGCAATTTTATCTAAATATTTAACTTAGGACTTGGTGAAATTCATCTATTTTGGTAAGATGAATTTAAGGAGAAATATGCTTCTAAAAGGTCTCGAAGTTTGAATTTTATTTTATGATTGATGAAATCACCTATTTTGTCCAAGTGATAGAGGTCGAGAGTTTGGGATCTAGACTAAGAGATTGCCCTTAGTTGGGTCAAGCGAGAAAGCTTTGCTATGAGACCAAGGGGAATGATAGTTTCTGGTTGCTCAAGTTTAATAGAAAGAGCTAAGGCTTAGCAGACTAGAGATGGAGAGAATCTGCCTGATTGGGACTCAAGCAAATGAAGGTGATGATGAGCCTATAGCTTTAAGGATAAAAGGGAAATAAGTTCCTACAACTTTGAGACCAAAGAAAAAAATGAATCTTTTATAACTTATGGGTCCATCAAAATCGATGAACCCTAATTAGGCTAAGCAAATATGATTGAAAAATCAAGGAAAATAATATATAGTTTTGGGACTACCATACTTATTAATTGCCAATTGGGCACCACGGCACAAAGTTCACTTTTGAGTCAAGGCGCATAGCGCACGGTGCGGCGCACATCATTTTGAATATGACACAAACTATACAATAATTATAAAAAAATAAGCATGAATACGAAAATCATTAAACTGAAAGACAAGCTAGCATAATAGGGTTAGTAGAGAGTCATCACATGATCAGATACTTCAAGAAATGCACAAAAATGAACTCTCTTCACCATTATACTAAAACATAACCTCTCTGATTGGACTTCTTCGTTCAAACTTCGAAAAAAATACTCCTCCCTCAATACATTTTTATTCTTGAATCATTTTACCAATATGAAGAGCAGATTCCAAGTTGAAAAAAAAATGAAATGTATATATATATATATATATATATATATATATATCCAGTTGAAAAAGCAGGGTGGAATCAGCAGAATTAAAGAATACCTAACTAAACTATTAAAGCTAGAGAGGAAGATTAAGAAATACCTATCTAGCAACATCAGCAGAATCAATTAAAATCAGTGGGAGGCGAAAACAATGGACAAACCCTGGGATTAAACGGACGAGGAAAAAAGCAGCGCTGGCCTCACGTGATGGAAGAAAAAATACGGACCATAAGGAGAGGGCGGCAAAATCAGACAAACGGCTCAGGCAGACACTCGCACTCCATCGCTTCCTTCATGTACGTCAAACATACAGGAAGAAACAGACGCTCGGGAGCAGTTTGTTCGTTCTTGACTCACGAATCGTGAGGGTTAGGACAACCGGCAGCAGCATTATAAAACTTAACTAATATTTTAATTATATTTTAAAATTAAATATTATATTCTTATAAATAAAAAATATAATTATTAAAAATGTTTATAAATATATTTAAAAAATTTAAATAAAATTGCGCTCTATTTTGCTCCATGTGTCATGCGCCATTGTGTACACATGGCGCAAATAGAAATTCTGAGCAATGATTATTATTTTTTTAATGTTCAATACTTTGTAAATTCCAAAGGTGAACTTTGATTAACTATATCTATTGTAGGACTTGTAACATAGACCTTTGAGAGTCTATAAGAAGTCTTAACAATAATTTCGGGGTTTACTGAATTAATCAAACACATTTTGGGCATACATCAAAACTTAGGAATGTCCACAATTTTAACGTGTGCAAGCTCCGATATTATATGTCTATTTTGTCAAATCTTATGATTTGATGGGAAGGTCATGCAAATAGTGGGGATTGAAACCTACCCATAGCCATTCGATTTGAGATCGAATGATGATGTCTAGCCAAGAGTTTGATTGTAGACAAAAAAGGCTCCAATATGAATACTTTTTCATGCATTTGAGGTTCATTGGACATGAGTCCAACGACCCAGTGCTCGATGTCATCCTCTTCAAATTCTCAAATGAGAATCATCTGTTGGAAATTGCCAAATTTTCATGAATTGAAGAGGACAGCGGGGTTTTAGGTTTTGAGAGCACAAACCAAGGTTTCTACATAGATCTAGGGCTTGTTTAGCATCATACAAACACAACTAGCGGCCAAAAGTTCTAAGTTTTTTTTTAAGTTTAGGAATATACCTCACTAAAGCTATGTTCGGTGGCAACCGACAGTAGCACCTTAATTTGGATGAAATGAAGACAACTGAATAAAAGAATTGTTGTTTGGACTGCCTCAAGATGTTATATCCACCACCACCAACTCGTCGAAGTTGATGTTCTGAATTCAACATCCTTCAAGATCAATCAATAAGATGAATGCAGCATGAAACAAAGGTGGACAGCAGCTTCAAGTCTTCTTCCTCAAAGTTTCACAAAATCAAAAGAACCAAGAAAAGAAAAGCCTTCCCAAAATTAAGGTTCTCTAATTTTGGAAAAAGTTGAAGGAAGAAGTAGACCTAATAGTCTTTCCTGATTTTTCTTTAGGTCATAACAAAGAAAGAAGAGGCTTGATTGGAAAGCCTCCTCTCCCGATTTTTTAAGACTAAGAAGCCAAGAGGAAGCGGGCCACCCCCAGCCCTACATTTTCTCTTCTCTTTGGAAGATTGAAATCCCAGCTGCCATCCTTCCACAGTTTTGGACGTTGAGGTAAGAAGACACCCAATACAGCTGCTCATCTCTCGTTTGTTGGAGGAATAATAACTATCGCAACTCAATGTTTCGCTCCAAATGCACATGAATGTCCCCCTGGGCTGCAGCTGCTCTTCCTTGCCCTCCGTTTGGAACAACCGAACAAGCAACCACTTAGTTTCCCCTCTCTGGTTGCATGCCAAAGCTCCTTTTAGCTCTCGGTTCTCTCCATTTTGGAAAGAAAAAATCTTAGTCCCCCTTCAGCTCTACCATATTACACACAAAAAGACCCGCTCTCCCACTCAACTCGGCACAGGTGTGCCCTTTTTTTTCTTTTCTGAAAGCCTTTGGGGGTGGGAAGGCCATCAATACCTTGGATGGATGACCCATATGCAACCCTAACTGCCCCCAAAAGTTTGAACTTGTTATAGGAACAGTAAATATTTGAAAAGGGGCTGTAAGAATGCGGATATAGCAGCCACTTCAATTTCAGCCATCTGTTTAAGGTTTTCATTTGGGACAGCTTTTTTACTGCTTTAGAACAGAACCCTGCATTGAGTACCCACACCCAGCCATGTACCCACTCAAACGCAATGGGTATGGGTACGCCCATGGCCTTGTGGATCGGTGTGGGTGGGTACTCAACATCGGAGTATAAATCGATTTACATTGCTAATCACTGTATATCTTATATTATTGCAATCCTCACTACATAGTGTGCAGCACTTAACATGCCGACTACGGTAAATTCTGATATGCGTCTTGAAAGTTTGCAATCAAAGCAAAGGGCAACAAGCCTCAAGGCCATCAATTCGTGACAGACTGCGTTCAAAAAGTATGGAAACTGAGTGGGTATAGGTGGGTATGGCATCCCAAAAGTCACCATGGGTGGGTGTGGGTGGGTGAAGCCCGTCCGAGTAAAGCATGGGTACCCAACCAGGACCCCATATAGGGCTTTGCTTTAGAAATCATTAAGAAAGACACCCCAAACGAAGCCTAAGTGACCTTGATTTTGAAATATTTATAAGGCTAAAAAAAAGTGTATGTAGCCCAACTTGAATCAATTCGACTCGATTCAATTTAATTTAACTCGACTCTATTCAATCTACAACAACAACAACAAGCCTTTATCCCACTACGTGGGGTCGGCGACATGAATCCTTTTTCTCTATTGTGTCCTATTAAAAGTCAAATTCTCGTTTAAATCTAATAAAGAAAGATCATTTCTAATATTTTCTAACCAAGTCTTTTTAGGTCTGCCTCTACCTTTCTTAACATAAGTCGATTCAATCTAATTTAATTTAATTTAATGATACTCAACTCAATTTCGTTCAATTTTATTCAAATCGAGTTGATTTGCACCGAATCAAACTTGATTGAGTTAGTTTGATGCAATCCAGTCTGATTCAATTCAAGTTAATGAAATTAAGGCAGAATAAAACGAGACAAATTGATTAAATTGGATCAGCTTATTCAATTTAATTGATTTAAGCTAATCAAGCTAAAGATTGAGTAATATTGGAATTAATAGGGCAAATTTAATTATATTGAATCGTCTCAAGCCTAAATTGAGTTAAATTTTGATTTTTTTTATAAAACCGGGTCGACTCAATGCAAAAATTGAGTCAATAATTACTAACTGGAAACAGCTAATCAATGTGGACCTTATAGGATTAACTTTGTAATTAAATCTTTTATTCACCAGTAAATGTTACATTGCATTACCCTATCAAATGTTGGCAAGGTATGTTATCAACTTATCATGCTGCCTAATACGTTAGTTGACAGTCACGGAATCTACCATAGACGTTAAAAATAAAAATTTTGAATAATCAACACCAGTTGCTCTAAATCAAAAAATATGGCGAGTATCAACCCCTATTCAAAACTTTCTTATGTAAACTTTTACAGGAATAAACAAGCTAATATTCTTTCTCAATAACAAAGCGCAGCTTCAACATCTCCCATTTGGAAGAAGAATTGTTAAGGCAGCAAGTTTCTTTTAGGTTTTCAAAGCAGTTATTTTTGTATTATCATATATCCAATATGCAGTTCTACTCCAATAAAACAACACTGGCCTTCACTGTGTAAAAAAATGGAACTTATAGCTTCAAAAATGCACCCAAACTGCCGTATTCCAATTCAAACACAATAGCGTTAAAGTTCTTATGATCATATAAAGCCCAGGAGTTCCAAATTTTATTTACCAAGTTAGTTGTTGAAAAAATAACAGAATTACAGCAATCTTGCCTGAAATTAAAATGTAACTTACCAAAACTCTCAACTAGCTTAGAAGGTTTTAGCAACTTCAAGTTGTTGCAGTTTGTCAGCATTAGCTTCTCCCCAATTGCACGAATAAGCATGGCAGTAAAGAAATCTACAAGCACAAAAATCAAGCTGTCTTTGCATGGATAAGCATGACAGTATATTCCATAGAATCACAAATATCAGGTTGTGTGCTAGGATGTGAAAAATTATCAATTGATTAAAAAGCTTCAACAAAAGACAAGATGGAATAGTAAAATCCGTGCCAACATATTTCATGTGTGAATGTATTTCCATTTGGAATAGATCGCATCAGCTTCAGCATAATCTTTTACATCATGCTTTTCTTAAAAAACACTCACAATATGCATTGAAGCATTCGTCTCAGAAAAATCTAGGAAATCAACAGAAAGTCATAGATAGTTAGCTGCAACTTCTGATAGAAAGAATAAGATGCAAATAATCCTTATAGCATAATGTTATTGCACCTTACATTAACCTTTTAACTGAACAATGACAGAATATAATGAAGTATTCTTTCCAGCAACACCTAGACATGCCCTCCATCATTTTCCTCCTTTTTGTTCTCTTTTGTGTACTAATCAGAAGTTTTAAGGGGCTATTTGGTTTGAAGTAAAAGTGGTGTAAAGTATTTCAAATGCAGAGGTTCTGAGAATATTAATATTTGGTTTGAAGTAAATCAAATGCAGTGTAAAATTTTGGTGTATTTGAAATTCACCCACTAGTTTATTTTTTGTATATTTGAAATTACTTAAATTTTAACAATTTTCAAATACACAGGAACTTCATTGCCTGTCGCCGCCACTACAGCCCATAACCACTGGTCATGTTTTACACTGTATTTATTTTACTTCAAACCAAAATAATAATAATAATTCTCTGCATTTATTTTATATTCATCCAAACAACTACAAATTATTTCAAATACACTGCATACTTTTACACTGCATTCCTTTTTCAACCAACCAAACAACCCCTAAACAAGAACAAGAATTCTTCCTTAGTTGAATGAAAGGCTAGATCCTCATAATATAGTCACATTAAACCAATAGTGCAACAACTTAAAATCATATACCTTTAAAAGAAATAAAGACAAATAATTTACTTAATGCCTTGATAAATACTACTAATAACTCACAAGCGCACTACTAATTTTATGAGAGAGAGGTGTTGAAGGCTTTAGGATCGGATGAAGGTAAGAGCGTCAGCGAGTATAGACCGTTAGCAACTGGGCCCTGATGGATGCAGTGGTGGAACTGATCGAATATTTTATAGCCAGAGGCATCAAAGTGAAGGGAAATGTTGTTATCTCGAGTGAGATTATGAATGGAAATTAAATTGTGAGATATTTGTGGTGTATGAAGAATTTGAGATAGGAGAAGTTTACCATTGGGAAGTGGCAGGAAACCTTGACCGGTATGGGTGATGCGTGTGCTCAAGCCGTTGCCAATTGTGACTTGCTCAAAACCGAAGTAATCAGATGGCTGCTGAATGTTCTCAATGTTATATGAGATGTAGCTCCGGTATCCAGTATTCAATCGTTGGAAAGAGATGATGAGGCGACTAGGGCTGTTGAAGCTGTAGCCTGAGCTAGCGAAGCGGCTGGTTGAGGAATGTAGTTGGCGTTCATACGATGCCAACATTTGAATGCTGAGTGGCCGCGCTTATTACAAATTTGGCAGATGAGGGGAGGGACCGCCGAAGCGTTCGGGAGTGGGGTTCGTGAGGAGTTAGTGTGGAGAACATCCACGTCCTCGTGGATTGCGTCCGCGATGATTGTATAAGGCGTATGCGGGGTTGATGCTCAACTGATGTTTGGTAGAATTGGTCAGTAGGTTGATCTCCTTGCTCATAAGCAAAGAGTAGAAGTTGTCAAGACTTAGTGGAAGAGGATATGTTCAAATGGTAGTCTTGAAGGATTGATATTGAGGTGGCAATCCATTGAGGGTGTAGAGAATAATGTCCTCCTGATCTACTGTTGATCCTGCCAAGGAGATGTTATCCACTAGGGTCTTAATTTCGGTGAGATATTGGCTCATGTCTGAGCTTTTCATGAACACGTTGTGCAACTCATTTTTGAGTTGTACCACTCGTGATATGCCGGCTTTCCAAGGTTGTCTAGATCTCGTTGCAGGTGCGAAGATTATGGATGTATGGTAGAATCGACGCTGTAAGAGTTTTAGGATTTGTGACCTCCAAGTGGGATATGTGTGGTTGGAGAGAAGGGTGGGGTCGATGATCTTGATATTGGATATAACGAATTTTAGGGAAGAGGAGATCTGAGGAATAGCGAATGATTCTATCTGGGAGGTTTTGGATTGCTCCGTAGTCTTCTACCACCAGGTATCAAAGCTCTGATACCATGTAAAAGTTGTTGAGCAGCTTTCCTATTCTAGAAACGGGAAAAAACAAGGAAGCAGTAAAGTGTTCATTGTATTAAAAATAGTGTGTGTGCTTTACACGGAGGGTATACATATATAGAGTTGTAGCTTGTATGGTGTGCGTTATGGGTTTTACCCTTTACACATGTATGGCTTTGATGATCTTGTTTGTTATCAGCTGATGGCCTAGATGAGTTGAGCTGTAGCACTATCACATGTATTGTTATTAGGAATAACACATCTAGCTAAAAAATTTATTTAAGTAATAATCTTGTTTTGGTACGCGTCTTAACCTCCTATTTAAAATCATAAAGCCCATTATGGAATTTTCCTTAATCAACCGTTTGAAAAAGAAAGCCAAAAAAAGAGCTACAAAAGACAATTAAATATTCACTGAAGACTTCGCTGGAGCTGCCAGAGTCAGATAATAGAAAAGAATGCCACAAAAAACAACAATATAAAGTTGCAATAGGTGGCCGCTGAAAAGAAGCCACAGAACATATTCAGAGAACCCCAAGAACAAAGAATCTCATGAGAAGGTCATTAATGAAAGTTTTACGAGGAGACCATCTCAATCACAAAGAATTGCAATTTGCAACTGAGGACCAACTAATATAAGCTATAGAAAAAGGATGGCAGCACCAATAGCAGAGAGCCATTCTAGTTTCCTTTAGGGAATTTAGAAACAAATCAAACCTTTCATGATGGATAGCATCCTATGCATAGATATACAGATTACTAATAAATACAAAATGATAAATAAACCAAAACAACTGAAGAATAAATTAAAATTTCAACTATCAAATCGTTCATTTTCACACAAATATTTTGCATTTTGGATGATTATAGATTTTGATAATTGCATCATTACTTACTGTGAAAGCTTAATGATGGGGAAACTGGTCATAAGAGTTAGTAATCATCCAAAAATATGTTCTCAATAATAGGACAATTAACCACAATAAAAACATGGTAAGTAACCCAACTTTGGAATAGATAGATTGACTGATATGAAGTTTCATCGCTCATGTTCTATGTCCTTTGACTGTGAAGTTTTCTTTGAGAAAGTAGTCAAAGTTGATTAGTAAACTCATGATTGATTGTTCTCAAGCATTCTTAAATTAAGGAAAGGTATATTGCAAAGAAAAGGGCGTGTTGAACTGATGCATTCAATGAAAGTGAATTTCAACAAGACAAGTAAACAACCAACCATTATGTATAATTATATTGAAAAAAAGAAAACAATCATCCAACAACACCAAAGAGAAAGGTTCAACTATTATATAGAATAGAACTAAGAAGTATTCGAGCTTGCAATAAAGTAGTGACTAACAGCCATGGTCACATGTTATTGGTATTAATTGAGTTAGAGGTTGTCAGAGACAATGCAAAATCCATCCATAAATAAACCATCATCATAGTTACTTTTATAATCAAAGCATCACGATAGTTTTCAAAGGTGCTAGTCATATGGGGGGCCTAAAAAATCTACGCAAGTAGGAATATCGACCATTACATTATAAGCAACTTAAGAGAAAACCCAAATTTGTGTTGTGAACATTCACTTGCTCACCGGGAGTCCCACACAACATAATGTTGGAAGTCGGATGGTTGCACCACCTGCCTAACCCTTCACTCGTAGGGGTTGTAGAGTAGAAAGCGGTTAAAAAAAACTTTGCATAAGTGAAGGGGCATATACATTTTGTGTGACTCCTACATTATGTTGTGTGGGACTCCCGGTGAGCAAGTGAATGTTCACAACACAAATTTGGGTTTTCTCTTAAGTTGCTTATAATGTAATGGTCGATATTCCTACTTGCATAGAACATGAGCGATGAAACTTCATATCAGTCAATCTATCTATTCCAAAGTTGGGTTACTTACCATGTTTTTATTGTGGTTAATTGTCCTATTATTGAGAACATATTTTTGGATGATTACTAACTCTTATGACCAGTTTCACCTATACTTTTATTCACGTGCATGTACCCATTCTAGTTTCCTTTAGGGAATTTAGAAACAAATCAAACCTTTCATGATGGATAGCATCCTATGCATAGATATACAGATTACTAATAAATACAAAATGATAAATAAACCAAAACAACTGAAGAATAAATTAAAATTTCAACTATCAAATCGTTCATTTTCACACAAATATTTTGCATTTTGGATGATTATAGATTTTGATAATTGCATCATTACTTACTGTGAAAGCTTAATGATGGGGACATCAGATTTCGACACGTGTATCATCGCCGGCGACGCAGATCGACGGCTATGATCCAGAGCCTCTATTTCTGATTTATTTACAGCTTATTTCATATGTACTTTTAGATTTCCGGGTTTGCCCCTGAGGGCATTGTTTTACTTATGTAGCCCAGAGGGCATTTCTGTCTTTTCAGTTTTACTTCTTTTGGACCTCCTTATATGAGGCATCATGTATTGGATTAAGATAGTGTTGGATAAATGAAAATTTCTACACTTCCTGATCTCTTTGTGAGTGCAAACCTCTTCGATTTCTTAGTGAGATCGTAGGAGACGCTAGATCTTTTTGTGAGTTCTAGGTTTCCTTGCTCTACTTATTTCCGACATTTCTCGTGATTACGTCGTCGCCGTGGGGATTTGGATTGAAGAGTTTGTGGAGAGTGGAAGTCACGTGGGATCCCCAAAGAAAGCTCGCCTGATTTCTTTTCCCTTGCATTTGCCGTCGCCTAACATTGCCCTGCTCAGAGCCGCCGACCACTTGGGCTGCACCCTCCCGCCGGCCAGCCTCCCGCCGGTCAACCTACCTCCGGGCATTGGCCACGGGTCCAGTCTCTCCCGTGCAGCCCTCTCCCCTCTCCTCCACCGTTCCTCAACCCCAGCACAGCCCAAACCGTGAGCCCTCTTGTCCTCAGCTCACCGATTTTCCCTGCACCCCGTTACTGCCGTTTCTCCCTGTGTTGCCCAATCCGTGAAAATCAAGCATTCAATGCTTGATTAATTTGCTCATTCAATCAGCCATAATTAAGCAAATAAGCACTAGCCTTTGATTTCAATTTGAATTTCAAAAGATTGCTTATTACGTACATCCATGAAAGGAAACTTTCCTTTTATTGAAATCTGATTTTTACTATAGGTTTTAATTAAAAATCCGTTACTTAATTATGTGGGCCCCATTTGATTAAATACTTAAGCCTTCTCTCCCCTCCATGTGGCCGACCCATTGATGGACTCTTCTCCCCTTCCAATTTGACAATAATAACACCACAAAATCAGCCCAAATCTCTTCCCCTCTCACCGCCCCTTATTCCTCCTGGGTTTAATGTGAATTTCAAATTAAATCCACCTCATTAAGCCCTCCAAAATTGCATTTACTGCAGAAATTCCTGCACCATTATTTGGATCTCCACCTTGGACGAATTCCCCTAGCCCGCCAAAGCTTTGATCGCTTCTCCCCGAACTCCCGAGCCACTTCTCCCTTGCACTTGAGAACGTCTTGCGGCGACCACTCATTCTCATCTTCAAGAATGCATGGAGGAACCCGAATGGAACTTCGGGTTTGAGTACGACAACCACGGAAGGGTTAATATTCTCCAATCACCGTTCTTCGACGTCGGCTTCGACTTTGACGACACCGTCGAGGAATACTTGGATCGGATTCTACCAACACTAGCGGAGTCCATCGACGACCACTTCTCCGTCTACACGTGGATCATTGAAGGCCGTCCACCCACTCCTCCGAATCCGGCTCCCTTCCCGGCGACAAGTCCTCTCAAGATCACTTGCCTATTAGTAGCGTCGCTAAGTCTACTTACGGTTCTCTTCCGCTAGCCACCACTATAAATATGAGTGACGGATCTTAAGGTGAAGGATTTAAATTTTAAATTTGGGGCTTTGTTATTCTTAGCCATTTGCACTACTTGAATTATTGATGTTATTTTGAAAGTCTTCTAATCTCTAAATGTGATTTCTTGTCATTACTTAATTTATCGTCATCTAATTCTTGAATTCAACTTGACTAAGTAAAGAGTTTTGGTAGCAAGTTTTGACTCAATACTTCTATTATTTTCCTAAGTGCAATTCGCAATTCATCGCATGATTGTTTCACATCACTTAATGTATGAATGCTTAACATTAATTTTCTTATCAATTTCAAAAACATGGTTCAAATTAAGTATTTGGAAAGAGTAAATGATGAAGACACAAATTATTTATTAATAAAATAATTTTGAGTTAAAAAATAAGACCATCAGTTTAATGGCAGGAACAACCACAACAAGTCATTAATAATCCATTGCTCACTACAGAATATTGCGTTTTGAGCTTCAACATTCATTGGTACTAATGGTTGCTGCTTGTGTCAAATTCAGTTTAACAAGATAAATGCTACACCCATATTCAGGTAGCTTCCTAGGCCATGCTTCACATTTATGGCGTTAAATATTAGGAGAGGTAGAAGTATGAAAACATATAAAACAAGAAAACAATCACAATGTCCAAATACCAGTCTACCAGATTACCTGCAGTATAAATGAGCCGGTTGACTTTCAATTCTGCATCCATAAAAAATGAAATAACCTAAGTCACACTATGGATAGATAATACATCTGTGTGGCATATACATATTGATAAAAGAATGGTGATTTTTTTTTTCTATAGTTCAGAATAAATGAGAGAAGATAAGACTGTTGCAATAAACCAAAGAAATGCCTGCAACCAAAATCTCTTACCTTTTAACTGTTAAGGGCCCAAGAATGATCAACAGTAAAGGGGAACCATGGTACATGGATCCTGAAAAGAAAATATTGCATTTATAATATGAATCTGATTTCTTATAAGAAAATTTGTAAAAAGGCATTAAATTCTACAGAGCATTTTTTTGGTGGACTAACAAAGTGCATAAAGGCTAAAGAACACAAAAGTTTGATGAACCTGGTGACATACTTCCGAGCCCTTGTTAATCGAGTGAAGCCATGTTTTCTTAGTTTATTCATCTCACTTACTTTTATAGTTTGAAATTATACAATTAGGTATTGAGGCATTTTCTTTTCGTGGGGCGCAAACATAAACCTTAAAAAGAGTTTTTGAGGCATAAGCCTAAAAATGAAATCATTAAATTAAAACAACTATAAAATAATAAATAAAATGTTAACATCAAAGTAAAATCACAAAAAAGCAATGTAAGACCATAAAAAATCATATAAGTACTAAATAAAAAGCATTAAGTCTAAGATAAATTAGTTAAAAAATAAAAAATCTAAAATAAACAAGTACCTCCCCTCCCAATTCAGTATAAACAAGAAGACTAAAATCATAAGATTTGAATTCAAAAGCTTCTCTCACTCCCATCACTTAGAAGATATTCAATCATCATTGTATTTAATTTCTTCCTTTCATGCCACATACTAAGTTATATCAACATCCTCCCGGTATTCCTCATCATCTTCAATCCCAACCATCTTTATCTTCCAAAATAAATAATCCAAAAAGAATATTATTTAAAATAATGATGATGATGATTCTAATATCTATTACATGAAAGTTTACATTAACATGTTTTGTACCTTTCTTATCGGATTGTGCCGGTCTTGTTCCTTCATCAAAAAAAGTCAACATTGAGATTTTCCTCTTGTAATTGTGATGATGTAGCATCATTTTCATCCTTTGCAAATGATTCATCATTCGAAGACACATCATTACTAAGGGATCTTCATCATTCTCCAAAACATTCTGGCTCAAATGTCTATCTTTTAATCTCTTAGTATACATTATGTAAAGCAGTGAGTCATCCTTGAAGCAGTTAACCGATTTCTTATCTTGGAATAAACTTGGTTATAAGTACTCTAATTTTGATGAAAAAACCCTAATGATGAGCACATAAGAGCCAATACTTCGATTGTAAACCTTTGTAATTCAAGGCCAAGTGATTTCATCCTATGTTCTCATCTCCTACCTGACATTGGGTTATAAATTTTAAAAGTTGAACACCAATACAAATCAAATTGTGGCTTAAATCTCATAAAAAAAAAAACCTTGAAATCTGCCTCACTCAACTGAAATGTACGTTTCAATTATTCAATGTGAGGCACGTTCCTCAAAGGCTTTTCTCCAAGCCTCGACTTGGAGGCACGCATCTGATTGCACAATTTTAAACGGTGATTATTTCTAGCTGAAATTCACAGTTTCTCTGTTCAAGCATCATAAATTCCATAGTGCTTATTGTGAATTTGTAAAATTCTTTGCCTCTTTCGTTTACATTATTTGAATTTTATGAACCATATTAATCTTTCTAATGGTTCATTGTTTTAATTTGTACTGATATCTAAAATTGATAAAGACCAGTATTTTTTGTTAAGTAAAACACTTGAAGTGCACATGAAACCTCACAAATGTTCACAAAATTCCGCTGATTTTAGAAAAAAATCATAAATTAAATTTAAAATATAATATCCTGTTTCATTCAAACAGTATAATTTAAATCAACAGACAACCGATAGGAATACTTAAACAAAGAATATTGATAAAACTTTCAGACTACTCAACATCCCCTCCCTTAGTAGTGACCACCTATCATCATCCCTAAGGAAATCAATACCATCCTTCACACCGGCTAATCTCCTTTCTTACAGAATTTCATTTAGACTACCTCAAACATCTAAAAATATATATTCATAGAACCTATATTGAAATGATTCTCCCAAAATTTATTCAGAATCAAGAAAAACCAAGCAGAGCATGCATTTCTAGTGTTTACCTTCCTTTCACTTACTTTTTCTTGCACTCATTTTCCTGAATTTCATGACCAAGAAATATATAACTGGTACCTTGTAAAGAAACCCACAACTGGAAGATACAGATGATTGATGGATTTTCACACTCTTATGTGTCTCTACTAATGTTTGAAGTCGCCTAGACTTTGCGCAAACTAACATAGATCGCTTGTTAGCAGCTAATTCACCGGCTTTAGTTAGCTTAAGCTCAAAATGCTACCCAAACACATTTTTTAGCAAATTTCTGAGCTCGTTTAAGCTACGTGACTTTTCTCCGCCAAGGGAATAAGCCAAGTTAATCTAAATGTGGAGAGCCTTCCTATGACCTTTTGCATTCCTTCATTACGATCTCATCTTCTCCACTCTCTGCAATCTCCTTTTCTCCCCTTTGACGTCTTCATTCCTTGCCCATATGATTTGTCGTCATTGCCGATGATACTAAGAGTTGTTGATGTGAAACTACTAGGAGTTACGTTTAAAAATGAGAAAGAAAATTGTTTTAAAGTTTTGCCCTTATAAATTTATTTCAATCATGCAAGAGAGAGTTAAAGAATTTGAAAATTTTAACTTGCTTAGGCCAAAGATTAGCAATAGAGAATAAACAAGACTATCCTTTCAAAAAACCCAAGGTAATACTAAATGCAAAGTACAAGTAACATGATCCAAAACTTAACAATGAGAGGTTCACCTCAAGGCCTTCTCACTTAACTACTTGTAGGCTTTAGCGGAGAAAGGTGAGCCAAATAATGAAAGATATTACCACTACAAAGATGGTGCCGAAGAACTTTGTTGGTGGAGAGGTAGCCGGTGGAGATGGATGTAGTGGGTGGCCGGCGAGGCTCCAATCGTAGCTAGAAAATCGTCGGTCGATGATGCTTGCAAGAATCGGGACGACTTGCTCCAAATATTCTTCAACGGTGGTGTCGTCTTCAAATCCCACGTCAAAGCACGGAGATCTTAGGATGTTGATGCTTCCGTCGGCGTTGAATACAAGACCCCACTCAAGTTCGGGATCCGCCATTCAACATTGAAGTGAGGGTTGAAGGGCGTCGTCTTCTTCTTCTCTTGCTTCAAATTCCCAAGGGAGGGAGTGGGGAGAGGGTCGGCCAAAGTAGAGAAGGAAGGGGGCGGGTGGATTAGATGAGGAAATTTGTGTTAGGAGAGGGGAAGAGGAGAGTTACACAAATCTGAAATTAACTTCAGAATTTGAGTAATTTGGAGGGAGCAAATTTGAAATTGATTTCAAATCATCAAAAGAATTAAGGGGCAATTAATGGGCATTAGTGTGGCCCATTAAAGGAGAGGTCGGCGGGCTCTAGAGAGAGAGGGAGAGAGTGATTTCAAAACCTGAAATTAAACTTCATGTTTTGAATGAAAATATGGGGGAATTAATTTGAAATTGATTTCAAATTAGTGGGAAATCAATGCATTAATTGGTGCATGGAATGGGGCTTCACCTAGGGTGAGGCCGGCGGCTTCAAGAGGAGGAAATTGGTGTGGGAGCAATTGATTAGCTTCCAAATTAGCACAGGAGGTTTTAAAAAGAATTAGGATGAAATCCGTTTGAATTTGAATTTCATCACGAAAACGGATTTAAAACTTTCCTGATTTGGAAATTCTAAAATTGTAAAGTTTTTGAAATTCAAATTTTGAATTTTCAAAATTGGAATTCGTGGGGAATGGGGGATGAGGCCGACGGTTGAGGCTTACCGACGGATGGTGGAAGGTGGGGTAGGGCCGGCGGGTTGGGGAGAAGGAAAGGGATCGGATGATGGGGATAGACCACGAGTCACGGACTCTTCCAATGACTGGCGGGTATTGCTTTTCTCCCTCACATTGGGCTCTTGTTTTCCTCTCTAGCTCTCCACAAGAAGAAGAAGAAAAGATAACCAAAATAAATTTCATTCAAAATATTCATTAACCTCAATACAACACATGAGACCACTATATATAGGTCTCAACTCATAAAAAGAGAAAGTACGAAGTTGCCCTCTGGGCTACAATAACAAAGTAACTCCCCACAGGGGTAAAAATGGAAAGACTGCAAATGAAATAAAATAAAATGAAAATACATCATGACATCTGAATCAAAAGTAGAGGCGCTGAATCGTGGCTGTCGATCTGCGGTTTCGTCGGCGATAAACATGTCGGAAGCGTCTGTCGATGTCCTCATCAGTTGTCCTTACAGCGATCTATTGCTAGGGTTTGGATCATAGCTTTGAACTCATATTCTTCATCTTTGATACAGTCACGGTGCGGTCACCTTCATCTACCTAAATCTCATGAGTGACCTCCACCTCAACGATCTCTCCACTAGGATTTCTTCTTCTTCGTAATTGTCAGTTTGAATTATCATCACCGACAACAATTGGATAGAATTGGTTGTGTTTTATTGTAACATTTGTATAGTGTTTATGCAATCCTAAGAAATCTTCTAATAAGCATATAAAATTAGGAAAATTAATTAAAAAAACTACGACATTCCACAGATTGATGAGATGGCAGAATAAATATTATGAAATAACTACTACATTCCACAATTTGATGAAATGGCACTAATAAGCACACAGATCGTTGAGGTGGTATGAAGTGAATACGCACGATGGAGGATTGCTAAGCTTGGTGGAACTTTGATGGACTCGAAATTAATGGAGGAGAATTTGATAGAGATTGATTTTTTCACTCCCCCTCAAGTGAATGAATGGATATTCTTCATTACAAGCTTGCATGACATTAGAACATTGGTAAGGACAAATAAAATACATCAAACCATTACCTAGGTTCTCCTTTATAAAATGTCTATCCACTTCAAAATGTTTTGTTAAGTCTATCCACTTCAAAATGTTTTGTTAAGTCTATCCACTTCAAAATGTTTTGTTCCGTCATGTTATATGGGATTATGTATAATACTAATTGTTCACTTGCTGTCACAATAGAATCTCATAGGATATTTTCATTCAACCTTCAAATCTTGAAGTATGATTTTCAGTCATAACAGTTCAAAGGTTCCCAATGCCATAGATCTAAATTTGGCTTCTATGCTTGACCTTGCAACCACATTTATTTTTGCTTCTCCAAGTCAAAAGGTTGTCTCTAAAGAATGTGCGATATTCTGAAGTTGACCTTCTATCAATCATAGATCCTGCATAATCAGCATTTATATAGGCTTCAAGTGTCAAATCCTCCCCCCCCCCCCCCCGCGCAAAAAAAAATTCCTTTGACTATAGTTCCATTCAGATATTGTAAAAATTTTATGTACAACCCAAATATGTGATTCTTAAGGATTGTACAAAATTTGGCTTATTACACCAACAGCATAGGCGAGGTAAAGTTTAATATGTAATAAGTTGATAAGTTATCCCATAAGTTTTTGATATGAGACCTTTTTTATTGCTATATGTATTATAAGGCATCTCTAAATTTATGATTAAATTTTATAAGGCTCTCAACAATATTGCATCCCAACTTGTATCTCTTTCAATAGGTTTATTATGTATTTCTATTGTGATAAAAAAATATCACATGCCAAGAGTGCGCAGCATCAATGCCAAGAAAATATCTAACTTATCTAATTCTTTGACTTCAAATTCTTGGAGCAGAATCATCTTTATGGTTTCCTTGCCTTCCAAATCACCACATGTTACAATATTATCATCAATATAAACTAGTAGTGTGGAAACTCTCCTAAAACTGTGTGTTTCACAAATAATGCATGGTCATCTTGACTCGGTTTGTATCCAATGTTGAATGCTACCTTGGTGAACCATGCCCTTGGAGATTGCTTCAATCCATTTAATATTTTTTTTAAAAATTTACATACCTTTTTTTATGTGTTTGAGCCAAACCCCAATGGGACCTTCATATATCTCCTCTAGATCACATATAAGAATGCATTTTTCACAACTAAGTATTGTATTTTTTAATCCTCGTTGGTTGCTAATGATAAAAAAACTAAAACAACTTTCAATTCAACAACAGGAGCAAAAGTTTTAAGATAATAAATCCTATATATCCCAAGATTATCATCTGGCACTACTTTGGCTTTATACCTTTCTAATGAGCCATTGAATTTGTACTTTACAATAAAGACCTATCTACAATCTACTTGTCTCTTTCATTTTGGTAGTGCCATCAATTCTCATATTTTATTCTTTTGAAGGGCTTCCATTTCCTTTCTAGTAGTATTATACCAATTCTCATTTTTAAAGCCTTAAAGATGATTTTAGAGAGAAAAGTATGAAAGCTTATAAGAAAGGATTGATGATAATGAATATGATTTTTTTACAATAAGAACAATTGTAATTTGTAATAAATGTTTAGTTGAAGTGCCACTGTTTGTAGGCTCAATGGTTCCATCAACAAGTTCAGTACTAGGGATTGATTCAAAAGTTAATTGCACTTGGATCGATTAAGATACATTTCACCGTGAGTAAACTTATAATAGCTGAGTAGAAAGTTATTCTAGTGTAAGCATAATCTATATAGAAGTGGCTATTTCTAGAGTATAGTTGTTTGTTGACGTGAGAGACAAGTAAGAACAGTCAAAAAGAAAAAAAAATCATTTTTGAATGATATTTCTTCTTGGTTGAAGTACTAGTAAAGTATAAACCATCTACATTAAAAATAACATCAGCAGACACTTTCCGTGAGGGGATGGTAGTATTTCTACCATTTTTTAGTTGAAAAGTCATCAGTAAAAATATATATAATTACTCTTAGATCTTTTTTTTCTATTTTGAGGTTGTATATGAACAAAAACATCACGTCCAAGTACCATGAGAATAATATTATTTAAGGTGTTGAAGTGAAGAAAAAATTTGACTAGAACTTGAGCAGATGTCCTGAACCCAAGGATTCTTATGGGTAATCCATTATAATGTGAGTGGTTGTTAAGATAGCTTCCCCAAATAGTATTTTGGAGCATTCTTCTAAAGCTTTTATGGAAGCAAGTACATGATTGTTCTTTTGTTCAACAATCCCATTTTATTGATAAGTGTAAACACGAGAGGGATTATTTATTATTCTTTTTTTCTTTGAGATATGAGGAGAGAGAATATTTAAATAAATCTTTGGAATTTCAGATCTTACTCTTTTAATTTCAACATCAAATTGGTTATTGATCATGTTGAAAAAGGTGAAGAAAATTATACTTACATCACTTTCAGCTTTTAGCAGAAAAATACATGATAAATGTGTGCAATCATTAATAAAGAACACAAACCATCAAGCCACATATATGCTAAATATAGATAATGGCCCACATATATCACTATCAATGAGAGAAAAAAGACTTTCAGTTCTTATGTTAATAATTGAAAATTTATTATGCTTATGTTTTGCTAACTCATAAGTAGTATAATGATATTCTTCATCAATAATTTTTTTAATAATAAATAAATGAAACATATTTTTGAGAAAAATAAAGGAATAATGATCAAGATGTAGGTGTTGGAGACATATCCTTTCATCATATGATTTAAAAGTTTTAAAAAGAAAAGAAAATATTACAGGTAGTTTGGAGCTTCATTGGTCATTAGATTCCCGAGGCGGTAGAAATTATCTCTTTCTTTAGCAAGTTTTAATCATCCTCCTTATATATGGTTCCTGAAATACACAATATAAGGGTAAAATATAACATTGCATTTGGAATTTCAGCCTAACTTTTTGAATAAATAATAAATTGGAGAATGATTTAGGTAATTGAAAAAATATTTTTAAGTGTGAGGAATTTATTTATAAAAATAATTTCATGGCCAACAACGGTTGTTAAAGATCCATCAGTACTGATTATTTTTTTTATTGTTGGCACAAGTATAAAAATAAATGTGTGATGAGTTGATCATATGGTCCATAGCTCCTAAATCAATAATCTAGGATCTATAATTGGGTATCTCTAAGACTTTAAAAACATGAGAATATGAGGTAATAAAAAAACATTTCAAAGTGTGAGGAATTTATTTATAAAAATAACTTATTGGCCAGCAACGGTTGTTAAAGATCCCGTAGTAATGATTATTTTCTTATTGATGGCACAAGTATAAGAAATAAATGTGTGAAGAGTTGATCATATGGCATGTAGATCCTTAATCAATAATCTAGGATCTAGAATTGGGTATCTCTAAGAATTTAAAAGCATGAGAATAGGGGATAATATTTGAGGATATAAGAGAAGAAATGCCTATGATAGGAGTCTTTTTTTTGTGATGCCTACAAATTTTTTAACTTTTTCATTTCTTCTTTTTGGAACTCAATGGAAGATTCTTTTGTGTTATAAAATTCCATACATATGTATGTCTCTATTCTTTTGTAGCTTATCGACAAAATAACTTTTGCTTAGTAGCTTGTCATGAAGCTTCCAATGTATTTCTTTTGTATGTCAACCCTTCTTGGAATAAGTGTGCCATAAGAAATCATTATTAATCATAATTATTGAGTGTGGCTGCTTATGCTCCTCAAATAAAAAAGTTTTTAATCGAGGTGTTCGATGTCAATTGTCTTCATCGTTAGGTCAAACCTCCTATCGGATTATTGGCAATTATTACTCGCCTTCTCCCTTCTTCCATTTGAATGATACCAATACCTACATTTATGGAAGGTAAATCCTCTTTGCCAAAACTTTGTACCTTTATGGCATCAAACTCAACATTTAATTAAGTAAAGAAATTATAAATTTGATTTTTTTCAACGAATCTTCTAAGGAGGGTTGCATGTTTCCTGCATTCCATTTGGATACATTGACTATGACTAATCTCTTGCCAAAGGCCTTATAGAAGATTAGAACATTTTGTGATGAATCATCATTCTTGTTTTTTGGTTGAGAACTTGAGATCATGATTTTGATATCATAGATTTCGACCAAATCACAACTTTATAATGCATTTAATTTGTCATATCCCATATGTCCTTTGTTGAATGAACATGCAGATATCAGTTATTTTAGGAACTGTGGAGTTCCATAATCAGGACGTCACCATTATGTCCTATCTATGAAGCATGGACACGTCCAAAATACCTTTTATGTCAATGACGAACCTGGGCATAGCTCCGACAAGCCCCAACATGTGTCTGACACTTCAAAAATTGTATTGAAGATTTTCTAGTGTGGAATTGAACACCGATATCCATCGAACACAACTTTTTAGTTCGTTTCGAAAGAAGCATGCATATAATTGTCTAAAGCTTATGATTTATATATTTTTGAAAAATTATTATACAAAGTAAGTAAATGTTTGTACAAGTATGGATATGTGAAAGAAAGAAGACGTACATGTAATAAGAAAAGTATATATGAATGAAAGAATGCAAATAAATAAATGTTAAGGAAATGATACAAACATAAATGAATCAAAGGGAAAGGGAAAATGTTACGCATGCAAAACTTACAGAAGTTCACCCCCGTATGGTACTGACTGGGGAAGCAACATACTCGTGCACATAAAATAAGGAAAAGGTTATGAAAATGGAAAATGAAATGGAAATGGTTGTACCTTTGGTACATTTAAACAGTGCTCTTGTACAATATGAAATAGGAAAAATGAATAATTGTTAAAGTAAATGTTATAAAAATGAACATGCTATGGTATGTAAAAGGTAAATAAAAGAAGAATACGATATAATATGTATATGAAATGAAATGAAATAAGAAATGAAATATAACTCTGATGTTAAATTAATGAACATATATCAAAAGTTTTATGTATTATATATTTTATGCTTATAAATTAATTTTTTCAGTTACCCACTGAGTTTACATAGTAAACTCAAACCATGAATCTAAATATTTCAGGTAAATCTTCAAAGATTTAGAAATGGCAGAAAGAGAAGAGTTTGTCTACAAAAGACGACGTGCAAATGACAACAGGTAATTTTAAATTGGGTTTTAGTGGCTCTTCAATACTAATAAGAAAGTAGTGTAATGTTTAATGAATTTTACCGTCCAAATTTTAGTTCCCGCCTCGTTAAATCGAGCATCTGGGCCGGGTCGTGACAATTTTAACCAATTAAGATAATCATTTCATTCAAACAATGTGTTGAATCATAGTTTTATAATTCTCCCGTTGGATTTAGATTGCTGGTATCAGATCCAAATGAACATAAGTCCAAAGGAACATGGCCATTTTTGTGATCCATAAGAAGAAAAAAAATGTAGTAAACGTTTAAGAGAAAAAAAAAATGATAGAGATAAGGTTGCATTGATGAAGGCTATAAATATAAAGATTATGTTGAAGAAAAAAGAGCTGTTCAATGAAGACTATAAATCCTTTCAGCATAATATTTAATCTTATTTTGATATCTTAGAAGCATCTATTGTTGAATAATCACCTCTCTTTATAATATTTTTAAAGATCGTGATTTTCATGAATAGCTCGTATGTCATTAATTAACTTCTAGGATCATGTCATACGTGTTATATTTGCTGCAAGACAACACGCAACAATTATGGATAAATGCTGCCGAAATTGTCTATTATTTTACAACTCACAACACCCTATCATAGGACTTAAGCCAAAAGTAAATCCAAAGTTTTTTTTTTTAACACCAAAGAACCTCACTAGCTTATATCAAATTACTTTTTCAACCAACTAAACTGCTTAACACAGCTTGCAGTTTAAACTTTGTTAGCTAGTCCACTTAACTTACATGTATAAACTGACAAACAAACCCACAAACTTCGGAGGCAACAGAAACTTTCAACATAAATGCCATTTGGAGTACAGTGAAAAACTTTTACCAATCTATATTGTTTCCATGCCTAAAACCCAAAAGCTTCTGTTTCTTTGCCATCTATATTATCGTTGAATTAGCAGCACTTCCGACGGAAAAGAAATGAACTTTCAGCCAAAACAAATCATAAACAAAATGGAAAACGCAAGTTGAAATGAAAAAAATACTGAAGCTGAATTCAAACACGCTCTTGATATCCAAAATAACAAAACAAGGCAACAGGAGAAGGAAACCAACCTGTGTAAGGGGATAAGGACGATTGCTTTAACCAGTAACCCTCCGCCACTGCATAACAAAACAATTAATCTACAAGATCTAACAGCAAACCATCGTATAGGGTTTAAGAAAAAGGGTATTTGGCTCACGGCGGCGGAGGCTGGTAAGAGGAGTAGCGACCTCGGGCCGAGATCCGAGGTTGAGATTATCCGCAAAGGGGACAAGGAGGAGCCGGAAGGCAAGCGCCGCCCAGACCAGCGGCCAATACCACCGCGTCCCGGCCATGTCAGAGTGATCGAACCTCGAGCCCGTGAAAAAACCTGAGTCAGTGGGTAGTCAAGCCCGATAAGCCTCACAAATGGACCTTCTTTGTCTAACGAGCTATAAGCCTATTACAGTCAACGAGTCGATTGGTTTAGGAATCAGATTTTAAAATACTGTATTTAAATTTAATAATCAGAATAGTAAGAATAATTAAGAAATAACAAATCATTTAATAATAATATATGCTTAAAAATTAATATTAAAATGTCGAAAGTCGAGTATAAATGTCATGTCAATCATACAGAGGGGAGACGATAATTTTGTTCAGAGTTGGGAATTGATGTTGTGCAATAGGCATCGGCCCTGATGACTTAATGTCGAGACGACGTCAATTGTCGATGTTAAGAATACATTGGACAAAAATGAGATGTCGACATTGCACGAGGTGTGATTGTGAGTGTGAAAATTGATAACATTGAACGTCAATGTTAAGACAACGTCATACTTCAACGTTAAGATGATTTTAAAACATTAATTTTGCAATGGCGTCGGAGAGATGGTTTCGTGCATTATTAAAATCTTAGTCCAAACCTATCATATAGAAATGAAAATGGGCATGTTCCAGAATGAAATATTGAATACATATGATTAATTTAAGGTTATGGAGAAAAAAATAAGAAACTTTATTTTATTTTTTTTAATTAAAAAAAAAAGTAAAGTTCAAAAATTAATATTAAAAAAATATATAACATATTTAATCTTTATATTTATTCATTAAAAAAATAATATTTACAATTTGTTCATTACTTCTCTAAAGATCTAACAATTTAATGTCAAGAATATATTGCAAAAGAAAATAATAAAAAACCATAAGAGTGATCTAAAGATCACTCAAACAACCCTCCAAATTTTCTCAAATAACAATTTTGTCTTGAAAAGAATTTTGAGAGTGATTTTGAAAAATATTTTATACTGCTTCGACAGCTAAAAATGGAAGTATTTGTTGACTTATCTGATATAAAATAATATCATATAAAAATACATTTTAAATTAAATTTATAGTTAAATAAATAAAATAACCCTTTCAAATAATATAATAAATTTCCAAAACTAACCGTTTTCAATAACAGTTGGGATAACTCTCTTAAGCCTCCCTAAATATTGAAGGCCTTAACTGTAATGGAAACATGAAAGAAACAAATTAAAAAAAAACACAAAAAATACAGCTAATGAAAATGATTGAAAGAGGCATAAAAACTTTTAACTAATTAAATTTATATAAAATTAAATATTATATATAAATATATATATATATATATATATATATATATATATATACAGTGGCGGAGTCAGAAATTGTTTTTAGGGGGGGGCCTATATTAATTTTTTTTTAAATTTCCTTAAACTTTTTACATCCGGACTTGAGACCGATATAATAAGCTTTAAAAATGATAAAAATTTGACAGTGAATTAGTTTATTTTTTTTCCTTCTCAAAATGACTTCCAATCATCAAATCACTTGATTTCTGCTAGAACGGGTTCAATATATTAACTAAATATATGATATTAAAAATATCATTGCACAAAAAAAAAATCATAAAATCTCTTTAAGATCGAATCAAAATAGCTGTTGCCTTGTTGGTTCAAACATGCTTCAGGTCTTTGATTTAGAGTCATTTGGGTTTGGATTGAGTCGAATTTGATACCGCTGGGTTCGTATTTTTGAGAGGTTCAGTTCTACTATAAGTTTGCTTAAATCAGAGTTCATATGGTCTCCGATTTAATTTCTAAAGTTTCCAACTCTATTTTATGTATAGATTCCCAATTTTTTCAAATTTTTTACAAAAGGTGTTAAATACTTTATGAAGATTATGATCTAAAGCAATAATAATAATATTGTTGCGTCTTGGAATATTCGCATCGGTAGATATATAAATTTTATCATCTTAGCTTCGTATGAAGATCTAGCACGCATTTATGAGAGACACAAATATGTTTACGTGAAAAACCCTAAAAAGGGGAAAACCCACGAGGTCTACCCTAGTTTGAATGAATCCACTAGTATTTTGCAGTTGATTACAAATGAGTCCCTTCATTGAGGGGGAATCACAATTGATGTGTTCGTTTGGTCTGAATGATTGTAGTATGCGAGCGGCAGAGGTCGGAATGACTATTGGTATACATCATACAAAGTGTGTTACATGGTGGAAACATGAAGAATCACTATTGACGTGTTCGTTTGGTTGTAAGGAATGTTGTCTAACAATAAAGGTCAGAATGATCATAGTTAGTGGGAAACAGAGGTCGGAAGGATTGTAGTTAGTGGGCTACGGAGGTCGAAAGGACTGTTGTCAGGTGAAGGAGGTCAGAAGGACCATTAACTGACAGAAGTTCGGTGTTGGGTAGAAATTTGATGACGGACGGAAGTCCGGCATCGGGTAGAAGTCCGACGACATGTAGAAGTTTGTCGTCAGGAAGAAATTTAACGAAAGTTCATCGACAGGCAGAAAATTGGCATCGGGTATAAGTTAGATAAAAGTCTGATGTTGGGTAGAAATATGGTGTCGATTAGGAGTCCTGCGACGGATAGAAGTCTGACGATAAACATAAATATGATGACGTGTGAAAGTTCTACATCGGGTAGGAGTCCGACGATAGGCAGAAGTTCGGCGTCAGGTATACGTCCGACGAAATTCCGGTGAGGGGCAGAATTCGGTGTCGAGTCGCTGGTATAAGCATATCACGTTTGGATATTGGGCTCTAATGATATTAGAATTTGATGATATTGGGCTCATTGGATTCACCTTGTCGAGTCGCTGGCTTTTGTTATAAGCATATCACGTTTGGAAACCATTTGGTAATCCAAATTATAGTTTGAACCCTCCAATTGCATTTTGGGTCTTTGATTTGAACTATTTATGCTCGAATTGAGTTGAATTTGGTGTCGTTGGGTTTGTATTTATGAGACATTTAGTTCGACTATAAGTTTGTTGAAATCACAATTCAAATGGTCTCCGATTTAATTTTTGAAGTTTCTAACTTTATTTTTCCTCGAGATTAGTGTCCAAGCAAGATTATTTTTGATGATATATCATTTGCCTCATATTTTTAGACGTCAAAACTCTAGAAGTCCCAAAATATGTGTCACAGCTTTTCCAATTACTCGAATGGTGAAATTTTGAACTCAAAAAATTTTAAAATTGCTCAAATTTGATCATACAAGCTTTGATGAGCTCTGAAAGTGTCAAAATTAAGTCTGGAACAAAGAAAATGGTCATGGGGATCCGAAAAACGTCCGATTTTAACTGTCCGAGCAAAAAATCAAGGCCCGAACATGTTTAAACAGCTGAACCGGCCGACCGGCTTGCCGGCAAATGCGACACGCTCAGCCGATGTGGAACCTAACAATTTAACAACAATTTCAATAATGATGATGAAATTCTAATTATCACATCAAAATATTAAACTCATATTTTCACAAAGTAGTTATCACATAAATTAAGTATGAAAAATAAATGTTGAAAATGAAAAAGCACACCATAAATTTTATAGTTGTTCGGTCAACAAGACGGAGAAGCCTTTATAGACTCACTTTCAGCAAACTTGGTGCGACGGAGTACCAGTATCTATGTCTCCTCCTCCGGTGATGGAAGCAGACCTTTAATCATTTTTTCTCCCGCTTTGAGACGGTAGAGAACCCCGAATACTTTTTATCCCTCATGGATATGGTAGAGAGCCGTAATCCTTTCAGATGCATAAAACCTTGAATCATTTTTCTACCTCAAAGAGAAGGCTGAGTATTTCGAGGCCTTGTATATCCAAAGAGAGCCTTCAAGAACTCACCAAGGCTACAGGAGGAACACGTGTGTAGCTAGTCCAGACCTACCATGTGATCTCCTCACACTCCTCTCTCACGCTCAACTTCACCTTCTCCTTTCTCTCAAACCCTGGATATATCTCAATAGCTTATCTATTAAAGTTCCTTCAGTAGTCACACAATCCTCTTTTTTTAAGAGATACTAAAACATTGCTTAAGTATTAGACTTCAAAATATCCTAAAAATTTAAGTTGGTCATCACTGTTCGTACAACACGATTGGAATTCATACAGTATGACCAGTTAAAAAACTAGGTCCATACAAGACGATATAAACAGTTATTCAGACGAATTGTTTAACTTTTCGAACACATCGTACAATATGATCATAAGATTTTCTTCGACGATATGTTTGCTTTCTCTCTATTCCTACATGACGATTCCTGGAACAATTTCAAATTGTCTATGTCAATCATCCCGTACTGCTATCATCATACAATACAATTAATTGATTTCAAGTCGGTAGTCCAATACTATATAAATATTGCACAGTACGATTAGTTCAAAAATCATGATTTTGTTTGGTACGATATTTAGGATGACCAAATTTTGGCTCTGTCAATCGTGCAGTACAATCATGATCATACAGTACTATCTGCTATCATTAATTAAGCTATGATTTAATTAACTAATTATGGGGGTTAATTTAAGTAAGATTTCAAATTTTCGTAAAATATGATTAGTTCAAAAATCAAAATTTTAATACCTTACTTAATTTATCTGCAGCTAAAGTTTTCAGCTCGTAAATGCTTAATACAATATTTAATTATACAATCAGGATCGTACAATATGATATGCTATCATCAATTAACTCGTGATTTGATTAACTAATTACGTTGGTTAATTTAAGTAAGATTTTAAATTTTCGTACATTACAAATTAGATCGTATAATATGATTTGTTCAAAAATAAAAAATTAAATATCTTACTTAATTTATCCGACATCTAAGATTTTTAGATCATAAATACTTAATACAATATTTAATTATACTGAGTCTAAAAAATTTCCCGTTATTTATTACATAAAGAATAAATTATTTACATTTCATTCCTTTTCAAACTTCATAATATAGCTGGAGCCTGTAGCCTGGAGCCTGGAACCTGGAGCTAGGCATTTTTTCACGTACGTGATTGAAAGAGTCGCTGAAGCTAGCCAACAATAATGGCTTAATTAAATACTAATTAGTTTTTGTGCCTTTGGGCATTGCAAATGTCACGTTGAAATTAAAGACAGTGGAAATGAAAAAAAATATATATTTCTATTTTTTTATGGAGTTTGATTTGTAGCAATTTTAAGGATCTGATCAAAAATCACAGATATTGAAGTTTTAAGTTGGTTTCTTTGAATGATCGCTCGTCTTCTCTCTCTATTTGGCAAAAGAAGCGAATAAAATTCTTATTTAATTAGTCTTTCATTAAAATATTGTAAGATGTAATTTTGGATGTATTAATTTATGTAATATTGTTAATCAAATATATTTTAGTGTTATGATAGGAAAAATGCATGTGCATTGGGATCGATCCATAAAGTGTATCATTTTGGAGAAATTATTTCATGCGGAGTCTGGATGGGAAGTTCCCGTCCGGACGAAATTGTGTATAAAAATTATACTTATTGTACACAGTGTATACACTCATAGTCCGGACGAAAACTTCCTGTCCGAACTCCGCACGGAATAATTTCTCATTATGATGAGCTTTAAAGTCTTTAGATTTATGATTGAGATTAGTGTAATTTAGAATATTGTAAATAGCACCAATTTTTACTTTGCATCAAAATATTTTAATTTATATACTTTTAATAACAAAAGCTTTGAAGTTCCTCTTTATATACTTTGCATCAAAAATTTTTTTTTTTTCTTTTCAAATCAATGTAAAAAAATTTTTTTAAAGGAATTTTTCTCATTGAAATAATCTTAGGTTTTTGTTTGGAACAAATTTTAGAGTATTTTTATGGTAAGAAAAATAATATGTATTTGCAAGATAGTATTTTTATGGTCATTTCAAACTTTTGTTTTTAAAAACTATTTTTGAAAAAAATTGTGTTGGATAGTCTTATATAAAATATATGAGAATAAGTATCAAATTTTTTAGATTTAAATTGAGATTAGTGCAATTTAGAATATCATAGATAATATTATTTTTTCTACAAATTAAAAAATTTTGATATTTTTTTCTTCGAAATATTCTAAAATAGCTTTTTTCTACCATGTTAAAAATAAAAATGATTTGAATTGATGTAAATTTTTTCATTGAAATAATCTTAATGAAGTTCAGAGTTTCATTATTGAATCAAACAGCTCTTTGTCGTTATTTTCTATTATCAGTCATTTGTACAGGTTCGGAAGTATCTGATGAATGTACAAATCTCAAAGCATATCTGCTGGCTTCATATGCAATCTCTGTAGCATAAAATTTCATCTTCATATTCACAAAATATTTTATTGCGACAATTGTTCAATTCAGACCTTTTCCAGTAAGAAATGGTAAGCTTGCCCTGAAAGAGAGAGGTTTATAATATTCAAAAAAAAAGAAAAAAAAAAGAAAGAGAGAGAGAGGTTTATACTATTCATACAGGCCGTTTAAACAATCATTTAACCCTCTTTCTATCTAAATTACAAGTCAATTCAGCCAATAATTATCTGATTTAGTCTGTGATAGCTTTCTTCTTATTTTTTAAAATAATTTTTAGTATAAAAATATATAATTAAAAAAAAATTATACTAAAAAGTTACTTTTGAAGTAATAAGATTTTTTTTTGGATGACTTTCTTACAACTTCTTAAAGCAGCTTTTAAATACAAAATTTTATTTTTTGCACTTAAGAGCTACTTTAAGAAACAATAAGAAAGCCGTTCCTTAAGAAGCCTAAGTAAAATTTTCCAAATTAAGCATTTCTTATTGCTTTTTAAACGAGCTTGTAATACAAAAGTTTTTAATTGAATTTTTTTTGTTAAAAATTGTTTTAAAAAGTATTAAGAAAGTTGTCTCAATCCAAACCTTTATTTGGATAACTTTTTTATTGTTTTATAAAACTGCTGTATAAAGTAATTTTTTTAAAAAATGTTGTAAAAAGTCATTTCGTAGCACAATTAAAAAAAAGATGCAAAGAAAAAATTAAATAGAAATTATGATTACAATTAGGGGTGTCAATATTTGACCCGACTCGAAAGTTTAGGGTTCGAGTTAGGGATTTCGACCTGTTTGTAAAATCGGGTCGGATTGACCAGGAAACCCGAAATCAACTCGGTTTGACCCATTTTAATTAATTTAGGAGGGTTTTAATGGATTTTTATGAAATAAGTAAATGATATTTCAAAAAATTATAAACATTATTGTCCAAATTAAATTAATCTTGATTTATTTTAAATTAATTTGATTTAGATTTAAATAAATTGAATTAAATAAAAAAATTAATAAAATATACCTGAATCGGGTCTGATTCGGGTTGACTCGGACCCAAAGCAGGTCGGGTTCGGGTTTGAAAAACTGACCCGTTTGCAAAACGGGTCGGATTAAATTGTGTCAGGTTAAGTTTGGATTGGACCTGAATCTGACCCGTGACCCGATTTTAACAGCCCTAATTACAATCTAAAAAATATATATAGAAAAATGTTACAAAAAAAGCTTAGTTCTTCACGTGGTGCTGATTTCGTTGCTACGACGGGAAAAGCTCTTCTGGTGTTGATTGCAAAGTAGTTTGTTCACAGTGGGATCTTGCTTTCTCTGATGGTGACTTCTTGTTGTACTGAAAGAAGGCTACCAAAATTAAATTCTGCAAGATAATATAGTTATTGGTAGGAATGGTCGCCAGTCCAGCTCATGTGAGAATTTGATTATGATTGGCTTTGACTATGAAGCATTCAACTCCTACAAATATTTATCTCCAGCTCATTTAAGAAGGCTGAGACATTGTAAATGCACTATCAAATTAAGTCTGCGTTAATTAAAAATCTCCCATATAGCTCTCATATACTTATATCGTGCGCGTGCCCTAGGCTCTTTCGCGATTGCTCTCGTCCGCCTTCTGCCCGAGCTCCGATCCTTGGTGATTGGAGAGTTTTTTGGTCATTTGTTGAGCATCCACGAGTACAATTAACCGTGAAGGTGATCCCTTGCCCTAGTTCCACTCTGAGTCATTCTGGTAATTAGTCCGTCCGAAATTAATCCATCTCCTAATTCATCTATCAAAGAGTAGATGAATGTACCAATTAAAGTTGTGATATATGTTCATTTAGATATTCAATGGTTTAGGATTTCATTGTAATCTACTTTCATAAGGTGTCGATGAAGTTTTTGTTGATTTGTGCTCATAAGTTATATAACGCATAATTTGTACTCTGACTTATACATAATTTATTTATTGTAAAAACAAGACTTAAGAAAAATAACTTACCATGCAACATATGCTAGAATAAAAAAAGGAGTTGCACAAAAATTGTAGAATTATAGGATTAAAAGGAGTATAATAAAGAAAAATAATCTTCCAAATCAATTTTGCGTTGAAATTACAAATACAACTATTTTTATTCCCAATCCATCTCCTACAAAAATAGTTAAAAATCTAACATCTTATAAAGCTTAGCATAGGCAAAGCCTAGGGTAAGATTTTTAAAAGTTTTGAAAGCCATGGTTATGCTCTTATTCCATCTCAACATAGAGAAAATTTTGATGATAAAGATAAAGAAAAATATAAAACCTATAACCTTAATATTCCAAAAAAATTGAACTTATTATTTCTTGAGATGTTGTAATTGATAAGATGACAAGATGTCAATGGGAATAAACCTTCCTTTCTAGAAGAAATTCAAATATGGAAGTGGAATATTGTGCATGTAGGACATTGGTAGTGTTGCGTGTCAGAAAATACGCGGCGGTAGAGTTTCTAAATTCGCGTCCGAGCGTTGCACGTAAGTTTAACACACAAACAGAAAAGAGGAGTGAACACCAAAAGTTTTTACGTGGAAAACCCAAAAAGGGAAAAAACCACGGGGCCTCGCCCAATTGTGAAGTTCCACTAGTGATTTTGCAGATTACAGATGACTGATTCGTCCCACAAGTTGGGATAATCAGAATACAATTTGTTTCTTCCAGTGAGTTTACAAAATTTCTGTGAATTCCTGGCGTTTCTCGAAAATCCGGCAGAGTTCCGGCGTCTTCAGGCGGCAGGAAGAGTTTCGGCGGTGGTCGAGGAGGTGAGGAATCTCCTTTTCCCCTTTCTCCTCTTCTTCTTCTCTCTTCTGCGAGTTCCTGGCGTTTCCTGAAAGTTCGGCAGAGTTTCGATGCCTTCAGGCGGCAGGAAGAGCTCCGGCGGCGGTGGTCGAGGAGGTGAGGAATCTCCTTTTCCCCTTTCTCCTTCTCCTTCTCTTCTTCTTCTCTCTCTTTCCTTGAGCCCCCTTGGTGTAGAATGAGGGCTCTATTTATAGTTTTTCTGGAGTGGCACAGCCCGTAAATAGGCGTGAGATCAAGGGCGAATTGGGAGTGATCCGAATGGACGGCCGATATCGAATCCTTCGATCATGCACCGTTCGTTGGACATTTTAAGGCCTTAATGATTTCGGAATTTGATGTTTTTGGGTTCGTTGGATTCGTCTCGTCGAGCCGTTCGATTCGAGTATAAGCTCGTCAAAATCGGAGACCGTTTGGTAACTCAAATTGCGGTTTGAACCTTCCAACAGCGCTTCGAACCTTTGATTCGGACTCATTTGGGCTCGGATTGGGTTGATCTTGGTGTCGTTGGGTTCGTATTTCCGAGACGCTCAGTTTGAATATAATCTCGTTGAAATCGGAGTTCATATGCTCCCGAAATTATTTTTTCAAGTTTCTAACTGGTTTTTGCCTCGAGATTTGTGCCCGATCAAGATAATTTTTGCATGCCGTATCAGTTGCCCCCCTATTTTCGGACATCGAAGCTCCAGAAGTCCGAAAATACTTGTTCCGAACTTTTACATTGGCCGAATCGCAAAAAATTGCGTTCCGAAAGTTAATTGTTTGCTCAAACTTGATTGTAGAGGCTCCTTTGAGCTCACCGAAAGTGTCGAAAATTGGGTCTGAAACATTGAAAAACGTGTTCGGAGACCCCAAAAAACGTCCGAATCGGGTCGTCCGGGCCAAAAATCGGGTCCTGACGCGTCAAGGCGGCCGAACCGGGCGGCCGCTGCTATTCGCCGGCGGCTTCCGCCGGGTTTTCAGAACCGCGCGTGGTTGCGCGTTTTTTGACCCGCGCGCGCGGGAGCGGTCATTCTTTGACCGCCGGAGCGCGGTCGCTCCTGTTCGCGCGGAGCGCGGTCTCACCTTGACCGCGCGGAGCGTGGCCGCTCCCTGGCCGCGCTGAACAGCGGCCCGCGATCCGTGGGCCGCTCTTGCGGATTGCGCGTCGTTTTTTGGTGCGGATCGCGTCGCTTCGCGCTGCACCGCCAATGTGGGCCCCACATACGACTGAAAACAGTTTTTTTTTTGCTATTTTTAGGCCAAAAAATTCCGAAAAAATCTTAAAAAATTCCAAAAAATTCAGAAAAAATTCAGAAAAATTTAGAAAAAATAGAGAAATCCGAAAATTGTGATAACTCCCCCCTATTCTCTCTAAAACCTATAAATAGACCTCCTGGGCCTTTAGGAAACTTGCAATTTCTCTTTCTTTCTCCCTCCGGTTTACTGGCGATAGAAACCTACGGGATTTCTTCCTCCCCCTCCGGTTTACTGGCGATAGAAACCTACGGGATTTCTTCCTCTCCCTCCGGTTTTACTGGGCGATAGAAACCTACGGGATTTCTTCCTCCCCCTCCGGTTTTCTGGCGATATAAACCTACGGGATTTCTTCCTCCCCCTCCGGTTTTTATGCGATAGAAACCTACGGGATTTCTTCCTCTCCCTCCGGTTTACTGGCGATAGAAACCTACGGGATTTCTTCCTCCCCCTCCGGTTTTCTGGCGATAGAAACCTACGGGATTTCTTCCTCCCCCTCCGGTTTACTGGCGATAGACGATCGAGTTGAAGCCCGTTAGTAGTCAACGATCGAGTGTGGAGTCAAAGGGGAGAGTTCGAGAATGGCGAGAAGCCGATGACGCGTAGTAGTCTGCCGACGAACAGAAGTCCGACAACAGGAAGAAGTCTGACTTCGGGTAGAAGACCGACGAAAATTCGTCGACGAGCAGAAGTCCGACATCGGGTAGAAGTCCGCTGACGAGCAGAAGTCCGACGTCGGGTAGGAGTCCGCTGACGAGCAGAAGTCCGACGTCGGGTAGAAGTCCGCTGACGAGCAGAAGTCCGACGTCGGGTAGGAGTCCGCTGACGAGCAGAAGTCCGACGAAGGGTAGGAGTCCGCTGACGAGCAGAAGTCCGACGACGAGTAGGAGTCCGCTGACGAGCAGAAGTCCGATGTCGGGTAGATGTTTAATGTCGGGTAGAAGACCGAAGAGAATTCATCGACGAGCAGGAGTCTGGCGACGAGTAGAAGTCCGCTGACGAGCAGAAGTCCGACGACGAGTAGGAGTCCGCTGACGAGCAGAAGTCCGACGTCGGGTAGGAGTCCGCTGACGAGCAGAAGTCCGACGTCGGGTAGGAGTCCGCCGTCGGGTAGGAGTCCGCTGACGAGCAGAAGTCCGACGACGAGTAGGAATCCGCTGACGAGCAGAAGTCCGACGACGAGTAGGAGTCCGCTGACGAGCAGAAGTCCGACGACGAGTAGGAGTCTGCGGACGAGCAGAAATTCGACGACAGGGAGAAGTACGACGTCGGGTAGGAGTCCGCTAACGTCGGGTAGAAGACCGAAGAGAATTCATCGACGAGCAGGAGTCTGGCGACGAGTAGAAGTCCGCTGACGAGCAGAAGTCCGACGACGAGTAGGAGTCTGCTGACGAGCAAAAGTCCGACGTCGAGTAGGAATCCGCTGACGAGCAGAAGTCCGACGACGAGTAGGAGTCCGCTGACGAGCAGAAGTCCGACGACGAGTAGGAGTCCGCTGACGAGCAGAAATCCGACGACAGGGAGAAGTACGACGTCGGGTAGGAGTCCGCTAACGTCGGGTAGAAGACCGAAGAGAATTCATCGACGAGCAGGAGTCTGGCGACGAGTAGAAGTCCGCTGACGAGCAGAAGTCCGACGACGAGTAGGAGTCCGCTGACGAGCAGAAGTCCGACGTCGGGTAGAAGACCGAAGAGAATTCATCGACGAGCAGGAGTCTGGCGACGAGTAGAAGTCCGCTGACGAGCAGAAGTCCGACGACGAGTAGGAGTTCGCTGACGAGCAGAAGTCCGACGACGAGTAGGAGTCCGCTGACGAGCAAAAGTCCGACGTCGAGTAGGAATCCGCTGACGAGCAGAAGTCCGACGACGAGTAGGAGTCCGCTGACGAGCAGAAGTCCGACGACGAGTAGGAGTCCGCTGACGAGCAGAAATCCGACGACAGGGAGAAGTACGACGTCGGGTAGGAGTCCGCTAACTTCGGGTAGAAGACCGAAGAGAATTCATCGACGAGCAGAAGTCCGACGTCGGGTAGAAGTCCGCTGACGAGCAGAAGTCCGACGTCGGGTAGGAGTCCGCTGACGAGCAGAAGTCCGACGTCGGGTAGGAGTCCGCTGACGAGCAGAAGTCCGACGTCGGGTAGGAGTCCGCTGACGAGCAGAAGTCCGACGACGGGTAGGAGTCCGCTGACGAGCAGAAGTCCGACGACGAGTAGGAATCCGCTGACGAGCAGAAGTCCGACGACGAGTAGGGGCCCTATCCGAGGTTGTATGTCAGAACATTTGTTCGATGACATTAACCTGTGTGGATGAGGTCAGGAGAATCCACCAAGGATGTGAGACCTATCCGAGATTGTATGTCAGAACATTTGTTCAATGACGTTAACCTGTGTGGAAGAGGTCGAGAGAATCCACCAAGAATGTAAGACCTATCCGAGGTTGTATGTCGGAGCCCTGCTCGACGACGTTAACCTATGTGGATGAGGTCGAGAGAATCCACCAAGGATGTGAGACCTATCCGAGGTTGTATGTCAGAACATTTGTTCGATGACATTAACCTGTGTGGAAGAGGTCGAGAGAATCCACCAAGGATGTAAGACCTATCCGAGGTTGTATGTCGGAGCCCTGCTCGACGACGTTAACCTGTGTGGATAAGGTCGAGAGAATCCACCAAGGATGTGAGACCTATCCGAGGTTGTATGTCAGAACATTTGTTCGATGACATTAACCTGTGTGGAAGAGGTCGAGAGAATTCACCAAGGATGTAAGACCTATCCGAGGTTGTATGTCGGAGCCCTGCTCGACGACGTTAACCTGTGTGGATGAGGCCAGGAGAATCCACCAAGGATGTAAGACCTATCCGAGGTTGTATGTCGGAGCCCTGCTCGGCGACGTTAACCTGTGTGGATGAGGTCAGGATCAAATCCCCCTGGGATTGATCGTCCAGTGATTGAGATACAATATGGATTGTGTATTTCTCGAATCACGGAGAAAGAGCTTAAGAAGTTTTTTCTTATCTTTCACAAGAGGAAAAAATCATATCACAACAACATGAACATTATATTACTGCATTACGTAAGATAGTACAATAGTTCCCTAGTACGACTTACAACTTACAAAGTACTCAACACGCAAGATCTACGCACGAGGACAATACAACAATATTTAACTTGGGAGAAGATATTAGAGATATCAAAGTGGTACTCAACTCAACATAAAAGCGACAATAAGACAAGTAATATTTGCTAATACAAATACACAAAGTGCGTGATCATTCAATCTCTCCAACCATTTGAACAATATTCAATGGTTGTCTTTGTTGTTGATTCTGCCCCCCAGTCGGACCAACTTCATCTCGGGTTGGTGTATTTTTGATGAATTGTCGGAGATATCCTTGTCGGATCAGTCTCTCAACTTCTTCCTTGAGCTGCCAACATGCTTCGGTAGTGTGCCCACGACTACGGTGGAAGTGACAATATTGCTCTTGGTTTCCGACATTAGGCTTCAAAGGGTGTGGCCATTTCACGTTCTCCTGATCCCGGATTGCCATTAATACATTTGCTTGGGATGTATTAAGTGGTGTGTACTCCTTTCCTTGGCGAGGTTCTCGTCGTGGAGACGGAGACCTATGAGGTAGATTATTCTTCCCATGTTTTTTCTGTTGTGAGAAAGAATTATCCATCCCAGGTGCACCTTTGCGCTTCCCACTGATTTGCTCAAACTGTTTCCTGTGAGCATTTATAGCTTCATCCGCAGAGATTTGTGCCTCCACGCTATGGATCAAGTCAGCATACGAATGGACGGTGTCTCGCATAAGGGCCGAATAGAAGGGGCCAGGACGAAGACCTCCAAGAAAGACCCCTCTGAGTAATTCAGGGTCTACTCCTGGAATCTGTCGTGCTTCAGTGGAAAATCGTTGAAAATACTCCTTCAACGATTCTCCCTCATTTTGGCGAGTCCCGGAGAGGTGGGAAGAATCCTTAACAATTCTTCGATTGACCACAAATTGTTCGACGAATACTTTTGCCAATTTGACAAAAGAGGGGATCGTTCCAGGTGGAAGCGAGTAGAACCATGTTCGGGCCTGTCCTTTAAGGGTGGCGGGAAAGACCTGGCAGAGGAGCGCGTCTGATGCTCGTTGAATATGCATGATGGTTCTTTAGTAGTCGATATGCTCATATGGGTCGGTCGTCCCGTCGTAGGACTCAACATTTGGCACTTTGAATCCTACTGGAATGGGGTGCTGAAGAATGGCTTCCGTTAGAGGTGATGATTCCTGGAAATTCCTCTGTCGGAGAGCATGCCTCACATCTCCTCGGGGGAACTCTTCCCGTACCAATTTTTGCAGTTCGCGACGCAGGACATTGTGAGGGAATCCCGCGATGTGTGGTTGGGGAGAGCCTTCGGGGAGATCCGAAAAAATGCGAGGATGTGTTGAACTCGCTGTATCGGCAAGTTCATCTTCCTGTTGTGATTGAGGATGTGGAGGAAGACGAATTTCTTCTTGTCGACGCTCGAATTGAATATCTTCAACCCTTGGTGGATCCCGAGGGGGAAGGATCTCCTCCAACGTCGGCTGTCGATCATCTCGTAGGAGTTGGAGGATCTCGTTTTGCGATTCTTCCATCTTCCGGATTCTTTCTTCTAAAGAATGTCCCAAAGTCCCTTCTCCGGCAGCATTCTGCCCCCCAGGGTGAAAAGATGCTGACATTAGTCGTCTATGGTTAATAGACGGATTTCTGGACTGATGAGAGTTGGAGCGAGAAGCTCCAACTAAACGACTGCTGCGCCTATTCACCATCGTAGCAGTACTCGAAGTAGTGGGATTGTGTTTCCCACAGACGGCGCCAAACTGTTGCGTGTCAGAAAATACGCGGCGGTAGAGTTTCTAAATTCGCGTCCGAGCGTTGCACGTAAGTTTAACACACAAACAGAAAAGAGGAGTGAACACCAAAGTTTTTACGTGGAAAACCCAAAAAGGGAAAAAACCACGGGGCCTCGCCCAGTTGTGAAGTTCCACTAGTGATTTTGCAGATTACATATGACTGATTCGTCCCACAAGTTGGGATAATCAGAATACAATTTGTTTCTTCCAGTGAGTTTATAAAATTTCTGTGAATTCCTGGCGTTTCTCGAAAATCCGGCAGAGTTCCGGCGTCTTCAGGCGGCAGGAAGAGTTTCGGCGGTGGTCGAGGAGGTGAGGAATCTCCTTTTCCCCTTTCCTCCTCTTCTTCTTCTCTCTTCTGCGAGTTCCTGGCGTTTCCTGAAAGTTCGGCAGAGTTTCGATGCCTTCAGGCGGCAGGAAGAGCTCCGGCGGCGGTGGTCGAGGAGGTGAGGAATCTCCTTTTCCCCTTTCTCCTTCTCCTTCTCTTCTTCTTCTCTCTCTTTCCTTGAGCCCCCTTGGTGTAGAATGAGGGCTCTATTTATAGTTTTTCTGGAGTGGCACAGCCCGTAAATAGGCGTGAGATCAAGGGCGAATTGAGAGTGATCCGAATGGACGGCCGATATCGAATCCTTCGATCATGCACCGTTCGTTGGACATTTGAAGGCTTTAATGATTTCGGAATTTGATGATTTTGGGCTCGTTGGATTCGTCTCGTCGAGCCGTTCGATTCGAGTATAAGCTCGTCAAAATCGGAGACCGTTTGGTAACTCAAATTGCGGTTTGAACCTTCCAATAGCGCTTCGAACCTTTGATTCGGACTCATTTGGGCTCGGATTGGGTTGATCTTGGTGTCGTTGGGTTCGTATTTCCGAGACGCTCAGTTTGACTATAAGCTCGTTGAAATCGGAGTTCATATGCTCCCGAAATTATTTTTTGAAGTTTCTAACTGGTTTTTGCCTCGAGATTTGTGCCCGATCAAGATAATTTTTGCATGCCGTATCAGGTAGTATGTTAGAGAATATTCATAGTCCATTAATTTCATTTAACAGTATTATTTCTGAAGCAATCATATAGATGTGACGTTTCATTTTCTACTTCTTTGTTTGATAGAAATTATACTCCATTGATATGTCTAATAACTCTTTATTTTAACTAGTAAATTTAAAGTCAATTTTCCACTAGACATGCATGTTAATAACTTTCTTGAGTTTGCAAGTCGTACCCAAAACTCATATGGAAAAATTTTATATTCATGAAAATCATGCATTGATAGATTTTTCTATTCACTGAAATATGTCAAAGATCACTCGATTTCTAAAGGATTTTTTGTGGGATGTATTGTATGGAATCGACATGAGGAAGAACGTTACAATGTAGGTGAAGTTGCAATGAATGACACATTTCTTGTTGCATCCAATTCAGATGTTGAAATACTTGGTAATGAGCATGTAAATAAAGATGATATAGAAGAATTATTAAGGCACATATAGTGGATGAGTAGATTGAGGTGAATGCAAATCAACAAAATGATAATAGTGAAAACTTCAAAAAATTAATGCAAGATGTACCATGGGTGTAAGGCATTCTCAAAACTATCTTTCATCATGCACTTATTTAATTTGTTAGAAGTGTTTACATTCTTAAACTTCAAGATTTTTCAACACGTTATTGGAGTTATTGATCGATGCTTTTCCAAAAGGAGCATTGTTGCCTTAGAATGCATATGAAGTGTAAAAGATTATGAAAGCATTTGATATTGGATATACAAAGATTGTTGCAAGTCCTAATAATTGTATATTGTACTGAAAAGACAAATCTAATCAGGATGGTCATATTCTAAGAAGAGAAGCAATGAATGTAAGAAAAATCATAAGAAGTATATGTATTTTGAAGTTATATATATATATATATATATAGGTAAGAAAATTTATTTCAACTACTAATATAGGTATTATTAAATAATGATACTATAATAGCAGGCAAAATAAATGCACTTGCCAAGGGTCATAATAGAGTTGCACAAAGATATAACAACTATCTTATTAACATGTATACCTTTCATACAAAATTACATATGAGATTAAAAAAATTCAGAATTATGGTGTTGTTAATATGACATAAATTGAAAATTTTATTTTCTACGGAAAAATAAATGATATCATTGAGATCAACTATTCTAACATGTTTAAACTTGCGATATTCAAGTGTGATTGGACTAACTCGAGCTTAACGGGTATTAAAGAAAGATCAGTGTGGTAAGACTTTGGTTAACTTCAAATCTTGATTTGCATCAAGATTTGTGTCAAGATTTGTGTCTAATCAATATGATTTTTGATGACATATCAAGTGAAATTAATTTAAAAGATATAGATGTCCAATATGACAAGATGCGTATTTTATATATATGATTATTATTTTTTAATTAATTTTAGAATGAAACATTGAAACTATTATTATATTAGTAAATAAAAACCAATAAATATGACAAAGAATTCACCACTGCTCCCCTACCAAACTGTATATTTTCTTGCCTCCTCTTCAATCTTCTCCTTGACTGCTCAAGAGGCCACATCCCATGGTAACCAGTCTCCACCGCCAACATCACCACATGCAACCTCCAAAGGTAAACTAAATAATATCCTCTCTCTCTCTCTCTCTCTCTCTCTCTCTCTCTCTCTCTCTCTCTCTCTCTCTCTCTCTAACAGAAGCTTAGTCAATTGCAGGAAATGAAAGCAGAAGCGGAAGAACCTCTTCCTGACCTCTCCAACTTCATGAACGAGTGGTTCTTCGGCGCCGCCGACTGCCGCCAAGTCTACAAAGTGAAAGGAGGAGGAGGAGATGGCAACATTAAGAAACGGCAAGGGAAAGAAACGGACCGTGGAGAACGACCGCCGCCGCTGAGCACGAGCAGGCTGACGCAGGACTGGCTTGAGGAGGCCAAGAGGATGGTTGCAGCTGGCACACAATCACGCCAGGCTTCTCCTGGTCGATCCGCCGGAGCACTGAGGTTCGTCGCTGCTTCTCTGGCAACAGAGCTGGGGCCGCCGCCGCCGCCACCTGATAGGAGGGACGCGCTTTCAAGATCAGCAAGAAGGTATTATTATTATTTTTTATCTTTAATTTGGAAAATTCATATCCGTTAAATTTATATTTAGATTAATGTAAACACTAATCTTAATGAAGATTATATAATTTTAACGTTAATTCTGATATAAACTTTTATTAAAATATTTTGCTCTAATTTTTAATGATAAATTTTAAAATATATGATTTAAAATTTTAATCTAAAAATATAATTATATATTTTAATTAATGAGTCATGAGTATTTTTATATATTATATTATTATTATTATTATTAGGTATTTAATTGAGGAAAAAAAAACTTTTCCAGGCATCAATTCTCAATATATTTAAACTATTACAAAATACAATTAAATTATTCTAATTTAATTAAATGATTCTAATTTAATTAAATTATAATTATTTTTATTGAATAGTTCTTCTAATAATTTAATTTTATAAAGAAGACGCATGTAGTAAAATTCGCCCTATGTCAAATATATGAGGAAATATTCTAAGATTTTTTTTTACATATAATTAATAAATTCTAAATTTTATCGAATATAATTAATATTATTTGGAATTTAATAAATTATTATTATTAAAATAATAAAAATGTACACCTTATTCAAAAGGTGTCAATCGCATAACCAGTCCAGGATTTCTTGTTGAAATCAGAAACAGTATAGTTGTCTTCATATTCTACCACTACATTTGGCTGGCTTAAGCTTCTTAATTTTTATTATTGTTAAGAAAATAAGAATTAGTATTGTTGTGTCTTGGAGTATTCGCGGCGGTAGAGAAAATATATAGTTTAACGTCTTAGCATTATACGAAGATCCAGCACACAATCAGATAAGAGAGAGGGTGTAACATTCATAAGAGACACCAGAGTTTTTACGTGGAAACCCTTGAAAAGGGGAAAAAATCACGGGGCCTGACCCAGTTTGAATGAATCCACTAGTATTTGCAGTCGATTACAAATGATGCCCTTCCTTGGGAGAAGGCCTTGGCTTGATGGTACAAATGTACATCATATAAAGCGTATTACATAGTGAGAGTTACAATAATATACATGTTTGTTTAGTTGGAAAGGGCATAGTTGGCACGAGACGGGGGTCCGAAGGACCGTAGTTGGTAGAAGATTGGGGTCAGGAAGACTATTGTCTGGCAATGTAGGTCGGAAGGTGTGAGACCTCATTCCTTTGCTGTAGCTGCTGGGAAAAGTGATTTTTCCCAGGATCGGCCGGGACGATGGTGAGATCGTCCAGGCCGATCTGCACTGTAGAAAATATCGTCCTTAGAATAGTTCTGGGAGTCGTCCAGGACGATCAATTTTGGTCTGATCGTCCCGGGACGATGTGGCGATCGGCCGGGCCGATCCCACTAATGATATAAGAAAATGAGCTCGTTTTGAGGAGAGAGAAAACATTTTATAAAAACAGATATTTTGAGGAGAGAGAAAGAGCGGAAAAGCAAAGGAAGAAGTCCGATTTCGGGGCCCGCGGAGCAATTTTTGTCGTTCGTTGCTGTTGGATATTTTGTTTGTCTCGCTGTAAGGATTCCGAACCTTACTTCTGTTTTCAAAGATTTTGAGGTTTTACAAAATGGTGCTCAGATTTGTATTTTTGTAAGTGATTTTCGTACCCGGTTTGGTACTGGCAAAGATTTCATCGCGTAACTTTTGGTATGTTGTAGACGTGATTATTCTGCACGTTTTGATTAGTTTCTGGCAGATTTCGTCCGGTCCGTTTTGGTTCTGCTGAGTTTTATTTTGACTGCAATTTATTATGATGTCCGAACTGGTTTGAGCAGTAGAAGAATAGTCTTATATTGTTGTTGTGCACGTTCTGTATTAATTTGGTGAATTGTAATTTTTGGAGATTTTTGTGTAAATTTGACCGACTGCCATTACTCTGCCCGATTTTCGTACGATTTCTGATTTGGTTGAAATTGATAGATTGAATTGATATGTGTATAACTATTGATATGATCGTTTTCGATTTCTTTCTTATTGATTATTTGCATCGATTATTGCATTGAACTGATTGATACTGAAAGACAAGTGGGAACCTGGTTGAACGTTGGTTGGAGATAGATATTGACCTGTACAGGATGATGGGCCGACGGGCTTTCCTTTAAATCATAGACCATAGATCATCGATATAACGATTGGGAGTTATAAGGAGTTTTATATGCCGACGGGCGGCCGGCGGGCAAAAGAGTTACGACTCTTCTTGATAGAACCAACATGCGGATATCTACAACACAATATAGATTCTACAACAGCACTATTGATCATGACTAGTGTTTGTGCTTGTCGAGTAAGACCATTGTATGGAATTGCATGTGCATCATATGGATTTCCTGATATGCATTGATTTATTGATTTGATGGATTTATCGAATTGATTGCTTATCGTCCGGATTCATTGATTTCATCGATTGATTTCATTGATTGATCACTGAGCATGGCTACTATTGATTATTGATTATCGACATTGATATGGATATGGACGATATTGATTTATAGATTCATTGATATCATTGATTTTGCATTGATTCGATCTGCTACTGTAGATTTATCGTATTGTCCTTCCACTTGATTTGATTGACTTGATAGTATAGACTGGATTTGATTGATTGATTGATTTGACGGATTTATTGATTTATCGTATTGTTTTTTCGATTGGATTTATCGTATTGATACCGGCACCGATATTGATATGGATCCTGCGTATTGATTCATAGAGATTGACACCGAAATTGATATAGATTGTATTGATTCACTGGCACCGATATTGATATGGATTCTGTGTATTGATAGATATCGACAACGACATGAATATAGATTATATCGATGATAGATACCGATATCGACATTAATATAGATATGATATTGACATATGAATATTATTGATACGACAGATCCTGATAGGTTATTGATATACTGATACATTGATCCGTTGTGCCGATTATCGATTGATTGATTGAATGGATTGTTGCCGTATGGATTTGATTTATCGTAGAATAGATTTCTTTGATTTCTATTGATCTGATGATTTCATTGATTTGATTTGATTTCAATTGATCTTTCGCCGTACTGATAGATTATTTATTGGGATTCGAGCCGATTGATATAAATGACTGGAAAGTGCTTTATTGATTAGGATGATTTTCCTATTGTAGCATTGTATGTCGTCATTATTGAACCGTCCTCGCTGCGGTAGTAATCATATTGAATAATTGGATTGACTGATTTGTAAGAATGATATAGATACAACGAATTGACTAGACGACCCGATTGATTGAACTGATAGTATTGATTGATAGACACTGCTACGATGGATAGACATTGACTAAAAGCACTTACTGATTTGATTGTTGGGAAATTAATTTATCGATGTTTTTACCGCTGTATTTATTATTGACTATTGATGGATTCACTCTGAGTTGATTTGAGTTCCGTACCTGCATAGATTCGTTGATCATAGCCTATTGATTTGATTTGATTGACCTGCATATTGTTTTCAATGTCGTGCTTTGATTTCAGTTGTAGGCTTTGGTGACCTGCTGGGCTTTGTAAGCTCATTATATGTGGTTAATATTTTAGGTGCAGGGCCTCTAGTCTGAAGATCTTTCTGTCGAGTTTAGCTTTTTGTTTTGTAGCCTTAGGTAGGCTTTCTTTTGTAGCCTGTGTGGCTAGTGTAAATATTTCTTTTGGACTCTTTTGTCTGTTCTCTGATTGTACTATATGTGAATTATTATATCCGCTGCTGTTTCTTTTATGTAATGTAATTATCTCTGGCTCTGGATATATGTATGGATGGATAGATGAGGAAACCGATAGAAAAAAAAAAAAGGAAAATAGAAAAAAAAGAGGCAAAAGAACGATCAGATGAATCCTTTCGCTACACGGATCTTGGGTTGTTATAGAAGGACCGTAATAGGCGACAGAGGTCGTGAGAACCGTATTCGGTAGAAGATCGGGGTCTGAAAGACCGTTGTCTGGTGATGGAGGTCGGAAGGACCGTAGTAGGCGACAGAGGTTGGGAGGACCGTAGTCGGCATGAGATAGGAGTCTGGAAGACCGTAGTTGGCAGGAGACCGGGGCTGAAAGACCGTTGTCTGGTGATGGAGGTCAGAGTGACCATAGTAGGCGACGGAGGTCGGGAGGATCGTAGTATGCAGGAGATAGGAGTCTGGAAGACCGTAGTTGGCAGGAGATCGGGGTCTGAAAGACCATTGTATGGTGATGGAGGTCGGAGTGACCATAGTAGGCGATGGAGGTCGAGAGGACCGTAGTCGGCAGGAGATAGGAGTCTGAAAGACTAGTAGAAAGATGGTACTTCGGTAGAATTCCGGGCGTCAGGTGATGGCTTGGGGGAGCTCGGGGTCTCAAGTGACAGTTCGGCGGAAGTCCGAGCTTCATGTAGTGGCCTGGTGGAGCATAGAGTCTCAAGTGGTGGTACGACGGAAGTCCGGGCCTCAAGTAGCGGTCCAGTGAAAGTTCGGGCCTTAGATGGTGGTCCGGCAGAAGTCCGGGCCTCAGGTGGTGTCCAGCGGAGCAATGACGTCAGGCGGTGGTCCGGCGGAGATGAGGGCCTTAAGTGGTGGTCTGGCGGAGCAACGACGTCAAACGGTGGTCCGGCGGAGGTGAGGGCCTCAAGTGGTGGTTCGGCTCCGGCGGAGGTGAGGGCCTTAAGTGGTGGTCCGACGGAACTCTGGCAGTGGTCGAGGAGGCAAGGAAGCAAGAGCGATCTCTGATCTCTCTCTTTTTTTCTTAGGCTTCGGGGTCCTTCTTAAGAGGAGAGGGAGCTCTATTTATAGATTTTTGGAGTGGCATGACCCGTAAATAGGTGAGAGATCAAGGGTAAATGGGGAGTGGTCGGATGAACGGTCGATGTTGAATCCCTTGATCATGCACCGTTCTTTAGACATTTGAAGGCATTAATGATGTCGGAATTCGGCAATCTTTTGGCTCGTTGGATTTGTCTCATTGAGCCGCTCAATTCGAGTCTAAGCTTGTTATGTTTGGAAACCGTTTGGTAATCTAAATTGTGGTTTGAATCTTCCAACAGCGCTTCGGGTCCTTGATTTGGACGCATTTGGGCTCGGATTGAGTCAAATTTGGTGTCGTTGGGTTTGTATTTCCGAGACGCTCAGTTCGACTATAAGTTTGCTAAAATCGGAGTTCATATGGTCTCCGAATTAATATTTGAAGTTTTTAATTTAATTTTGCATCGAAATTCATGCCCGATTAAGATAATTTTTTGACGACGTATCAAGTATAAATTGGCACCAGAGGATAAAAAAATCTATGTGAAATTGCATCTATCTACAATATGATATGCTAAAGTGTAGGAGAACAGAGTTTAATACATACAATCCACAATAATGATTTACATTGTTTTTTTTTTTTTTTTTAATGAATGTATGTTGTATTTCTTTAAGTTGTTATATTTCAATGTAAATTGATAAGGAATCCAAATCTGATAATTTGGAAAGAAAATTATTATATTTGATACGTCGTCAAAAATTGTTTTGATCGAACGGGAATCTTGATTCATATTTGAATTGGAACATTTCAAAATTAAAATTAGGATAATATAAACTTTTAATTTTAGCAAACTTATTCTCAGACTGAATATCTCAATGAGAGGAACCTAACGATGCCAAAAGTGATCTAATTCGGAGTCATAATGAGTCCAGATTGAATATTTAAAGTGTAATTGGAAAGTTCTATATATCAAGTGGATAACCAAATGATACCCAAATATTGCATGATTATAGTCGATTCAAGCGTCTCGATGATAATATTCCAACTAGCCCAAGATTATTTAATCTAACATCATTAAAAATGGTATATAATCGAGAGAATAAATATAGGCAATTCAATATAGTGTTTTAAATTTTGGTTATATTTACTTGACATGCCTTTATCTCTCTCTCATTGGTCCAGATTTAGTTGTGCTTTCTTTAATTTAGCTTTTTGTATAGCTTGTATTGCCATTTGTGTGCAGCTTTGTGTAGCCATTGATGTTTATAAATAAGTATAATAGAATGTAATAGATAGGCAAGCCAATAAAAGAAATTTAGTTCCTTTTTCATTCCAACAATTGTGCTCTTCCCTCTCTCTCTCACATTTGAAGAAAAAAATGCTTCTTCCTCATCCAAGATTCTATTAGTGGCATCAGAGCTAGGTGGAGGTGGAGGAGGACTCTTGTCCAAAGAAAGAAAGAAAGAAAGAAAGAGAACCAGGATGGACGGCTATGCAGGCTTGGGGGATCTGGCAGACAAAGTGGCTGGGTCAAATGCACGGGTCATAGGAGCACGCGGAAGGGACGTGTGCGAAGCTGATACTGGCCGCGTGAGGCGGAATGGAATGCACATGGGCAGGAACGCGTGGAGTGCTCGAGCAAGGAGTACGTGGGAGAGGGTTCAAGCGTGTAGTAGGAGGTGGTCAGGCTGAAAAAGTACAAATTTGGGCACGTCAGACCACATGATTTACACGAGCAAAAGGGGTGCGACTGGGTTCCAGAGCGCGAAGAATGCGTCGGTCTTGGATTGTAAGAAGGTTGTTACCCGCATGGAAGCGGGTAGGAATTTAGGCCTGGGGAAGGTGTTCGGTAGTGTCACGCAAGCAGAGCGTAAGGCGCAAATGTTAGAGTTTTGGGAGAAGGGGTGAAGATGACGGGCGTTATTTCGAATCGCGAGTTCATTCGCATGAACAAAGGTAGGGTTGCAGTTTTGTAGCTCAGATAAGGTCCTTACAGTCAAATTTGGGCGGCACAAAATTTTTGCTATGAATGAAGATTGTACAAAAATCTCAGAAGATTAAAACCTCAAAATATTTTGAGAAAGCAAAATTAATATATTTCAAATATTGACTCAAGGACATAAAAGGCTAAATTTCTTCTGGGAGTTGGATTTTCTAAATCTAAATTACTCTAACATAAAGATAGAGAGTTCATAACTTTCAATAAATTGATTACAAATATCAATCAAGATTGTACAAGAAGAAATATATATTTCTTAAGCCATATACAACACTATTATATTAACATAAAGTCAATATGTAATAAATCTACATACTCCTACACCGACTTCCATTAAGTACTCTCGTCTCTCTTAAAGTTTAATAAAATAATGTAAATTTTGTTTCATCTACAACACATCTCCAAAAGATTCAAATGACTTTAACGCCAACACTGTTACTCTGTATCACCAATTTTAACCCTAAATGTAAAATTGTAGATATAAAGTTAAAAGTCAAGCTCCAAGAATTAGAATTGTTTCATTAATAACCTTTTTGGAGCTTCAATGTTGTAACAAACTTTAATAGTAATTGTCTTTTCATTTGAAGATAATTTCAGCTTCAAAATGTAGTGGAAATTTCATTAGATCATAATCTTTCACAATGACTTAGTCAAACCTCCTTCAAGAGGAAGACCATAGCTTAGGTGTCACTCACAACTATGCCTATAGGGCATTTTTGTACCATTGATAGAGAGAATAGTAGAGCTTAGAAAATGAGAATAACTCACCTATATAAGACATCATCAAACTTCTTTTAAAATGTAAAACTAGAGATTATAAAAAAGAAATTGAAATATCTGAATTTTTCCAATAATTTCATAGGATAATTCATTGCTTTTGATGGAGAAACACTAGAGAATGTAAGGGGCATACACACTACCTCTCAAGAATAATATTTTATTGAAGCCTATAAAAAATAAATTACACGTGTGAGGGGGTTATACTTGAAGGGGTAGAGTGGAAGTTAGAAAAATCGTAAAATTTGAAAAAATAAAAAAATCTTTTTTAAAAATGCCAAAAATTATTAATTAAATATTTTTTTTTTTTTGTCAATGCTATCAGGCTAAAATAGATGACTTTATAAAAAGGCAACTATATTAGGAGCCGCTTGCAAAAAAAAGGTGTGAAGTGGTGCCAACATCGATAGTGGTTGGTCAGCCACATGATTATATATTGATTATTGCAATTATATATTTGATTATTGCAATTATTCCAAGCAACGTGATTGTTCTTCTTTTTTGATTTTTTACGTAAAATATTTTGTATCTTATAACTTCTATATGTTTGCTTAATCTTTATAAAAGCTAGGATATTAATTTCCTAGCATGTAATAATATAGATGTTAAAATTATGATGAAACTATAAAGAAAATGTAGATTGAATACTATCTTTTGATTTAATTGACAAAAACCCTCTTATATTAGTTTTTTATTTTTATTTTTATTTTTTTTAAGCCCTCTTATATTAGTTGCTTCAACCTCAAGGTCCTTTTTGTGCTTGAAACTTGACATTTTTAGAGCCGTTGGAATCATTTGTCTCGCGACTATTTTAAACTATTTTGAGCTTATTTAACTTTTAATTAATTTTTGGAGTCAAAATTAGATATAAATTCATTTATTTTTTAATATTATGTCTGATCCTCATTCATTCCTCTTCATAAATTTTTTATGCAAAGAAACCATCACTCAATTACAGTCAAACACTACGGTTAATGCCTTGAAAAAAATTGTTCAATTGAATTGTTAATGGAGCAGGAATCGATCCATAGAAGGCATCAGCGACGAGATTCTCCAGCGATCGTCGGAGCGGCACAATCGCAACAGGTCCGACTTCCACCTCGCCGGCGACTCCACTTCTCCCGCCGCCAGCCAACACGCCTCTCTCCCGTTTGGCCAACCCGACGCTGACTCCTATCCGATACGCCGCCTCCCACCAAAGCTTCCTCCGAACCCTAGATCCCGCTTCCTTGAAAAAAACCACGAAGTCCCCTCACGCCGCACCTTCCGCAGTTCCTCTCCTTCCCCTCGCTCTCCGTCGCCTCTTTCGCCGGAGAATGCTCTCCACCAGCCTCCGCCGCTTTCTCCGCCGCGAAACCTGCTCAAATCTTCCCACCGGAGGACGGTCTCCTCTTCCACTTGCTCTCTTGACAAGGACTCTACAATACGGAGATCTGTCTCAAGCAGCCGGAAGCTGGCGGTGGAGGGAAAGCGGGGGGAAGACGTGAAGATGATCAACGCGTTCCTGCGCCGGCAGAGGGCAACGATCGGTATGGCTTCGGACGGTGAAGTGTCAGTTAAGGCCAAGATCGTCCTGTCGTCGTACACGCCTGGTTGTGATGCTTTTCCCTTGAAGTTTTATTTTATGAAGCTCTTTTTCGCTGATCTTGACCGTTGGTATTACCTTGTCTTCTGATATAGACACCAGCTCAATGGTGGCGGCTATTTGCTACGCGTGGTTGCTGGAGAATACGAGGAAGACGGAGAAGAGTAAGATTAAGGATGAGGTTGTGGTGCCGGTGATCAACATGAGGAGGGCAAGAATGTGGGAGCATAAGCAAGCAGCTTGGCTTTTTCATCACATTGGAATCGATGCTTCTGCTTTAATCTTCTCGGATGAGGTCCTACAATTTTATTTCAATTTCCTCAGTTTTAAAGTAATCTTGGCCAATCATTTATGTGTGTTGGGTGTAGGGGTGACACGACCCTGAAAATCGGACTCAAATCCGACCTGAAAATTCCAGGTTAGGGTCAACCCGGACCCGAAACGGGCCGGGTTCAACAATTCAACCTGTTTAAAAAGTTCGGTTGGATCCAAGTTGACCATTTGACCCGAAATTGACCCAAAAACCCTAGATTGACCCATATTTGGCCCAAAAATTAGCAATTTTTTCACAGTCCCGGGTCATTCGGGTCGTGTCGGGTTGACCAGGACACGAAGCGGGTCGGGTTCGAGTCTGAAAAACCGACCCGTTTGCAAAAACGATTTCGGTTCTGGTTGACCCGAATAGTGTCGGGTGTGTTTCAGATTCGACCTGAACCCGACCCGTGTCCAGAAATTTACACCCCTAGTTGGGTGTATAATCTGGGATGGCACTACTGTGCATTTTATATTATTTGCATCAGACATTAAACTTGTTGAATCTTCTATTTAATGCAACCAGCTAGATTTGGAGGGCCTGTTAATGGGCAAGCAGCTAAGTTTACTTATTGTGGGACAAGATGTTTTGCAGACAAATGGCGAGGTAATTATTAGTTCTTATTTTTTAAGAGAATTGACATGCTATATCTTTGTTCTTATTTAGTTATCATTCAATTGTTCCTTTCAGGTTGGATCTCTGTGTACAATTCTGACTGATAACTACTGTGAAGATGCGTATGATCTACTTCAGACTTCCAATTTAAGAAGACTTCTTGTATGTGATCTTAAAACTTTGTTATTTTGCATCTCGGTCATAGATCCCTGACTAATAGTTTTATTGCTTGTAGCTTGCTGGAATTTTATTAGATACTCAAAATCTGAGTAGTCTTGCCAAGTCATCAACAAATAGAGATGCTGAAGCTGTGCAATTGCTCTTGGTTGGTTCTTCTCCTGATTACAGAGATTTTTTCTTCAAGCAAGGTGCACCTTTTTCCTGACAAATTGATTGCACTTACAATCTTTCTCTTGCAAATTTTATAATATGATTTCTGCATTGCTATCAGTGATGAAAGAACATGGAGAAGAATATTTTCTTGAATCTATGAGGCAACATTATGGGAAACTTCCTGTTGAAGGTAAGAGTTATCAGAAGTAACTTGAGAAATGAAGTTAATCATTAGAATATTCTTTTTAGATTTCATTCTTCACTTCATTTAGCTGTATCGCATCAAAGGTTCAAATCTCTGCAAAAAACAAAAAACTTTCAGGATTCACAAAAATCTCTATGCTCAAATCTATATGTTAGTGAATGATTTTATATATGAGCCAACTAAGCTCCATTGGTTATAAATTCGCAATCCAAGCTTATCAAGATCTTGAGCTCAAGCTTTGGCCGCTCAAATTGCTCATTTATTATTCATGGTCAAAGCAATGCATGTCATAGCCCAATAACAGTTTTGAAAGCTGGCTTCTTTGAATATGCATGTTTCCCTATAAATTCCTTTTTTCAGAAGATTCCATAAACATCTGTTGTCAGTCTCCCTAATTTTCCGCCCTGACTTTATCCTCCATTTCCTTGTCTCTTACCTCTTCCATTACCGCTGCATCTAATTAATTCCATTTATATATGCATCTATTCATTTACCCATGTGATTCTGCATATGTATGCATAGAACTTGATACATCACCAAAAATCAACTTGATCGTGCATGAATCTCGATTCATATTCATGTTGAAAAATTCCAAAAATAATTTCAGGATCATTTGAACTCCAATTTCAGCAAAATTATAGTCAAACTGAATGTCTCGAAGAGACGAACCCAACAACACGAAAATGGATCCATCCAAGCCCAAATGGGTCCAAATCGGGGGCCTGAATCTTTTTTGGAAGGTTCAAAGCCTAAATTAAATGACCAAATGATATACAAATATGACATGCTTATAGTTGAATCGAGCAGCTCGGCGAGACGAATCCAACGAGCCCAAGATCGCTGAATTCCAACATTATTAAGGCACTTAAACACTTAAAAAATGCTATATAATCAAGGGGATCAATATTGGTTGTCCAATAGAGCACTCAAAATCTGCTCCAGATCTTCTCTATATTTATGGGGCGTGTCACTCTCAAAAAATATATAAATAGACCTCCATTCTTTATATGAAAGAGGATATTTTTGGCTGGAGATTGGAGAGAGCTATGAGGTTTCAAGAGCTCCAACACCAACGCGGCAAACCTCCGTTGACCGTCGCCAGACCACCGGCAACTGACACTGGACTTCCACTAGGCCACCGACCACCGATGGACTTCCACTCTGTTGCCGACCACCGCCAGACTTCAACCATACCATCGTCGGACAATCGCCCGACCATCATCGGACCACTGCCCCGCCGCCGACCGTCGCCAGATTTCTCCTTAGCCTTGGACTGCATTCGGACTTCCCCCCGACCATCGTCGGACCCTCTCCCAACCGCTGACCGCCGACCGCCTCCATACTTCCCCTTGGCCGCAGACAGCCACCGGACTTCTGCCCGACCATTATTGAACCACTGCTCAGCCACCGACCGCTGTTGGACTACCATTCAACTGTCAACTGCCACCAGATCATAGTCCAGTCGATGACCGCTGTCAGACCACAACCTCGTCGACAACCGCCGGCGGACCACCACCTGGTTGTTGATCAGCGTAGTACTACCGATGGTCCCTCCATCCACCGTCGGTGGCAGCCGACTACGGTCCCTCCGACCACTGTTGCCCGCCGACTACGGTCCATCCGACCACCTTCGCCCGCCGACTTCCACCACCTACCGACTACGACCCCTCGGACCTTCGAAATGTCGCCCATCGACTTCCGCCACCTACCGACTACAATCCCTTGGACTACTGTTGCTCGCCGATTATGGTCTTTTCGACCACCATCGCCCGACGATTATGGTTCGTCCGACCGCCATCGACCATCTACTACAGTCCCTTCGACCACCGTCACTCACCGTCTATGGTCCCTCCGACCACCACCGCCCGTCGACTACGGTCCCTCCAATCTTCATCGTCCGCTGACCACGCTCCATCTAACCATCGTCATCCGCCGACTACAATCCATCTGATCTCCATTACCCAAATATAGTCCTACCAACCAAATGAATAGGCCAACGTTCTCTTGAGAATGATTCTCTTATCATTGGATTATTCCAATCCCACTATATGATGTGCTCTATATGATACTTTGAGACAATGCCTTCCCCTTACGGAAGGGCGCCATTTATAATTGACTGCGAACACTATTGAAATCATATTAACTGGATCAGTCCTTGTAGTTTTTCTCCTTTTTAGGATTTTCCACGTAAAAATCTTTGTGTCTCTTATGACTCTCATACACCTTCTCTCTTATCTGTCTGTGTGTGTTGGATCTTCGTATAATTCTATGATGCTAAACTCCATATTTCTCTACCGCCACAAATTTTTCAGGAAACAACATATCAATGAATCAAAAACTAATCTAAACTGTATCTTATTTTGGCTCGAATCAAATTCATATCAAAGTTAAAAAGGTCATTTTGCACTCATTAATTCAAAATCAGATCGAGCCAACATACTATAAGCTTGGCTTGAGACCGTCTTGAATGACTTTAAGATTGGATCAACTTGAGATCGAATCATTAATAGACACAATCTTCAATCACATATGACAATGAAAATAAGTCCCTCACTACTTGTTGAGATGTGTGATGCTGTGCCTAAACACATGATCTGCCTTTTCAGCTAACGGATTAGGGAATTTCCTGAGAGAAAACATAGCCTTTTTCCTCATATCATGGATCGTCTTTACTTTCCACCAACAAAATATTAACTTTATTTATTTATTTATTTATTTTTGAGAAACTTATGATTGTTCTTGAAATGAGAGATCATATAATATGAGACCGCCTATTATATTTGCTATGGCGGTGTTATCTAACCAAGCTGTGACATTTTTTTGAACATCGCCATCTTACAGTGAAGCAGAAGCCCTCAACAGCTCCAACTTCAGGACCAGCAGCAGTGCAACCAACTCCAGCTCTAGCTCCTGCTCCATCTAAGCCTACAGAAAAACCATCCTGCACTAAGAACAAATTCAGTGTAGGAAGATTCTTTAATTTTTTTTCATAATTTATCAAATTCCTTGTTCATAGAGCAAGCTATTTGTCATCTTTCCATTTCTGCCATTTTTCAGGCAATGCAGTGAGTGTGACCGCTTGTATCCTGTTGCGCCGTGAAAAGAATAAACTTAGGCTTCATTTATGACAGTTTTTTTACTGTTTTTTAAAGCAATTTTTTAATATAAAAATTTCTTGAACTAGAAGGATTTTTTTTTGTATTAAAAAGATGTTTTTGGAAAGCAATAAAAAAACTGTTCCAAATGAAACCTTAGATGTCAAGATATCATGCGCTGGAAAATGAGACGAGGAAGTGTATTAATCTTATAAGAAGAGCATCACATGTTTTTTATTTTCTTTCAGTGTAATTTCCTTTGAGATAAACTAAAAGTTTTTTTTTTTTGGTTATGTAGATCATCTCTTATGCTAACAATTTTGATATACTAAAGATCTGAATTTCTGTGCCGAGTTTTTTTTTTTTTTTTTTGGTTCAGCTGAAAATCTTTGCTTTCTTATGGGTCTTTAATTTGTTTAGGACGAGTGCTGTGTAAATGGAGAAATTTGGCTATGCTGGCTGATGAAGCCATCCGATTTAGCAATTTGAACCAAATTGATATTAATTTGTGTAAAGCATAAGCCTAAATTTTGACAATTTTGATTTGTTTTATTCTGACTCAGGATCATTTATCTCTGTTTTTTCATAGTTGGGTGTGTGGAGCAGAATTATTTTTTTATTAAATAAGAAAAATACCATATTATCCTACTCAATCTCAAAGACAATGATTGTATGTTGCATAATTTTTAATGGTATTGTTGAATCTAAATTTATTCGTTAGCTATTAAAAGCTCATTAAGAAGATCATTAAATAGGGTTATAAACAAACCGAGCATTTGACGAGATGCTCGTGGCTTGGCTCAATAAAGCTCATTTATGTTCGTTTGATTAGATAAACGAATGAGCCCGAACACTTTTGATATGTGCTCAGTACATTAATAAATGAGCTTGAACATCATGTCATTCGGCTCGTTGTTAAATATTATTTGATCTTTTTAATTCTCAGTCATTTAAATTATTAAAAAAATCTCGCCCAAGAAGAAAAAATTTCCCATCAAAATCCCACACCGTGCGGGGATATTTCATTTTCTTCTATAGAAGAAGAAAATTGAAGAGGGCGGCATTTGCCCTGTTGCTCGCTTTTTAATTTAATGTATTTTATTTTGTTTTAACCAGTCAGTTAAAGAGGTGTTTAAAGAGTAAACAATTGAACATGGTTTATTTAAACAAGATTGAGCTCGAATAGAAGTTAAAAATTCTTGATTCTTGTTAAACCAAGCTCGAATAGGGTCCTGACAAATGAGCTTGAACTTAAACATGTTGAGGCTCAACTTGCAGCCCTATGTGTTAGGCTTGCTCTTCACCTTTTACTTACAGGTTCAAATTAGGAGTTAATGTTGCAAAAGTTAATGATTGAATGCTAGTGAGTAGCTTTAAAGCCAATGCGAGTAGGTTTAACCGACCTTTTGGTCGAGCACGCTCTGAATTGAGTCCAAGATGGCAAGTTCATAATGGCTTTGGCAACTCAAATTCATAAGCAATGCGGTGAATTTATGTCAAATCTAACTAGTTCATGCCCTTGACGAGTTCATGCTCGAGCCAAATGAGTTTTTGATGTTCTTTCTACTGACTTATCAAGTCGCAGGGACCTGAATTAACTTAACTTAAACATTATCTTTATGTAGTTGAATGTACTCAACGTGTACCCATCGATGCTTAGCTTGGTTGGTCGGCGAGTACGGTTCGAAACCTCCAATCCCGTGCTCGATTCCCCTCAAGAGGCGGTGCCTCTTAAGTGGGGCTCAATCAAGTGCAGGCTAGGTGGTTTCTACGGTGAGTGCCTCTTATAGGTCAGCTAAGGATTAGTCATGCTGCCAAGCATCCTTTAGAGGTAGCAGCAGGGTATAAAAAAAAAAAAAAACTCAATGTGTAAATACAAAAAAATAATAATAAGAAGCATTTTAGATTAGGATTAAGATAATACAAGTCTTGCTTTAAAAATGAATGCGACCCATTGGTTTTAGTTCCCCGCATCATCTTTTCAACTTTTCTAGCCTGATTCACACTTACTCTCCGTAGGAAACGAGGCGTCACTTTAGCTTCTATATATTCCTTTGCCAGTTCCTCGCTTATGGTCCTTTAAGCTCTCCCAAAGAACGGCTCTGCTTCTCCCATGTTCTCAGTTTTGTCGATCAAGAAGGTATAAAATGGAAGGAGAAACAATCTCAGTAGGGCCATGGGGTTCAGAGGAAGGAGGAACTCCTTTCTGCCACAAGAGTGATGGCAAACTTCGAAAGGTTGCCTTGATCTACGAAGGGGGCTTCAAGTCCCTTTGTGTCAAGTATTCAACATCACGCACTACTGAATGCTTGAAATCTAATCAACTTATAAAGGTAATATCTTCTTCTCTTAATTTTGCTTCTTGGAGGGCAGTGAGATTCAGCAAGCAGAGAAGTTTACTCATAACATGTCTGAATTTCCTGACAGAATGAACAAGAAATCGTTTTCGAAGGCCCAACAAATTCGATCATTATAAAGAACGCTGATTTCAGCCAAGGAATCGAATACTGGAGGAGGAACTGGGATCATTGTCAGGCTGAAGTTGTCTCTAGTACAGGAGAAGTTGGTTGTCATTATAACTATGCGATTGTAAACCGGCGTAGAGAATTCTGGCATAGCATAGAACAGGATATCACTCGAGAGGTGTATGTAGGTGCCATTTATGATGTTTCTGCACATGTCTCAGTTAAGGGAGGTGATGGGAAAAAATTTCAGATGACTGCTACTGTTAGGATAGATAACTTTGACAGTACCACATTTTTACTGCATGTTGGAAGGTATTAGTAGTTCAACAATAATATCATCATGATCATTTGGTTCTATTTGTTTTCAAACTATGAATTTACATCTTCTATGTCATCTTTTCTTTACTGGAAAGTGTTGATATATTTAAATTGTCAACGTTTATTAATTATTTATAGTAGGAATATACACTTGATTATTGTAATATATTTTTATTATTGAGATATTAAGACACAGAGTCTTTGTCATTCTATTTTTCTTAAATTGTTATATTCCCTTGATCATCTAAATTATTTGTTTGTACCTTTAACACCTGATGCTCCTTTTGCTTATCCTTTTTCAAAATTTGCTTTCATGAAGCTTTGTTGTCTTATTGTCAGTGTGTATGTAACAAACTTGCGATGGGAGAAGCTGAAGTGCTCTTTCTCGTTGAATACAGTTGCTGAAAGAGTGGCCTTTTACTTAGAGGGGCCTTGTTCAAGTGTTGATTTGCTAATTCTTCATGTATCAATGTCTCCTGTGCCTAGGAAATTTGTGGTATGTTCTTGTAACTATGATTTGATTCAGATTTCCATTACCTGATACATTGCTACTGTTCAAATCATAAAAACAGTCAAATGATCATATTACTCTCTTTACCATTAGTCAAATGACTTCTTCATCACCAAGAATTATTATCAAATGATTTATGCTATTATAGCAACTAACAATAGATTCAATCTTAGATAAAGCTACGAAACCCGGATGAGTACTTTACAGGGATAACCGGCTACTCTAGAAAGTTGCAAGAAGGCTTGTCCGAAGTCATCTCCTGTCTTACTTTTATGAGCAACCTCCGCACCTATGGACCATACGGTACTGAACAAGGAACATTCTTCAGTTTCAAAACTACTGATGGCGAAATCAATGGATTCCATGGTACTTCTGAAAACTGTTACTTGAAGTCCATTGGCTTTCATGTAAAGCCATTTGGATCCACAAAGCCACTTGTCTTTGAAGAGCGTTCCCTGCTTGTTTCCTCATCAAACAAAAGTCCATTCGACATGAAAAAGGTCAAAAAAAAAATGCTGCTTTATTATTTACTTGCAGACTTTTTTTTTTTGGTTAAAATTGTTGTTTATCGTACCAGGAACTCATGTTTCCTACCAGTGATTGGCATCTTGATCCTGGTCCATGGGGTGGCGTGAATGGAAAGCCATTTGATGATGGTTTCAATGACAGAATAACTCAAATATTATTGACCAAAACTGCTGATTTTCTTAGCTCAATAATGATTGAATATGACTGACTTGGAGAGTTGATTTGGTCTTCTAGACGTGGATGCTTCGGGACAGACCATATAGTTCACAGGGTCAGTTTTATTAATGACTTTAGATAGCCTTTATATGATATTTTGCTCACCATTTTCCTCTTTGTTCTTGCGCTGCAGATCAAATTTGATGACCCTGAAGAGTATCTGGAACAGATTTCAGGATATTGGTCTTCCATAGATGCAAACGAACATAATGTTGCTATAACCTCCATGACTTTGTTTACAAACAAACAGAAATATGGCCCAGTTGGTGACGAAGTTGGAACATTTTTCTCCTCACCCATAGCAGCAGGAAGGATTCGTGGATTTTTTGGTAGAAGTGGAAAGTATTTGACTGCAATTGGAGTTCATATGCAGTATCTCCATGCATTTCCCAAACCAGAGCTCTGAAACAATTATCAATCGTGCTTTTCAGCAAAGAAGTATTTTTTATCTCTAACATGGAATAGAATTGGTGTTCTTCTACGCTTGTTCTGTTTTTTTTTTTTTTCTAATTGCGGAAAATTAACGCATGGATTTATAATGATCTTTGTTGGATCTATCCGTTACAACTAGTTGTAAACAGCTTTCCTCTGTCTTTTCTGTCTGTATCATGGATTGGTTCAAGGCTGGTAAAGGACTTTCATTTAAATTACTCTTATTTATCATAACCCCAAACAAACAATGAATAGCTATTGGATTTTAGTGTAACCCTTTTACAGGCATCGGAACACCGAAGGAAAAAAAAAATGAAATTTTTAAGACAAAACAACGTATGCATCATAAAGATACTAACTTTCATCTCTTTTATGGAAGACAAGGATATGTTTATATGAAGACAACAAAAAGAAATCTCTCATCAGTGAATCCTTTCAGGCAACGACTGCGGCAACAATACCGGAATATATGGCACCTGGGTCGAAGGGAGCCAGTCATTTCCCCACAGAAAACGCTCAACTGTAAACTTCTGCGCATGCGCATAGCTAATATTCTTCACCCCCTTCCACTTAACCCTGAGGCTCTTATCCGCCCCCGGTCCCCTGTTCTCCACCTCTGTATAAAAGCACGTCCTCAGCCCAAAATCCCCGAGCCATGGCAGCCACCCATTAGGATGCACGAGCGTATCGAGAAAGGACTGGATGACAAACGTTCTTGAAAACTCCTTCCACGGCCGGCCGAGGTAGGTAGGGTTCTTGGCGTGGAAGGCGGGGGGGAAAGAGGGGTCGGCGGTGATGGTGCAGTTGTGGAGGATGATTGCGGTGGCGGATTGACGGGACTTGCGGCCTTGTGCGGTGACGATGTTTTGCTGGTTTTCGAGCGGTTTGCGAACGAAGATTTGGCAGTTTTGGAAGATGGCTTTGGCGTCGCCGAAGATGAAGTCTATGGTGCCGGAGATGGTGCAGTCGCGGTAGAATTGGCGGAGGGTGTGGACGTAGAGGGTGTCTTGGTAAGCATCCATCTGGCAGCGGTAGAAGACTGAGCGGTCGGCCTGAACGAGGAGGGCGACGGCTTGGTGTTTGGCTGGACCAGCGGTGTTCTCGAAGCCCATGTCCCGTGCGATGAATCCCTCGCCCATTACCACTGCAATTTACATACATACATATATAAATTTAAAATTTGAATTTTTATGTTCATAACATCTAAAATTTTAAATCTGAATGTGTATCCATATCTAAATGCATACCGAAACTGGCGGTCTTGAAAGTGCCGACCCCATCAATGAAGTTGAGGCTTCCCGTAACCCTAGTCTGCGTTGCGCCATCGCCTACAATGATTATGTTAGTCTGGTTCCTGTACACCGTCACCTTCTCCTTATACACTCCGGTCTTCACGTATATGACAAACGGCGTCAAACTCTTAATTGGCGCCACGCCCAGCGCTGAATTAATGCTCGAGAAATCACCACTCCCATCCAGCGCGACCACCACATCCGGCTTAATCCCAGACGGCGGAATCGAAAGCAATTTCCTCCGATCAGCACTAACCCAAGCCGGAAAATCCTTCTGCTTTACAGCCTCCACCTCCTCGTCCGACAGCAACCGCCGCCGGCCCAGCACGTCAGGTAGCTTCAACCCGTCGACGAACTTCGCGAGGTGGCCGACGATCGCTAGCGCGTTGTCGGTGAGCGCCATGGAAGAATTGAGGGCCTTGCGCATGCCGGCTGCGGCGTCGCCGGTGGTGTTCTCGAAGCCGTCGAGGCAGGTCTCTTGATACGTGGCGGCGGAGTCGAGCCAGAGCTTGAGCTCGTCGACGGCTTTCGCGGGTTCGGACGTGTTGAAGCCGCCGAGTTTTTTGAAGGAGGTCTTGATGTCTTCGATGGCGTATTCCATTAGCTCGCGGCAGGTGTTGAGGGCGTCCTTGGTGCGGGGATCCCGCGCTGCCGTTGAGAGGAGCTTCGAATGCTGGAAGGCTTGTCGAAGGTGGTCCGTGGCGACCTGAAAGCAGAATGCAATGGTAAATAGATTAAATAGTTTTTTGAATTAGCAGAATGCAACGGTACTTATGAAGAGTAAATTAAAATTTTAATTGTTCAATATGTATTTATATAAAAAAATGTATGATATATGTAAATCTTTTAAATTATTATGAATAAATAATTTTTTCTAATCATAATTGTTTCACAATCGCCTCTGGTGCGGAAGCAGAATCTGTCCTGATATCTAAGCTCGTGGCTTGATATTCCTCGGTACTGAGGCTCGGTATCGTTGACGTGGTTCATTTTGATTGGTATTCAGATGTAGAGCTTGCGTTCAGATTCGGCACAGAATAATCCCTCTACAATTGATCAATTAAGCCCTTACCTGGAAGGAGAGCTTGATGAGCTCCTTGGGGTCGGTGGTGTTTTTGGCTACTTTGGAAAGAGCCGACTCGCAAATATCAGGATAGTCTGTGGGCTCGCATATGGCTTGAACTGATCTTGAGGTGCTTTGAAGGTTGGTGCTACCTGTAGTCAATGACAGAGTCATAAATTTTAAATTTAACGATAAATAAATTAATTATTTTAAAATTTTCATAAATATTTTTAATAAGTATTTATGATTCTAAATCTTAAAATTTAAGAAGGGGTAAGAAGGGTCCATTTTTTTTTTGTAAAAATTATATTTACCTAAGATAAATCATATGATATAATAAAATATTTTTGAGGGAAAAGTTAGCATCCCGTCATAAATCCGATAGATTATTCTCTGAATCATTCGGATTTGTTACGCTTTTGTTGCCATTTTGTTGCGTTTTTTGCAGAAGGACTAAATATTCAATTATGAATGCTTTTTACTACCCTTTTGTTGTCCTTTTGTAATAGCGCAACAAATATTTAATTATTCAGTAAATATTAAATATTTCTTGCCCTCTTATAAAAGCGTAGCAAAAGGGCTACAAATTTGAACGGTTCTCTCCATTTGGTGTCCTCACAGAATAATTAATCCATAAATCCACCCTTACCTGAAGGTGCTGCAGATTTGGTTGCGAAGCGATTGTGGGTGACGACTACACTGACAGCGGCGACGATGGCAACAAGAAGGATCACAGAGCCTCCTATAAGAGCCCCCTTTTTGTTTACGGCCATATTGGCTAAGGCGAGTTTGATCGTTTAGAACTGCAAAGGAGGTGATGAAGATCTTCCCCTACCAAGCAAGGGGAGATTGCATGGAGGGGGTTGGGTGGATTTAGAACGAGGAGTTGAAACTCAGAGGTGTGGCGGGATTGGCAACTTTATAGCCAGAGAGGAAAATGATAAAATAAGAGGCTGTTAGAAATGAGAAGCGATGGCCACAGATAAAATAGCAGGTTGTTGAGTCGAAAGGGAGGGGAAAACTGGGGATAATATTGGCTGGTTGATGTTCGGCTTATTTCAACGGCTAAGAGAGAGCCTACGTGGAGATTGGCTCATGGTCGGACGTTATTTTGGGATCCTGTCTCTGCTTGTATTTTGTCATATTGTTAATAGGAGTGGAGGACATGGAATTATTTTTTTATATAAATTCATATGAAAATTAAAATTTGAATGAAATTATTTATACAATAGCAATATATTATAATCAATATTTATAATGTAGTGTTTTATCCAAGGTTTTCAAAACCAGACTGGACTGGACCGGTAGGATCAACAGTGAACCGGTCCGGTTAGCTGAAGTAACCGGCTGTGTTGAAAATCGGGAATAAACCGGTCAAGAACTTGGTTGAACTGGGCGGTTCGTAAAATCACTAATCTAAGTTGTTTTTCTGCAATCGAATGGCATATGGACATTGTGGATCGGTATTAGTCCCCCATCAGCCATAGCATACGTCATACGTGACACCTCTAGTCCTCCATTGGTCCATCCAGAAGGCCTCCTCCGACCTCCCAGCCACTGGCACATGCCATACGCGACTCCACGATGACGGTGCCAGTTAGGTTGGGGAAGAAGTCACCTTTGGCAGCCTACCCGACCCGTCGAGCTCAAAGTAGTTGGATCCCGACACACGTTCTTTAATTTTTGTATTTTTGAGTAATTATTTACACATTTATGCTTGCATTGCTCCTCCAATAAGCCTCCAAATCTTATTGATAGTTTCTTGCATTCCTTCTCCTAATTTATCTATTTTATTCTATGCTTGTTCTGTTTTGATTTCGTTTGCAATCACTATAGTCAAAAAAATTAAAAATTGTAATCTAACATATTTTGATTTCGTTTGCAATCACTAGCCTATTTGAAAGAACTTCTCTCTTTACCATGGAAATGGAGAGCCAACATATATGCAGTATCCAAAGCAAGTGCTAGGCTAATAAACATGATTATAAATTCATGCTCGCTAACCATAATGTGTTAGATATATATTTTTTAATTGCTCAAACACTAACTAGTCTTTTTTTAGAGTGTATAACAGAAACTTTGCAAGAGACAAGAATCCTTGCTAATCCGGAAGTAGATTATTTTTTTGGCTTATGGTACTCTTTTTTAAAAGAATGATATAATTTCTAAAGCTGTTTTTTATTTTTCAGTCATGATGTTTTCATCTCGCAAATGCACACAAAGTGAATTTGATGATGATTAGTTAGAAATCAAGTGACGTTGATTTCTGGAAACCAAATCCAAGTCTAATCAAATACAGCTCCACCCTTCAATCCAATCTCTAGTCCAGCCTTCCGCAAACTTTCAATCAATTTTCAAATCATATACAATCAATCTCAATCATTCATTTCATTGTCATTGATGTGAATAATTCAAACTCAATGATTCAATTCCAAAATCCAGTCCAAATCCAACATTCCAAACAAATCCAAGGGTTAAGAACCTAAGTTCTGAAACACTTTCTCGATGAATTTTCTGCCACATGGAAACCCAATCAAATGACCTCTTATTTAGGGTCTATCAATTTCATATTATTTAGATACATCTCTAAGACCATCCCACCAAATTTAAACTCATGATGAGGTCCCTAACTTCAAAAATTGAATGGATTTTCAAATGCTGCAAAATCTTCAAATATTTACGGCCTATACCACTAGGCTTGCAATTTAGTATAATTTGGCCTTGGGACTCTGTCCAAACCTTCTAACCACATCCATGGCCCTTGTCATGACTTGTTTACCAATAACCTACACTTTGTTATACCCAATTTGACTCAGGGTTGACCAGGGGTCAAAATGACTAAAATGCCCTTTAAAGGGGTTTTTGGTCTTTTCCCAAAAATTCAGTATGTCTTTCCCATATCAATCTTTAAAACCTACCCCAATGGTTCCTATATAAAATTAGAAACATATTGGACCCAAACCCACCCTATGGTTTGACCTGGTTGACCAAGTCAAACATTGTTGACGGAAGTGCCCCTTAAGGGTTTAAATACCTATTTCCAACCAAATAGCCCCTCTTGATTTGAAACCTCTTCCATTGAGTTCATATGATCAATTTGAACTCAATGGATCCAATACTTGACCCTAGGTCAACATGGTTGACCAACTCAACCAAGTTTGACCAAACATTCCATACATTTCCACCCTCTCAAACCTTTTGACCAAGACTTCTTCAAACCCATTCAAACTCATGGAATGATCCATTGGGTCCTTACGAGACCCCTCTTGAAGACCCAAGCAATGGGCTCACTTGTGTCCAAAGAGAGGTTCCCCTTTAGCCAAGTTAAAACCCTAGCCATATTGGATCAAACCAATGGTGGCATTGGGCCCCCTTGACCCAACACACCTTCCCTAATTGACCCAACCCTTGGGTCAGCTTGGGTTAGGAAATAGGCTAACCCAACGTGGTCAAAACCACTATGGATTGAGCCATTTGCCAACCTAGGCCTCAGCAAATCAAATCAACACCTCTGTTAGGTGGCCATAGGTCCAAAACACCTACCCTAGCTAGCCCAGCTCTTGGGCTGACTTGAGTCAATCCCTAGGCTAGCCCACAGTGGTCAAAATCACTTTGACTTGAGTTATTTCTCACCCCAAACCATACTAGGTCCAATTGACACTTCCATTGGATGTTCCCTCACTCAACACACATTCCCTGTCCTAACTTGACCCAGGTCGCACCCAAATTGACCCTAACCGTATAGGTTTGGGTCAACCCGAGCCTACTTCCCCAATTGGGCTTCCCAAACCCAATTGAACTCACCATTGAGCTCACCAAACCTCCATATGTCTTTCCACCTCAGCTCGACCCAGCCTCTTGCCGGTGGTGGCCAGAATGAATGAAAAACCAGTTCCGGTGGTCCCCCCATCTTTGAGCTCAACACAAAGCCTTCCAAACCCTAGTTTTGTTGGGTTCAAACTCATGAGATCATGGGGAGATGCCCCCTCCCAATTGGCATCCATCCAACAGCTGGCCATATCACTCTCGGTCATCCAAGCTCGCGGCAATGGCTTGAGTAGGGAACTTTGATCTATAGTACCTCATTCGCATCCAAGCTTTCGGAAAGCCTCCCCATAGCTCTTTGAGAATTCCTCTTAATTCTTCTAGCGTTCCAACCTGTCCCAATTGTCATCCTAAGAGAATTACATTCTAGCCTCCCCCATGCATGCAGTTTTTTGTTGAGCCTGGACGCCCGGAGGCTCGTGATGGTATGTTAAAACTATTTCTATTCAAAACTAAATAAAAAAAATTAAGATAACATAGAAACTCTAACAATCTAAGAAGTAAGCTGTGAACCGCCGTGAGTTAGCATAAGTATATTATTTGCTTTTCTTCATTGTTATGCATCTCCCTGCGTACGGGTTTTGGTAGACCACCTAGCTTTTGAGGGTGCAAATATATCAATGGGATATTGTGTTATCTCTAGGAAAAAAAAAATTTCAATCCTTTTTTAAAAATTCTTTATACACGTTTTATGCATTTAATTGAGTCGATCAACATACATTGCATTAGAAACTAATTAAAAGTATCTAAAATTTTAATTGCATTTCTTTTCAAACATTTTCACTCCACATATGTCAAGGGCCCAATTAGGATCCACTCTAGACATCGGTCCAAATTCTCAAAAACTTTAATAATGTCCCTACCACTCTTTTATAAAATAATCAGACTCATAAATTTTAAATCGACTAGGTGGTTAGCTAGCTCCCCAATCTAGCGGGGCAAGTCCATATTTTGCTCTACATTAGCTAGATTCGGGTTATTACGGTGTAGTGCCCAATTTAGATTTAGGATCCGAGATAGATTTTGAATCATAAGACCTCAACCTCCAGAAATGTAATCTCAATTTTCTAATAATACGATCAAAAAATTTCAGCTGCCCAATTTAGATAAAGTCAAGATAGCATCCGCAAGAAATTTCAGCTTCAAGACTGTTGTCTTCTCTATATGTTGCAGATGTTCTTTATCCAAATATCAAGAAGACTGATGCGAGCCATCCAGAATCATTATTTTCTTTCCCGCTTGTGACTGCTCACACAAATATTTGGCCTGATTCTACCCCCCCTGTGTGAACGCCACATGCGGACCACTTTACCAAACACGATTGCGCGTCTGGCCAAACTAACATATTCGTCTTATGCTATCCTGCACTCAACCCTCCATCCGCCAGATTCCACCTCTACAATAAGCGGCTCCTTCCTTTTCAACATCTGGATCCTTCCTCCATGGCAACAAACTTTTTATTGCTGATGTTCGTGCCATGCCAGCAACCCAAATCTCCAGCCAAAAGAACTTCCAGCCACTGGATTCTTACTGCTTTCTTCTCTAAGCGATTGCTTTCCAATAGCCAACTGCATCGGTTGTCCAGTCCAATCAGCCACTATCCGTCCACCTAGATTCTCTATTTTTTTCATCTTGATGTTTCAACACCTTATATCTTTCCTTGCCTCAAGAATACTTTTGTTCTTCTTCCAACTGATCCAACCACCAGACTCTCGCCTCTTGAAGACTACTTTCACATACATTAGTTGTAGTCCTCTTCTTTTCCATCAAGAAAGTTGTTATCACAATAACAATTGGAATGGTTTTTTACAGCTGCCACATCAGCATACGAACCTCTTTAATTAACCAAGAAGAGCACGACAAGATGTCGCCTTGTAGGAATAATCAGCGACCAATTCTAGAAATAGTTATCAAATAGTGATCAAAGATCTACAGCGAGAAATGACTCAACTCTAACGAGGATTGACAATAGGGGTGTAAGTGAGCCAAGCCAACTTGAGCTTAGCTCATCAACGAGCATGCAAGTCGAGTTTATCAAGCCATGGGTTGGAGCTCGAGGTCGAGCATGACTCGGCTCCAAAGCATAATGAACAGCTTGATTAAATTAAAATATATAATAATTAATTTAAATTAATATTATATAATTTATTTTAATAATTTTAAATTTACTCAACATTTAAAAATTAAAATTCTTCAAAAAAAAAGAAAGAATTGTTTTATTTAAAATTAAAAAATTGAACTCAACAATTGAGTCAAGCTTGAGCTTTCTAAACAAGCTCAAGCAAGTGAGTCCATCTCAATTTTATGAATTTTTTAACGAGTTGAGCTCGAGCTTAGTGAACGAGTTGAGCTCAATAACAACTAAATAAGCTTAGCTCAATTAGTTAGATGCTCGACTTGACTCGATTCGTTTACACCCATAAAATAGTTGTGAAATTCATTAAGTAAAAGAAGCTAAACTCTTAAACATCGATGCGCCTTTTGGTGTAATAGTTGAAATTTCATTAAAAAAAAATCTACAGTTAAGCATGTACATCTCTGAGCAATTTTGGGATGGGTGACCTACTAGAAAGTTATACCAACATGACAAAACTTTGAGGCTCTTAGGCCAAAGCTAATAATATCTCAATAGTTAAGAGTTTGTGTTATTAGAAAATGATATCAAAACAAAACACCGGCCTAAAGATGGGAATTAAGTGTCATACAAGACAAAGTGCTTCGTCATGGGAGACAACTCTTGAATCCTATATGGGACAAAGTGTTATATGATGGGAGCCACCACTTGAACTTATAGGGGTCATCTTTAGAGTCCTATTGGTGGATGATTCTTGGATAAAGATGTCGACGAGAATGTTAGTTACTTAATTAAGTGGGAAAGATTGTGAAACCCTTTTAGTAATAGAAGCTAAACTCTTAAATATCGAGGTGCCTTTTTGTGTAATGGTTGTAATTTCATTAAGAAACTCCGCAGTTAAGCATACTCATCTTGAAGCAATTTTGAGATGAATGACCTACTGGGAAGTCACACCAACAGGACAAAACCATGAGACTCTTAGGCCAAAGAGGATAATATCTCGATAGTTAAGAGTTTGAGCTCTTACAATGATAATACTCGAATAAAGGAAAGACTTCGGTCCCCTTGTACGGGACTTTGCTGACATCCGACCCTAGGGCAAGTCTGCCCCCAAGGTGGCTTCAAGATCCTTCGTTCTAGCCAAATTTATATGAAACTCTTATGTCGTCCCTTCCTAGAACAATCTAAGATTCAACTCATCTCGTCCTGAGGATTCCTTTCATGTTAGCGGTGGTGGTGATAGAGAGGGTATCTAAGTCGATCAAATCCCTTCTTCCTACAAAGATGTATTTAAATGGACAAACTGTATGTCTTTCTCCACAACTTCGATCAAGTCCAATTTCGATGATTTTAAAGACCCGTTGTCAAAATCGTCATCTTTTCTTGTCTATGATGAGTCTGTATATAATGTATATGATGATGACATTTTCTTTAGAGTTCTTAGTTTTGATAAGCTCCCAAGAGAAAACTAGATGCTCAGCCTGAGTTATTCATGCATATCATTCCTAATAAGGCAACAAATATGCTTTCCCTTATTGATATCAAAATTAATATGATCAAATATGATCTTGTCGACAAACTTGGTACCATTATGTGTTCCAGCACAAAGGAGTTCATGGAGACGCCGGCTATTGGCTCTAATGTTAGCATGGTTAGCCAGTTTGTTGTCAAGTTCGATTATGTCCTTGAAGAGCGTTGTTTGAAAAAGCTAATTAAAAAAGTATTTTGAGTTTATTAGCTATCCCATTTTTCTTTAGACTTAGGCTTCGTTTGGGACGGCTTTTTTAGTGCTTTCTAAAACGGAGTTTTAATACAAAAATAAAAAAATTTGCACTAAAACTCCGTTTTAGAAAGCAATAAAAAAGCCGTCCCAAACGAAGCCTTAGAAGACAATTAAGAAGGAGATATTTGATGATGAGGATGAGAAAGAAATTAAGAAGAACAAGATCCTTAAGTTCATTAACAATTTTCATTGACTTTAGCTTATGCTGAAGTCTTTCATAAATAGGGAGAATGGCACCTGGTGGACCTATTTAGACTTGTTCAGCCAACCATACCCACCTCCCACCTCCTCTCTTTTGTTAGATGATATTTCTTTCTTTTATTGTAAATTTCTATTTTCTATAATAAATCTCTCCAAAGACAGCCTCACTCTATAAATAAAGAGAGGGTTATCTTCTCTCTTGTATTCAATTTTTGAGATTTGAATGAGTTTAAAAAGAATAGCAAATTTGTTCTGTTTTCTTCTGTATCATGGACTTCTCTAGGTGGTGGTCACCTTCGCCTCCTCTATCCGGCGTCAAGTAGTGGCAGGTGCTTCATTGGGTTACAAATCACAATCATCATGTCCGTCTCTCTTAGTCGGAACAGCCAAATCCTGTTCGATTCTACTTTGTGGATCAAAGAGTTATTCATTAATAACAATTCATTGTTGTAATTCAAACTCAACATCACCCAAGGTAGCATAATTGCTTTGAAGCCGGTGTGCGGGCACACTAAAATAGCAAAGGCATCCGTATGGTTGCCGACATGCGTATTCACTCTACGGAACGAATGAAATTATAACATAAATCATCTAATCGATCGAGTGATGTATTCACTTGAGTTGCCCAAAAGGCTTCATGATTTCGATCGTCATCGACAACCTATCTTTTCTTCAGCATCGACCATCATCAACAACTCATCTTCTTTGGCTTTGATCGTCATCGATAGCCCATCTTCTTCTGCAGTTCTTTATTCTTTGCGACCTGCAGACTCTAATACCAACTGATATAGTGGATCGTAGGAGAAGTGGATGTGCAAACAAAACCAAAGAACAAATACTAAACTCAAAGCAATATTATATATTCTTTATATCCCCTTACACTTAACTTTAGTTATTTATAAAACAAATAGAACATTCTAGAAATTAAAGATATATTGAATATAAGATTTATTATAACTACGATGTTCCACATCAATTATAATCTAAAATTTCATGGTCTCAAAATTCCTCTTAACAATATCCTCTAATGCTAGTCTTTCTATCCTTGCCAAATGATGCCCATCAACCTCGTCCATTTGCAAATTTTCATTCCATGATTTTCACCTCTGTTGCAAGTACCCCACACAATACAAGTTACATTCACAATAAATTTTACAATTTTCTATGCCCTTTAAAGTTGATGACTGAACTACTGTCTTGAACCCATCTTCGGTAGAAAAAGTCATGTTGATCAACGAATAGAGTATGCATAAGCTTTAAAGCTCGAGAAATAAATTGTACAACACTAGTTTTAAAATGGCATGTTTCTTTGAAGAAGAAGAAACAACCTAGAGGACTTCAACTAAGGCTGATAAAGAAGAAAAAGAAGAAACCTGCAGGATTAATGCTCATTTGGGATGGTTTTCTTATAGCTTTTTAAAACAATTTTGTAGTACAAAAATTTTTAATTTTAAAAATTTTTGTACTAAAAAGTTACTTAAGAAAGCAGTGAGAAAGTTGTCTCAAATGAAGCCTAAGCGAGGAATGCAACGGTGGATTGCTTTTGTGTTAAATAAGTTTTGATATCATATAAATAAATAAAGAATTTTGATATTAAATACGCAAAAATAAGTCCTCAAGAGTGCTATATATGTATGTAAATTCACCCTTATTTTAATTGCTTAAGATATCATCATATTCATAATTTTTGTTGGAGTATTGATAGAATTTTCATCCCATAAAAAAAAAATCACTTATATATCATAATGATATGGTAATTAAGGTAGACATAAGGTACTCTAAGCCCCATTAAGCTGAAAACTAGTTTGATAATTGTCAGTCTTTAGCATCTCTAGTTTCATCATCAACTCAACAACCGATTTTCATTTGCCCATTACCTGAAAGCTAGATAAGGAGCGAGAGACAATATTTGATGATACTATTAGACAATAATTGGTTTTCTGGAATAATATATTTGTGATATGTCCTAATTTTGTAGAAATGTGAATCATTTATAGTATTTAGAACAATCTAGTCATTTCTAATTGAACATTTCAAATCCCCATAAGCATTGGGAAGCTAGTGGTGGTGATTTGATAGTGATCTCATGGTGTTTAACAATATCTTTGATTGATAAGTGGAGGGTACCAATTCAGAACTCTAGATGTCATGAGTCCAATGAAATTGACTGATCAAAATTTCAACTATTTGATTGTAATAATAATTTTTTTTTAAAAGGAGTGCAACACGAGGACTTCCCCGGAGGTCACCCATCCTAGTGCTACTCTCGCCCAAACAAGCTTAACTGCGGAGTTCTGATGGGATCCGGTGCACTGGTGCTGGTTTGATCGCACCCGATTGGAATAATTTTAAAATATTTATGAATCACGTTTAGGTTACTAATAATCTACGGCAATAGACAAAATATAGGCCTATGAAGCCAACCTAATGTCTCAAATGACTTTTGAATTAAATCCTTATGAAAGCTACAATAATTCTACAAAATGTTGAGATCATAGTTTGGGGGAAAGCAAAAAAAGTAATAAAATTAAAAAAGGCCCATTCTTATCACCAAAACAAGCCACAAATAAACACAAATTTTTATTCAAAACCAAACACCTGTGGAGAAAATCGAAACATAGGGAAAACACAAGAGACAAATACTAGAAGAGAATCACTCTTTTGTTCTCTGAAGGAAAAAGAAGGAAGCTCACTCATATAACCCGTACAACAAGCCACAAATAAACCATCAGAAACAAGACTACTTGAGATCAACAACAACTATCATGTTTTTAGGCATAAGCTGCTGGATTTGCAATCAGATATGCTTCAACTGCCTTTGTCATCATAGACAAACTTGCACTGATCTGTTCTTGCTCTTCTGTACTGAGAGGAGTATCATCCAAAGTTTCATAAAACACTGTGGTCTTCTGCAAGTTTTCACCATTGTTCCCAACATCAAGCTTCATTTCAAAGGAGTAAGACTTGAGCCTTAAGCCAATGAGCCCACCCTCAATGATGGACTGTTTTAATATGTACTTCTCATTGTTCAGTTCCTCAGTTTTTGTCTACAATGAAGCGAAATTCCTTCACAGCTGCAAAGAATTGAGGAACTTGTTTACGTTTTTGCATAATATAGATTGACGATTATAGATTAATTTGGAAGGGTTTTTAGTTCTTCAATTTGGCCATGGAAACTTATTAAGCAGTGAAAGGAAATGAAAAACTTAAATCAATGGCTGCAATTCATAATCAACCAATAAAATATTACGATTTCATTTCATTTTATCCGCTTTACTTCAATCCAAACAAAGCCTAAAAATCTGAATATGTTCTATTCTTAGTAGATTTGAATTAAGGATATCCAAGCACTAATATATTGGGCTTAAATTCAGGTTTCGTTTGGGATGTCTTTTTTACTAGAAAACTGCTTTAAGAAGCAGTAAGAAAACCGTCTCAAACAAAACCTAAATCTTAGATATTTCAACCTCTTAATTAGTAATATCATGACAAATAATTCAATTAAAAATCAGCATCTCATACAGTTCCTATGAGTTTTGATTGATCATCGAACAAAATTTAAGAGCAGTGACTAGTTAACTCAAAAACTATTCTGTACGTGCAGACCCCATATGGTGTCCGGAGACCAACAAGAATGTGCCGCATCACTTTTTTTTTCGGTATCGGTGCTCGATACTGCTATGTACCAGGTGACGTGGCACGTTCTGGTTGGTCTTCGGACCGTCCAACGGAATAATTTATCCTAACTCCTACAGAAGGTTGAAATAAGTTCTTATGTGATTGGATTCCCATATCACAAATAAAAAAAAAAAAAATCAGTGCCTCTTACAAATTAGCTTAAACGTTTGAATTCACTACATAAGGTTCAATTTGGAACAACCCAGTGTTCCTCATTCCAAATATATATCATCATATCTACTTTTTCCTACAAAATCACTGAAATTTGCACCATTTAAAAGTTATATAATGCTATGCCTGTTTATAATGCGATCTGAAAGATTTCTGGAGTAATTCAAACCTTCAGAAAAGTGAAACTTCTTGACAGTGCCAGCTCCACCATCACCTTCAAGCAGCTCAACCTTCGAAATGAAATCAGGCAAGAGCTTTGGAAGAAGATTGTGAGCATCAAGAATGCCTGCTTTCCATAATCTGTCGGGTCCAACGGTCGAAACTTCCTGAAAGGTGAAGGAACCTGAAACCATGATGCTGCAAATATTTCTGAAATAGCAAGTAGAGTAATTTAAAGCCTTGATGTGTGAATGACTGGCAAAACAAGAGTAGATTTATATTTGTGGAGCGAGGATCGAAGTAGGCGTTGGCTGTAATTTCTTAAGATTTTTTTTTTATTTAATGTGTATAGTAGGTTTGGATTCGGATGAAGGTGAAGCAAAGTCAAGGAAATTGGAAATTGGGAGCCACAAGGCAGATTATTTTTTAGCTAATGTGTAGAAATTGGAGAGGAAGTAGGGCGACTGCTTCAGTAGTGCTGTTTTTAAAAGGAATGGTTGGTTTGATTATGAATATATATATATCATACTTTCTTTTCAATTGCAAAGTAGAAGCTTATGCTGAGGGAGATTAGGGGTGTCAAACATGCCAATTTATTACATGCGATCATAGTAGGTTGTCCGAAAGTTAATTAGGACACACCATGTCATCAATTTGCTATGAATTATTATTGTGTACCACTGTGTATCGTGACGTGCTGTGTCCTGATTGACCTCCAAGTGGTCTGATGACACATAATAATTTCTCGTCAAATATGATCCAACCCAAACTCAACCTGATCCAAAAAAAAAAAAAAAGATTCAAGTTGTCCTATTTAATAAACGGTCCTATTCAAGTCTGAAATTCCGACATAATTATTAAACGGATTAGTTCAACATGACCTGTGAATTTATTTTGACCCAAAAGTGACATGTTTATTATTTTTCCAAATTCTTTTACTTATTGTTATAATCTTCTTATGTTTTAATCAATTTATCTAAACTTTATGATAACAAGTACTTAGAAAAAAATTAATCATAATGGGTTATGAGGTCACGTACGGATCATTCGAGTTGTCGGCAAGTCGAGTTTGGTTTCATCATTTTGACCAGTTTATTAAACGGGTTGGGTTTGGTTGGGTTTAGATAGAGTGAATTTGGGTTTGATCAATTTCGTGTTGGAGATGAACTTGACCTATTAATTCATTTTGGCACCCCTAAGAGAGACATTTTCTGCGATATACAAATATATTTATAAATAAAAATAGTTACCTTGATTGTTTTACTTAATGATATCAAAATATTTTGCATTTTTAGTTCCAACTCCTCAACCTAATTAGTTCAGGAAATTATTCCTGTAAAGACCAGGAAATTTTTCAATTTTCTTATTAATTGATGCTGACACTCAATTTTTAAATTGAATAAATGGATTAAATGCGACAAAAACAATACAAAATCCCCTCCTCGTTCACATTTCCACAGAAGGGTTGTTGGCCATAATAATCTATATCTTAATTAGTCAATGACTGGAAAACCACCTTAAAAAATTTGTTATTGGATCAAATGCATCGATCATGACCCCTCACTAATCAATTACTTCTCAATCCACTTAGGCTTCCTTTGGGACGGCCTTCTTAAATTTTTGTACTAAAAAGCTGCTTTAAGAAGCAATAAGATTTTTTTACCGAAAAGATGCATTAAGAAACAGTAAAAAAGTCGTCCCAAACGAAATCTTAGGTATCGTTTGGGACAGCTTTCTTACTATGATTTTTTAATATAAAAAATTCTAATTCATAAAATTTTTGTACTAAAAATTAGTTTAAAAAGCAATAAATAATCTGTCCGGCCCAAACGAAGCCTTAAGATGCATAGGATTTCTTCTGCTTTGTCAAAATCCTTTAAATTAAGGAAAAATAAACAACTCATATTTTTCATGAGAAAATATATTTTTTACTTCATAGGTAGGAAGATATGCTTGTAAAGTTTATTTGAAATAGTTTAATTTTATTATTTATAATTTGAAAATTGTTGATGTGATAGTGAATGAGGGGGATATTTTATTGCTTTTGTATTATTTACTTTGGTCACATTAGAAAATTTGTTACACCAAATCATATTATATGACAAATATAATTGGTTTAGAGGTTGTTAAGTTTGTTGAAAAAAAAAATATAGAATAAAGTATAAATTAAATGTAATGTACTCTAAGAATAAAATATAAATTAAATATTTTTTTTTAATGTTTGGTTGAGTGTTTACAAAGGAAAGTAAAAATAGTATATTATAAAAATTTAAGGGTTGTTTGGTTGTTTATAAAATAAATGTAAGAGGATTATTATTATTTTGATTAGTTTGATGTATAATGTGGAGTCTAATAGAGTATTGGTGAAGTGAAGTAATGTGACTATTCTATATCTCAGAGCACATCAAATTGAAAAACCAAACATATATAACAAATGATTATTTTCACCATTTTAATCATAAAAATAAATAATTGTATCTAGAATAAAATTAATAGTTATTTAATGATATAAACAAAATGATCATCGCTACTTCATGAGTTCAAAATACATGTGATGACATGAGTTCAAAATATTGATACATTCATCATAAATACATCCCAAAATCTAGTTAGATGTGAATAAATGATAAGAGAGTGTATTTATGATGATAATACTTGTGACTATTCTATATCTCAGAGCACATCAAATTGAAAAACCAAACATATATAACAAATGATTATTTTCACCATTTTAATCATAAAAATAAATAATTGTATCTAGAATAAAATTAATAGTTATTTAATGATATAAACAAAATGATCATCGCTACTTCATGAGTTCAAAATACATGTGATGACATGAGTTCAAAATATTGATACATTCATCATAAATACATCCCAAAATCTAGTTAGATGTGAATAAATGATAAGAGAGTGTATTTATGATGATAATACTTGATGAATCATAACATGTAACACATAAATCAGAACATGTTTCACATTTATATATCACATTTCTCCAATGACTTTTTATATCTCCACTTCCACTTTATTATTCTACTAGATCATATTAATCCAAATTTCTTATAACTCCACTTTCACTTATGCTTCCACTCGATCATCTTATATCTATTCATGCATAGTATCTGCACAGATAAAGGAATTACTTGTGTGCACATGCTTTTGTAAATCAGCTTGTATTGACATAATATAAAATAGTCGCAACTAAAAACACATCATTTCTCCTTCCTATAACACCTATAAAATTAGTGTACTATTTAACCCATTCTGATCAGACCAGATTCAAGGTAATCAATTAATTTTTTTTGCATTTAAACTTTTATGGAAGTCTCTTGAGAATATTATGTGTGGATGTGAGAGTATGCATATGTTCTTAAATGGGTCTCGAGGGTTTGTTTGTAAGATTGCACAAGTCTCTTCGGGCACTATGAAGTTTGGGGTTAGCGGCGCTCAAGTGCCCATGCTCTCAAGATATTTGGAAAATAAATCAGCGCAGCGACACTAAGGCAGAGTTGCGGTGTTGTGGGCTATTTAAGGGAGTGTCGTGGTGGGCTCTACATGCTTATGTGGTGCTAACTAAATTTTAATAATAAAAAATAAATTTACATTAAAATGCCATTCATTTTCTTCTTCGAAGGTAGTTTTTGTATGGAGAGAGTGGGAGAGAATCCAAGTGAAAGAAAGTCATATTTGGGCTACTTTGGGTCATTTTCAACAGACGACCTAGTTCTGAATGTTACTTGGATCGAGACATGTGATATCATTCCTATCTGAGACTTCATTTGGGACGGCTTTCTTACTCTTTCTTAAAGCAGCTTTATAGTATAAAATTTTTTATTTTTAAACTAGAAAGTTGTTTTAAGAAGCAATAAAAAAACAATCTCATATGAAGCTTTAGTCTTTAAAAATATGAAGATTTCTAGAATTCTCTAATTTCATTTATAATTCCATTAGCAAAAAGTATGGATAACTTGTTATCTGCAAAACTTTTGCCACTTAACTTTTAGTATGTTATAAAGACACTGATCCTAGACATTTAGATTTTTTTTTTTTGAAATTTTTACACCGAAAATTTTGAGAATTACATACATTATTTTAATTGACTAAAAATAATTATGACGCTAATAAATAAGATTGTACTACAATTAAAGCTTTAAGATAATATTTTGAACAATATGTAGTAATTTGATTATGTTCTAAAACAACGCATTTCTACTCAGTTATATATTTAGCTGCTCACTATTATAGCTTTTTGTGAAATTATAGAATGAGTTTATTTATATTTTAATTACCGCAATGCAATAAATTAGATGCTTAATTGGTTGATATGTATGATTCTGAAGAGATCTGATGTGGGTGTAACGAGATATGTTCTAGTGCTTGCACGCATGTTCTGATATTATATTCACATATATTCTATTTTGGTGTTGACATTAGGAAGCATAAGGGCACAAGAAAGTTATTACTTTCTGTTCTAATATATAAAGTGCTTGTTTATTTATATTTTTACAATGCTAGATAAGTTTTTTTATAGCTGCAAGTACAATTCTATTCAATATAGTGATTTAATATATAGTATTTTAAACTTAACTACAAACTTTATAAATATTTTTTTTTTGAAATTTAGATTGGTAAAATACGACCTACTGAGTTATGTTAGCTTGCAATTATTTCATCTTCTTTTTTTTAGGGTCTGAGACAAGGAAAGGGTTAGTTGAGTAGCAGTATCTAATATGAGTCCCTAGAGGTATTTCTTTTATTTCATTTATGTATAATCATGACTAGTTATTATTCTACACTATTTTGTATTGAAGTCTATAACCATGTATTGTAGTTATGCATACATTTTGATGATAAATAAGAAGTGAATTTTATTGATGAGTTTATTTTTAGTATACTAGATATTATTAGTAGTTCAATGATTAATTTTTTTGATTTAAAGTTAAAATTTGAACGAAAATTCTGAAAAGTTTCCATAACTTGGATATTAGGAATCGCTTGTTGCAAACCAACATGATATGACAGAATGATGGATTTTATGGCAAATTGATGGATTTATTTAATTTGCTTATTGAACTATTTTTCTATTGCATATCATATTGGTTTTACTTATAATTATTGTTCATGCAAAGATGTATTAATGTGCATTTACTATTTATATTGATGGCATAATAATTGATATGGGATTAGACTGATCATGCATGTTGATCCTTTGGTCTTGCATTTAATGCAATGGTAATATTTTGTTACTTGTTATGCATTGTGAGCTCATTATGTGATTTTATTGATTTCGGGTCATGGAAAGGGTTGGGATCCTTCTGAGTCAGGCTGATCCATATTATAAAGTTTCTTTTATTTTGTTATGTATTTTCTTTATTTTTTTTATTGTAAGGAGTTTGAAATAGATTATTGATTATATGTGATCTCATGACTATTATAAGTGATATTTTGATGAATGAATATAGTGAAAGCTTTTGATATATACGATTTTAGTTGCTTCTATTAGAAATAATTTATATTAAATGGTTTCTAAAGAAGCTTTAGTAGATGGATCAAAAGAAAAAGAAAAAAAAAAAAAAAGATATTTCCTCCAATTTAGAACTTGGGGTGTTACAAAGAATGCTAAATTTAGGCTGCTCCGGGTCATTTTTAGCTTATAGCCCAGTTTTGAGTTTTGCTCAAATCAAGGTAGGTGATATTTTGCATATCTCAGTTTTAAAAAAATATGAAAATTTTTAGAACTTTTTTTTATTTAATTTATAATTTCATTAGAGAAAATGGGGATAAATTATTATCTATAAAATTTTTAGTACGTAACTTTATGTATATTTTAGAAATAATTATCCTAGATATTTAAGTATATTTTTTAGAAATTTTACATCAGGAATTTTGGGAATTTAATTATTTTAATTGATTAAAAAATAATTATGATACTAAAAAATAAGGTTTTACTACAATTAAATTTTTATGATAATATTCTGAACAATCTGTGATAATTTGGTTATGCTGTTAAATAGCACATTTCTACTTAGTAGTACATTTAGCTATCTATAATTATAGCCTTTGTAAAATTATATAATGAGTTTATTTATATTTTAATTGTTGCAGTGTAATGAATTATGTACTTAATTGGTTGAAATGTGTGATTCAGAGGAGATATTATAACGACCCAAGATCCGTGTAGCGAAAAGATTCATCTGATCGATCATTCATTTTCTTTTTTTTTTTCTTTTCTTTTTTTTCTTTTTCTTCATCCGTTATTCGTATCAATATATACATCCAGAGCCATAGATAATTACATTACAGAAAAGAAACATCAGCGGATACTATAATTCACATATAGTACAATCAGAGAACAAACAAAAGAGAGTCCAAAAGAAATAACTACACTAGCCACACAGGCTACAAAAGAAAGCCCACCCAAGGCTACAAAACAAAAAGCTGAACTCGACAGAAAGATCTTCAGACTGGAGGCCCTGCACCTGAAATATTAACCACATATAATGAGCTTACAAAGCCCAGCAGGTCACCAAAGCCTACAACTGAAATCAAAGCACGATCGAAACAATATGCAGGTCAATCGAGTCAAGTCAGCTATGATCAATGAATCTATGCAGGTACGAAAATCAAATCAAAGCGAATCAATCAATACTCAATAGTCAATACGGCGGCAACAGAAACGTCACAGCTATCAAATCAATAAGTGCTTTCAGTCAATATCTATTCATCGTAACCCTTTTCTGTCAATCAATATTATCAGTTCAATCAGTCGTGTCGTCTAGTCAATTCATTGCATCTATTATATTCATCTTATCAATTGAATATCTATTTCAGTCAATAGCAATCTATAATATCAAATCAATCAATAACTGACTCGTGTCAGAACGTACTCTTGCAACAGTCAATCCAATTATGTTCAATGACACTACGACGGATTCAATAATGACGACGTACGATGCTACAGTAGGGAAATCATCTCAATCAATAAAGCACTTTCCAGTCAATTATATCAATCAGCTCAAGTCCCAATAAACAATCGAATCCAGTACGGCGAAAGATCAATTGAAAATCAAATCAATAGAATGAAATCATCAGGCCAATAGAAATCAAAGAAATCAATTCTACGATAAATCAAATCCATACGGCATTCAATCAATCCATCGATAAACGGCACGACGAGAGTCAATGTACGGCACGACGAATCAATGTATCAGTATATCAATAACCTATCAGGATCTGTCGTATCAATAATATTCATATGTCAATATCATATCTATATCAATGTCGATATCGGTATCTATCATCGATACAATCTATATTCATGCCGCTGTCGATATCTATCAATACACAGAATCCATATCAATATCGGTGCCGGTGAATCAATACAATCTATATCAATATCAGTGTCAATCTCTATGACTCAATACGCATGATCCATATCAATATTAGTGCCGGTATCTATGAATCAATCAAGTCGAGAAAATCAATCGGAAAAGCAATACGATAAATCAATAAATCCGTCAAATCAATCAATCAATCAAATCCAGTCTATACTATCAAGTCGATCAAATCAATCGGAAGGACAATACGATAATCTACAGTAGCAAGTCGAATCAATGCATAAATCGATGGTATCAATGAATCTATGAATCTATGTCGTCCATGTCCATATCAATATCAATATCAATAATCAATAATCAATAGTAGTATCAATGCTCGATGATCAATCAATGAAATCAATCAATGAAATCAATGAATCCGGATGTTAAGCAATCAATTCGAATCAATAAATCAATGCATAACAGGAAATCCATACGATGCACATGCAATTCCATACAATGGTCTTACTCGACAAGCACAAACACTAGCTATGATCAACCAGGTAAACTGGCTATTATCAATAGTGCTGTTGTAGAATCCGTATTGCTGTTGTAGATATCTGCACGTTGGTTCTATCAAGAAGAGTCGTCACTCTTTTGCCCGTCGGCATATAAAACTCCTTATAACTCCCAATCGTTATATCGATGATCTATGGTCTATGATTTAAAGGAAAGCCCGTCGGCCCACCATCCTGTACAGGTCAATATCTATCTTCAACCAACGTTCAACCAGGTTCCCACTTGTCTTTCAGTATCAATCAGTCAATGCAATAATCGATGCAATAATCAATAATAAAGAAATCTAAAATGATCATATCAATAGTCATGCATATATCAATTCAATCTATCAATTTCAACCAAATCAGAAATCGTACGAAAATCGGGCAGAGTAATGGCAGTCGGTCACATTTACACAAAAATCTCCAAAAATTACAATTCACCAAATTAATACAGAATGTGCACAACAACATTCTAAGACTATTCTTCTACTGCTCAAACCAGTTTGGACATCATAATAAATTGCAGTCAAAATAAAACTCCGCAGAACCAAAACGAACCGGACGAAATCCGCCAGAAAATAATCAAAACGTGCAGAATAATCACGTCTACAACATACCAAAAGTTACGCGGTGAAATCTTCGCCAGTACCAAACCGGGTACGAAAATCGCTTACAAAAACACAAATCTGAGCACCATTTCGCAAAATCTCAAAATCTCTGAAAACAGAAGTAGGGTTCGAAATCCTTATAGCGAGACAAACAAAATATCCAACAGCAACGAACGACGAAAATCGCTCCGCGGGCCCCGAAATCGGACTTCTTCCTTTGCTTTTCTGCCCTTTCTCTCTCCTCAAAATATCTGATTTATAAAAATGTTTTCTCTCTCCTCAAAACGAGCTCATTTTCTTATATCATTAGTGGGATCGGCCCGGCCGATCGCCACATCGTCCCGGGACGATCAGACCAAAATTGATCGTCCTGGACGACTCCCAGAACTATTCTCAGGATGATATTTTCTACAGTGTAGATCGGCCTGGACGATCTCAAATCGGCCCGGACGATCCTGGGAAAAATATCACTTTTCCCAGCAGCTACAGCAACAGCAAAGGAACGAGGTCTCACAGATATAGTGTGGATGAAAGGATGTATGTTCTAGTGCTTACATGCATGTTCAGATGATGTTATATGCACATTTTATTCTCGTGATAACATTGGGTGACATAAGAGCTTGAGGAGAAGTTGTTACTTTTTGTTCTGATATACAAAGTACTTGTTTATTTACTTTCTACATTGTTATATAAGTTTTATGATGTTTGCAAGTATAAATCTGTTGAATATAGTGATTTAACATACATTGTTTTAAACTCACCTGCACACTTGATAAAATAATTATTTAAAAATTTAGATCGATAAAATATGGCATACTGAAATGTGCTAGCTCACAATTATTTCATCTTTTATTTTCAAGCTCTGAGAGAGGAAAAAGGCAAGTTGAGTAGCAATGTTTGGATCTGATATGAGTCTGCAGAGGTTTTTTTTCCTTTTGATTTATGTATAATTATGGCTAGTTATTATTCAACTATGTTTTGCACTTGGGTCTATAACCATGAACTATAATTGTATATACATTTTGATGAAAAATGAAAACAAAAAAATTGTGGATGAGTTTATTTTTAGTACACTGGATGTTGTTAGTAGCTATGTGATTATTTTTTATTTAATGTTAAAATTTGGAAAAAATTTTTTGAAATTTTTCAAAACTTAGACCGTCAGATTCGCCTGTTGCAAACCAACATGATATGACATGCACAGTATGAGAGTCCTATCGAGTTAGGTTGTGAACCATTCCCTACATTTTCATCACATAAACATGAAAAATATCAACATATAAAACATGTAAAATCATTTTTTAACATGAAACAGAAATATATAATCTTTCAAATATATGACAGAGTTAGTTCTGTGCACGGGCTGAAACTTGTTGGTAAAACTTGTATAGACATTTAGCAGTAACAATTTAGAAAATCATTTTGTATGAGGGTCTTATCGAGTTAGGTTGTGAAACATTCCCGACATTTTCATCACATAAACATGAAAAATATCAACATATAAAACATGTAAAAGCATTATTTAACATGAAACATAAATATATAATCTTTCAAATATATGACAAAGTTAGTTGTGTGCAATGGGTGAAACTTGTTGGTAAAATTAAACTTGTATAGACATTTAGCATTAACAATTTAGAAAATCATTTATAGCATCATTTTGAAGCAGTTATTATTATGTAGTAATTTTTATAATTATTAACATACTTTCAAAAATACTTAAAATCGTGTGCAAATGAAAATGCCTGTTGGAAATTTACATTTTTCCTCTTAATGTGATCATAATGTTCCATTCTACCACTTATCAAAAGTTACACAATGAAATTTTTTAAAATCTCCATAAATTTGTGTTTATATAAACCTAATCAATTAAAATGCAAAGAATACCCACACATGTATTAAAATTAAAATCAAATATAGGGCAACAATAACTTATCTCGAATGGATAACTTTTCAACAAGCATATTAGACAAAATTGGTACTAAGACTTCCAAATACAACTTTCTCTCTTTAAAATTTTTCTCATTTTCCCCCTAAGTAGCTTCCTCTAATTTAAAAAATGAATTTTCATAAATAAATTATGATATCTATAAACCCATCGTCTTAATGCCACCATTCCCAATGTCCCAACGCTCCTAAAACAAAATTATAAACACTTAAATAGAGAGCCTGATGCCGTAGCTCCCTTTTCCAACCTTCGCAACACCGCCAGGTGAAATTCAGAATTAAACATATACTTCAATGCAGTGCTAGCCTTTAAGCACTACATCACTTTCAAGCACTTATCAATTTACAGCGAGGGCAATGTTATAGCGCTGCAACGTTCCTAATGAGAATTTTTCTACTTGATACAATTATTTTTCCAACTCAACTGCAATCCTCTTTTTGATAGAAGTTCATCTTAAAAAATTCTAAAATTTCATAGAACCTTAATAGATACTTAAGGAACTTAAAAATATTACCAAATTTAATTCAGGTCATTATAGGTGGAGTCAGTGCTACATGAGCAATCATTACAATGATAGTGATGAATGACGAGAGAAAATATCATATAACATAAATTTAATACAATTTCCTTATGTAACATTTCTAACTCACTTGGACTTATCACCTTTGCACACATTGGTTTTATAAATCATGAAATGCCGACCATGATTCTCACCACTTTGTTTGACGGATGGACTTAGGGCACCTAGTAAAATATCATCAATTAGAAGATGACAATCATGACATTTTAGGCTTGTTATTTTTCACTTTTAATATTTTTGCACCTTAAAATATTTGATGAATACCCTTTAGGTAATTTCATATTTTTAAAACTTCACAAAACATGAATATGTCCTTCTTTGACATTATAAAAGGGGCTGCTGGTAAGACATGACTATAATCCTTAATAATATGAGAATGTTATTCGGACTTAACACCAATTTGAATGAAATATTATTTGCTTACAAATTGTCTTTAGATTCATCAAGATCTAGCAAAGTTGCCATAAAATTATCGCAAACATTTTTTCTATATGAATAACAACAAAATTATGAGGTATTATGTTATATTTCCAATAAGATTAATAAAAAAAATTGATTTCTTCTTTCATTTGGTGGTCGTGTACTTGTATATTTAGATGTGATAACTTCATATCCTCTCTTCAAGGTTATTAACCTTTCCTTACTGGTTTTACCAAGTGTAATATGATAGTTTTACGTTCTATCATAATTTTACTACCATAAAATCTCTTTGGTGTATACTTAAGTTTATCCATGCTATCAAAGTAATGCTTCTATGTACGAAATATGTGAGATGTTGTAAGCCAACGTCGATGCCAAAAGAAAGCATATTTTTACTCTTATACAACCATAAAGATTAAGTATTTGGTGCACAAAATGGGCAAGCAAATATCCCATTAGTTCTCCACCCATAAAACAACTATACACAGGAAAGTCCTTAATAGTCCACAATAATGATGCCCACATAATCATAAATTGTTCATTAATTTCATCGTAGCATTGAACAACTTCTCATAATTATTTTAGTTCTTGAATTAGATGTTTGAGATAACTGTTAATGTCACACCAAATATTACCATTGAAATAATAAAAGATGACTATTTCATTCCAATCCACAGAGACATATTATAAGAGACTAAGATCACCTACTAAATCCTATATACTACTTATATTATTAAAGATTAAAGCGATCATTGGCTAAATCAAGACGAACATTATGTTGATCCAAAGTAAAATCAACATAACAGGAATCAAATGATTTGCATGCTTCTCCATCAGCTGAGTGTGGCAACATACCATATATGTTTCTATCCGTAGCATGCCAAGTCATCTCACATGCAAACTTTTTCTAAATAATCCTTGAATTCAATGAATTAAAGAAAATATCAAACAATTTTATCTATCTTCATTTGAAGTTTCTTTCTTTGTGTGCAATATTACTTTTCTAAGTTCTAATTGAGGCCCATCTTGACGCTCCACAAGTACGACATGCACCTGATCAAATTTATCTCCCCAGAAAAACATGCAATTGTTAGAGCATGGATAAATTTCTATATAACAAAAATCTAGTGTTCTTTTTTTTTTTGTATGAGATTAAACATGAAAATTGATTTTCTTAATTAATCATATTTAAAAAAAGATGAAAATTTGATTTCTATGTTTGAAAATAACAAATATGCATTTTAATTTTGAAAAATCATACTAATGCACATGATCACTCTAAATGATGTGTTTGAGTAACCTCAAAAATTTCAAAGTCATTTAAGATATTTTTCTTGCTTATTTATTGAAATATTTACTTAATTATTAAAAGTATGAAAATATCCTAAATAAATTAGTTAATATACAAAATAGTGGACACACTTTATGAAATGTATTTCATAATCATATGCATGCACCAAGGATAATTTGGTAATTTTTATTTTTATTTTAAGGATAATACTAAATTTCCTATCAAACAACAATAAAAATTTCTAAATAATTATGGAATGCTACTTTCACTATGGTAAATATCCCCATATTTAATTAAAATAATTTGAGACATTTTAACATTTTTATTATTAAAGAATAGATGTTTTCAATTACTAAAAATATAAAGAAACCACAAAAAAAATCCAAAATAACTTAGAGAGTTGCAAACATATGCCAAAATCATTCCATGATTTTTTTAAAGTGATTTTAGTTAGGCATATTTAATTATAATTTTTTAAATAGTTAAATATAGTATTGTAAAATCACAACTCACAATGCAATTCTCTTTAGACCACCCTAGGAAAATTATGGCATGCTTATATTAATGTAATTAATGTACCATAAGAGTTTTAAAATAAAAAAAAATCATTTGGTGCTTAGTTAATTTTAAATAGCGAATAATTGAATTTTAAAAAATAGAAATGCCATGCACATTGCTCAAAAGATTTTAATGGAATCTGCATAATTCAATGTATTTGCAATATAAAATTTCAAGCTATTTCATTCAATATTCAATCCACAATAATATCCAAAGAAAACCATAAATAAATAAGCTTGTATTAATTGGAATCATTTGATCATTTGTTAAAAAAAAATGATAAGCCCTAATTTATTCTCTCTCATATAAATTGGAGTTTGTGAACAATCAAAACCTCTAAGTGTTGCACATCCAATTCATCCCCTCTCTGATGAGGCCTCAACTAATAATATATAAGGTTACAATACAATAGTGATAATGCTCATATATTAGTCTAAATAAGTCATTATTGCAAATTGCTTAGGAAATGAAGGCATGCCAAGATTTCAACATATCCATGAAGGTAAATATTGTTCAAATAATTTAAAAAGTTTAAAGTATGTGCTGACATACCTCTTAGACCGTGGAGAGGTTGGGTGAATTATTCTGTGCGTACGCCTAACGCCGTCAGGAGATCAATCAGAATGCGACACGTCACCCCTTGCTCGGTACCCGATTAGTTACTGATTGGTACAGAGCTTGATACCACTGACGTGACACATTTTGATTGATCTCCGGATGGTGAATTGCGTTCGGCGTTAGCACAGAATAATCTCTCGAGAGATTGAGGGGCAATCTAGGCCACTCACATTGCTAGTGTTATTGGTGTCGGATATGTTTAACCATAATTCAACACTAAAGAGTCAACATTTTGTCCATACTATTTGAGTAGGTAGAAATTTTCCTTGGTGTATATGATAATTTTAATATTCATATGATTCATCACAATTTTTACCTAGCTCTAAATTAGTAGTATTTTTTTTATTATTTTGAGTTTTCTCAAAATTTTAATTAATTTTGTAGAATGAAGAAAGCACCTATGACTTTTTATATTATGATAAAATAGTTTTCTATTATATGAGATTTATAAGAGACCCCTACAATAATCTAATTGAATCACGTTTGTAGGAACTTTTATTTGGTTCGGTTGATCAGATGCAGAGAAACATCCGGTTGTAGGTAAAATCCCACCTATATCTGAGAAAACTCGGTACATTTTGGTATAGGCGATATTTTGCCTACGACCGAATGTTCCTCTGCATCCGGTCGGAAGACGTAACCTAAAATTATAACTTGAAAAAGAATTAAAAGAAAGCCATTCTTTTCTAGTGCATGCTAGGTATCGATCACATTAAACTCTTCCCTCTTCTCTCTACTCGCGCTCTCACCTCCCTCGTTTCTCCTCACGCTCTCACCTCCCTCTGCCCATGCTCATCAGGTGCTCGCCGATCACTAAATCCTTCAACCCCTAAAACCCTAACACCGATTCCAACCTCAAAAATTACTCAACAACAGTACAAATAAGGAGGAAGAGGAAGACGAAGACAAATCAACAGCCTAGGGCTCCCTCCCCCCGCTTCAATGGAGGACCCGGAAGGGACCCTTAGCTTCGACTTCGAGGGCGGTCTTGATGCTGTCGCTCCTCTCGGCGTTGTAGCGGGATCTGCGTCTTTCTTGCCCTCCGAAACTACCCCTGCTCCGAGCACCGCGACCGCCGGCAATATTGGGTCTGCAGCCTCTGATACAGCGGCCACCGGAGGGAACATTGCTGGTCGGAGGAGCTTTCGGCAGACGGTGTGTCGGCACTGGCTCCGCAGCCTTTGCATGAAGGGGGACGCCTGTGGCTTTCTCCATCAGTACGATAAGGCTCGGATGCCGGTCTGCCGGTTCTTCCGCCTCTACGGGGAGTGCCGGGAGCAGGATTGCGTGTATAAGCACACCAACGAGGACATAAAGGAGTGCAACATGTATGCTTCTCTGTTTCGTTTACCTTTGATTCGTGTGAAATCTAGTGTGTTTTTCCGTTTCTTATGTTTTAGTATGGTTGGTTTGTTGAAGAGGTTGTTTGCTTTCTGGTCCTTGGTTTTTATGATGTCGATCTATTTATGCTTCCTTTGTTGTTTTTTGTTGAATTACTGATGATTCGATGTTTTTGAACTTTTTTACTTCAAAACAATTGCAATAGTTTGAAAAAAACTGTGCATTTCTAGTCCCAACATGCTTGGGTACCTAACTTTTCCACTCTTGATGTTATGCTTTATTGAAGGTTGGGATTACTCTGCAAAAATTGGTAGCCCTTACACTACATGGTTTGGGGTAGCTTTTAGGAGTTGGTGAGGGATCTTTTTTGTTGTTGGTTAATAAAATCACATTTTGCCGACTTAAGTTCTGAAGTGTCCCATTTCTTGATATGTAGGACGGCATATGAGCTGCTTTTCAACAAATCTATTGATTCACAAGTATTTTAGAATCATCTAGAAGTTAATTGCTACTACATTGTGTTACCCATAACTAAATTCATATGATTAGCTCATTGGTGAAGATTACCAGAAAGAATATAATGTGCTTGTTAAGGCACACCATGAGGGGATAAGTAAATTGGGCGTGCTATTTTTCACGCTCTAGAATTTTCTTTTAAATTTCTTTACAACTCAAATCACAAAAAATTCAAAATGGAAGCTATAATAATATAAATGCATAAGGTAATTGGTGTGTTACTCAACTTTAATTACATGCACTTGTGGTCAACTAAGTTGATCTTATAAATGTTACAATAATATTAATTGATGATGTTGAATGATTGATTAAGCTAGTACTTAGTGATTTATCTATAGGTGCAATTATATTAGATGAATAAATTATGCTAGCTTATATGTTTAAATTTATAGAAATTCATGATCCACAAAACAAAGGTATGAAGTGATGTAATAAAGCTATGATTAATATATAGAAATTGATTTGTTAAGTGTAATGATTAAGTTTACGTACTACTTTAACATTAATTAAGTAGATCACCTTATTAATATAAGACCATGAATTTGCAATGCAAATAAATTTTGACTATATAGCGAAATGAATGCACACAATACGAAATTTATGTGGTATAGCCCACCAAGTGGCCTACATTCATTTCTAAGCACCTCGACTACTTATGTAAATGTCTTATTCACAACTTGCAAGCAAATAAACCCTTACAATCTATTCCTTCAAGGGAAGCATACCCTCACACTCTTTTCTTTTATGGGGAAGCGAAACTGAATATTTTTTTATGGGCAAGTGTGCCACCTATAAGCCAATCCCTAGTTAATCTATAGAAAATGCATTCTTTTAAAGAGATTTAACACTTCGGTGGTGACTAATGCTATCACCAACTATTACAAGGATTATGCAATCTAGATATGAATTGACTGCAATAAAATTGCAATGAAATTATAATTATAAAACTACAAGATTGAGAAAAGTTTGTTGCTTTAAGCTTGATCTCAAGAGATTAGAAGGATGAACAATTCTAGCTTTTCTTCTCGTAATTTTTTCTTCTTGAATGAATTTGTTTATTATTCAACTAGGTCATATAACATATGAAATCACTTCTAAAAAATCCAAGGAATCCAACTAAATAGAAATTAAACCCGAATTCATTAATTATAACACATTTTTTGCATTAATATTAATTATGATATAAAAACATGAACTTTTAAATATATCATATAAGCTAAAAAAAATTATAATTCTTACGTAGGAATAGAAATATGTTAATAATATATTTATAAAAGTTTTATACATCAACAAACAACAAAACATCATGCCTTTATACCCTACGTGGGGTCGGCTACATGAATCATTTTTTTTTCTCCATTGTGTCATGTTAATAGTCAAATTCTCATTTAAATCTAATTAAAAAAAGGTCATTTCTAATATTTTCTAATCAAGTCTTTTTTTATGTCTATCTCTATCTTTCTTAATATTTGCTGTGGACCTTTGAAAGAGCATCGCGCGAACGGGTCAATTGGAAGGGACAGATTGGATCGTGCATACGACTAAAAACCATTGAGGATAGAGGCTCTCGTCAACAACACACCCCGATGGGTAATAATATACACGACTTAATCACGGGTTTCCCCCACCCGATACAACAGTTTCGAATGAGGTTTAGTAGATGTGGGGCCAAGTTTCCCACGGGTGCAATCCCCCATGGTTAATTACATCCCAGGCCGGAGCCCGAGAAAACTCTCGATTAAGGATCATACATTATCCTTTCCCAAAGTGGAATTGGCACATGGGTATAGACTAAGAAGTCCTACTTAAAAGAAAAAAAAGATCCCAAAAGGCTCAGTCAACATGCGTGGCTCATACCAGCATTCGGAGGCTCTAGGGTACTATAGAAGAAACTGGAGAAAATAAAATCAATCATTCAATCACATGCGTGAGAGAAGAGATAGAAGTGGCGTCATCTTGTGACACGGATAAGTAGGATTTATAGTCCCTGAAAGGAAGGGATCAACCAACTATTTAAGGCATACTACGAGACCGAATGTAATAGCCTTGAATCCTAAATCTAGATTGGGTTTAGTGTTCTACATAACACTAAGACCCGTGTCTTAGCTAATGTAGTGCAAAAATCTAGACTTACCCCAGCCTGGATTGGGGAGCCAGCTAACCACCTAATTGCTTTAAAACCATGTTATCAAGTCAGTTATGAAAGATGGGTAGGTGGTACAGTTATTTGGAAATATGACCGACATTTAGAGAGTTTCCTAATTGGTCTTCAACTTATGTGGGGTGAATGCTCCTAACTAATGCAATTAAATTTTAGTTAATTTGTTACTAATGCAATGCATGCTAGTTAAAAGGTCTCAAATCATGAATGCTATAGATTTTTAAAAACAGGCTTATAGAAAATAAATTTTTAGAAAAGACCGGGTCTCCCTAGGTCCGGCACTTCATCCTCATAGGCCAGATTATCCGGATTCTACCCGCAAGCAGGGGAGATATCTTATAACAATGAAAGAAAGATGCAGTAATATGCATGTGACACCCGATGGTTCTGGCAATTTCCTAGGTTCGTTAAGTTTTCTAGATTATGTAAAACTTAAACATTAAATTTTGGTTATGAGTAGAAAAATTTTTATAGTCTTTAGAGAGCCTAACGAAAGTCTAGGCGAAAAGAAAATTAGTATGTAAGAAAGAAACCTAGAAAAATCAGGTAATTTCTACTGCGCAATCAGGTAAACACATCAATATAAATCTAATAAATCAAATAAATGTCCATAAGCAAACTACCCTTATTACAACCCAGATATGCGGAAAGTAAAGTGGCCGGGCACCACTGCTAACAACCCGAATTTCTAAGCCTATGACAGACGCAAATGACTTTGAGTGGGATATTGGTCTTCAGGTCTTCAGTCTTCTTTGGATTACTTCTCCTTGGACTCCTTGGATCTCCCTCCTTGGACTCCTTGGATTTCTCCTCCTTGGACTCCTTCGATCCGTCGTGGCTTGAATATCCAAACGAAGAGACAATTCCCCCTGGTACGGGGGTATTGCCTTTTCTCTTTGGATATCTAAAGCCATTCAGCTCGATCTTCCAAATGAAAGAAGACTCTCCCCTACGAGGATGCCTTCTTCTTTTGGAACTCGAGTTGGATAAGGATATCCCAACTCAAAGACCATTTTCACAACTCTTTACAAATATTACAAATATTACATCAATTGGAAATAGAAAATTTTACTCCCAGCATAGTTATCCTAATAAAATCCCAAGCAATTATATATAAAAAAAAGATAAAATACATCCCATTGAAGCTGTGTCAAGCCATGCTCTTAATTATGAGGGTTAAGCAGCCCACCTGTAGCAGTTATAATTATTATTTTTTAATTTAGCCCTCATTTATTTAGGTGGGCTGAGCAAGCACCTACATAAGACAATATTAGAAATCATAACAGTGCCCCCCTTTTATTAGTTTGAGCATGACCACTGCTGCACGGAAGAAGATTATATATATATATATATATATATATATATATATATATATATATATATATATATATAATGCTCCTAACTTAGGGGTAGATATAGTGCTCATCACATCATCCACAATGCAGTAAAAATAAGCAATTACAACAATTCAATTTCATACAGCATGCAGTGAAAACTACGGAAAGTTCCGGCACATAACAAAAAAGGAAATAAACACCGGCCTAGCCTAAGTCTAGAAGTGGTGCCCTAGCAAACAATTCTATGTGTGTGTATGGCTGGTGTGGCTTGGATAGATCCTAATTTGGGTAGTTAGTTAAAATTGCCTAAAGTTCAGATTTGTTATAGGTTAGAAAAGGAAATTTAATTAAAGTTTTAAATATTAATGAATTAAGATCCATTTTGATTAATTTAGTTTGTTGATCAGTTTTATAGTCTTAGGGTAGTGATATTAGCCAATTTTGAAAAATCCCGGGTCCTCCTAGGTACTAGGTTGAGGTGGTCCAAAAGGTCACTATGGGAAATAGGCTAGGTCTGTTTCTCCTAATATTTTAGGAAAATACTAGACCCTAAGATAAGTAGTTAGCCAAGTAGTACACTGAAATTGGAGTTTTTTAAGCAAAGATATGAATGTTCTAAGTTTCGGGCCCTAGACTATAGGCTGGAGTTGACCGAAAAGTTGACTTTCTAATTTAGGTTAGTTTCTGGAATTCTAATATTTTTAATAGATACTAGACCCTAATAGGAGTCTAATGCAAGTGAGTTTACCTAATTTAGAATTTTTTACAATTAGTTATGAATTTTCTAAGTTCAGGATATTTATGGAATTATCTAAAATAGATAGTTAGGGGCTGATTTGATGGTTTTGATCCAAATCAGCTCCAAACAGATTTGAATCACTCCAAAATGTCAGGGATGACCCGAGAAAGTGATCTTAAGTGTTTGAGGAAAATTTGAGATTTTTAATAATTTATTAGGGGCAAAAAAGTAATTTCCACCTAAATCAAATTAAGGGTCAACCTAAAGTCAAACTAGGGAGCCCTATTTATCTAAGGTTGGGGATCAGATTCTGGTCAGTTCAAGCTATTATGGGTAATTTTCTGACCTAAAATGGATTTATTATAATTTTTAGAAGGTCTTGAGGCCCTATTTAACATGTTAATTAGGGTTGGTTAATTAAGGGGTTTAAAAAGTCCTAAAAATTCCCAAAAAATTCTAGAATGTTCAAGATGTCTCTAAGTTTAAATGTTGAGATTTTCAAGTCAATCAATGATCTACCCTAGCTCCTAAAAATTTTCTAAGTTCGCCAGACGGGTCCTTAATTTTTGTCCTTAAGGTGTCACTACGTTGTAGGAGTTTAAAGTGAAGTTTTGTCTAACCCTCAAGGTAATAATGCATGGGAAACTTACGAAAGCAGTAAACACATCATGTCCTTATATAGGAGAGCCTAAGCTAAGTGCTCGTGGTGCAACCTACACATGCAATCTACGACAAAAGAAAAATAAGTACGACTAATAAATGGATTAGTGAATGATTGGGGCTCAACCATCCCCTAATCCACTTCCTCTTGATTGCTCTTCACATATAGAATCCATGTCTAAAATTTCATGCAAGCGAATCTCCCGAAATTAGGATTTAAAATATAGGTAGTTTTAAAGTAATTCATAATACTTATAACTAAATAGATTTTAGGAAAATAGATAATTAAAAATAAATCAATTTATATTAAATAGATATATGGAAAACCCACTGACCACTCAATTGAGGCTTCAAAACGATTTGAAAATAATTTGTAATTTCAAAATAATTATTCTAATAATTATGTAAACAATATTAAAATACCCAAATAATCAAATCCAAACAGAAATCTGCTAGGATAATCAAAATCAGCTTTTGAAAGTAATTTTAAAATAAAATTCACATTTTTTCTGAAAAGAACGAGACGAGAGGTCGCACGCCGAAATCCGATTTAAAATGAAAAAGATATGATTTTTTGAAGTTTAAATACAATGAAAGGCTATTTTTTAAATAGTTTGAAAGATAATTATTTAAAATAATTATTAAATAATATTAACTTAAAATATTGAAGTCTCTGAAATTTAAAAGTAATTTAAAATATAATAGTAATAATATCTTAATTGTTAATACTATTTTAAGTAATTTAAATAATTAAAAATAATTACAATAATATTTAATTATAAACAAATACTTTTTTTATATTTAAGTAAATATAATAATAATATACAAATAATGAAAACAGTAGCAAAAGTATTAAAATAATAATTACTATTAGTATTATAATTAAAGAAATAATAATATAATAAAACATAATTAAAATAATATTTTTAAAATATTGTTTTTGCTGTTTTTAAAATAATTACAAATATAATTATTATTTTTGAATAAAAATAATTTTAAATTAAAGAGGATAAAAAATCTGAGCAATTTGATATATTATACGTATTTTTTGGATAAAAAATAAATTTTTTATGATTTTTTAAAGTTTTTTGATTTAAAATATACTTAAAAAACTATTTAAAATTAATTAAAATTAAATCGGCGATTGTCAGATGACGTGGCGGCCTCGGATTGGTAGTTTCAAATCGCGGTCAATCATTGGCAATGATTGCGCCCACCGCGCAATCATTGCCAATGATTTCCGGCGGCGTGGGACCCACGCGCATCTCACTTAAATGAGTCAGCAAAACCCAGAATGGACGGCCATGATTCAGCCGGACGGGAAACCATCCATCTGGGCGGAATTCTGCAGCAGGACAGATCGCGGAAGGACAGGATCAAAGCCCTCGATCTGCAGATCAACGGCCAAGATTTCACCTAGTTCAAATAGACTAAACTGAAACCCTAGAATAGTATTTCGTTTCGTTCTCTTAAAAGACTCAACGAAATTCCATGAAAATTTTAAACATAAGCTCTACACATGTGCAGAAATCATGGGGTAGTGTTTGTTTGGCTTAAAAGCAGATTTTCAGAAAGCTATTTTACCCTATGTATAGTGACCTATTCTAAGGGTTTTTGAGAGATCTAACCGTCGGATTTTTGCGTTATTGGGCTTGTTGGACTCGTAGGCTTCCCACGAACAATTCTCCTCTTGAAACCACGATCGAACGAGCTCCTGATTGGATGGATCGAAGTTTGAACGTCCTAGGCCTCGGGTTCGCCGGGATCTCCCCGCCGGCGGCTTGACCTCGTCGGGTTTGAGTTGGGGAAGGTGGGGAAACTCTCTAAGGATGCTCACACGAAATCTCAGAGCGTTTTGAGGCTTGGTGCAAGAGAATTTGGAAAAGATCCCTCAAACGATCTAATTTTTGCTATTTAAACGGCATAACCCTTAGATCTATGGCTAGGATCGAATCTCCAATGATTTAGGAGGGAAATCCCTCAGATTAGGCCGTGGTTTCAATTTTAAATTGATTAGAGGCTTTAAATGCAATTGATGGGGTGTTAATGAGCCTTAATAAGTCATAATTTGACCTATTAATGGCTTGGTTTGACCAAGTCAATGTTTGACCTGATCAAACCAGTCACTTAGGCCAAAGAGGAGGTGGGTTGGGCCCATGAGGCTTTGAAATAGACTCAAAATTAAATTAGGCCCATTGAGTCAACCTGGGTTGACCTGGTCAACTAGGTTGACCCAAGGCCTGAGCCCGGGCTCAACAGACTCAGATCGACCCATTGAACTGAGTGGGGAGAGATCTTAGGTCCTGGCTTGGTCAATTTGACCAAGTCAACCCCTCGGTCCAAGAGATTTGGCCAAAATCGAGGTCAACATTGGCCAAATCTAATACATCTACTCTCCTAACTGGGTCATCAGAAGGCCGCCGTTTTACATGACTAAAACATGTAGGGTGACTCTCCCTAATATTATTTATCATTGGAGCTACTCCAACATTTTCACGCATATGCTCGTTTCGTATACTATCTCTAAGAGTAAATCCACTCATCCACCTGAGCATCCTCATCTCAACAACACTTAACTTAATATTATGCTTCTCTTTTAATGGTCAATATTCTGCGCCATAAAGCATTGCAGGTCTCACCATCATCTTATAAAATTTTCTCTTAAGTTTCAGTGGTACTTTTCTGTCACACAATAAACCCGAAGCATTCCTCCACTTCAACCATCCAACTTGAATTCTACTAATAATATCTCATCTATTTCACCATGACTTTGAACAATAGACCCAAGATATTTAAAATGAGTACACTTATTAATGACTTGATCGCTCAAATTCACAAACCCCCCACTAGATCTATTACTACAAAAACTACACTCAATGTATTCGGTTTTAGATCTATTTAAAAACGAAAACCTTTAGACTCTAAGGTTGACCTCCATAATTTAAGTTTAACTCAACTCCCTCTCAAGTCTTATCAACAAGAAGAATATCATCAGCAAAAAGCATACACCAGTATACATCCTCTTGCAAATGTTTAGTAAGAACATCCATAACTAAAGCAAAAGGATAAGTGCTTAAGGCTAATCTTTGATGTAATCCAACTAAAATAGGAAAATCCTTGAATACACTTATTATAAAAGTTTTATGTCAAAACAAATTCTAAATCTATTGAAAAATTAATAAGATAATAGCTAACTATTTCAAATAGTAAAGTAAATGTAGTGTAGACTAGTTTAGTTCATTTTTGAGGTAAACTAAAGTTGCATAGTTTTTGAGCGAGAACTGTTTACATTGCAAGCAAGCTCGCTTGACCGCCGCCACCTACCGCTGGCCTCCACCGCCTCCACCCATTGGCCACCACCGCCACCACCCGTCAACCACCACCTTCCGCCGCCGCAGCCACGCATAGTTGCCACCCGTCATAGTCCACCACCATTACTGCATTTGTTGTTGGTCGCCACTAGTCACCATCGGCCGCCACCGTTACTCGCTACTGACCTCTACCATCTTTGAACTTTACACTACATTCATTTTACTTCAAAAAAAAAAAAAATCAGCTGCATATACTTTACGCTTATCCAAGCAACTCTAAAATATTCTTTTTTACTATATTTATTTTTTAGCCAACCAAACAATCCCTTAGTAGATTAACTTTTATTTTGAAATATATATATATATATATATATATATATATATATATTAATTTATTAAATAATCAAATAGAGCAACATAAACAATGTAATCTCATATACCTTTGCACTTCCTAAAATACACTTATATTTAACTTTGGTATTACCTTTAAATGTTATTTTAGGTCATAGGGCTAAATTTGATTAATTTTCAATAGTTAACTCTAGGACCAAATTGAACGCTTGTTAATAGTCGAGGGATCATTTTGAGCATTTTCTCTATTATGAAAGTATAGACATAGGGAGAATTCATTAATTACCACTCTCACATTTGTGTGCAGTGTGATTGAAGCAGTGTTAGAATTAAAAAAAAAATACTTTTTTGACCGAATACAACTTCATCATGCAGCACAAGTAAAAATAATAATAATAAATAATGCAGCTCAAGTAGCAGTAAATTATTACCCATCTGAATCTATAGTGTAAGCTTCATTTTTATGGTCGTAACAGTATGGAATCTGACGGATAATAGGGCTTACTAATGGGCCGACATGATTAAGTTAAATTTTGAATTTCTTCTTTGTTAAGGGTCATTTTAAGCTTTCAATTATGTGGAAGGATTTTTTTTTGGTTTGCAATATGTTTACTCCCTCGCAACTTCACCGATCCTCTGGTTCATATGGTGCAGGTATAAATTTGGATTCTGCCCAAATGGCCCAGATTGTCGTTATAGACATGCGAAACTACCTGGTCCTCCTCCTCCTGTTGAAGAAGTTTTTCAGAAGATTCAGCAGCTATTCAATTATGGTTCGTCGAGCAGATTTTTTCAGCACCGAAATAGTGGGTATAATCAACAGATGGAGAAGTCTCAACTTCTTCAAGGCTCTGCTGTAACTAACCAATCTGCAGAACCCAAAGCTCCTGGTTCAGTCGAACCACTTGTTTCACAGCAACAACCCCAAGATCAACAATCTCAACAACAACAAGAACCCCCACAACAACAACGGCAACCACATCAATTACAACAACAAAAACTATAGTGAAAATCAGGTGCAGAGCATCACCAATGGCTTGCCTAACCAATCTAATAGAACGGCATCACCCCTTCCTCCAGGACAGTCTAGGTGTGTTTGGAATTTCTAGAGTATCCCAGGTTTTGTAAAAGCTTATTACGACATTTGTTTTGACGACCTATATCTTCAAGGATCGACTTGTACTTGGGGAAGATTTGTTATTCTTATAAGAATTTTTTTTTGCCATTGCATATACATTTTTTAAGTGTAGTCTATTCTGTCAATCTAACTCGCATGTTTACTTTTCATCTGTGCTTTTAATTATAGTGTATGTAGGTTTGAGTGTTCTGTTCTTTGCCAAACCGATAATGCCACTGACATCAATCTATTCCAGAAATATTTGTACCAGTTCAGGATTGATTTTTTCTTTTGGGATGGGTCTGTATTTAACTGAATTTGGCTCAATTTTATTTCTATATGACCTAAACTAATTTTTGGTGGTAGTTGTTAATTTGGTATAAAGCATTGTATTATGCTTTCTTTGGTAGATGTCTTGTAACTTTTATGTATCCATCTATATTACTTGAGTATAAGATTTAAGCTTAACTTTTGATACTGTTTTTTGGATCAGTTTGAGTGAACCAAACCAAAGAGCTGAGAACTAGCCTGAATAACTTGTTCCAATAAACTTGGAATAGGAGCCTACGTAATGCTGTTATAGAATCTGATTAATTAACCAGATCAGTTCAGGTTCCACAGGTTTTTCCTTTCTTGCAGAAAAAATTATACCCCTCTCTCCATTGTAATAGTACATGGAGGATTTGTAAGGCCATTGGTTGAGAATCTCATGGCCATAGGATCCTTAGGCATTCTAAGACACGAGTTAACGAATAATGTTTACATTTATTTTGTTTGCGTTCTAGGCTGGCGCTTGCATCAGAGGCCTTGATGGAATCCAGCTTTATTTTTTTTCGGTTTCTCATGATGTAGGCCATTGGCATCTTTTAACTTTTTTTTTTTTTTATGCTCTTTCCAAAGGCTAGGCATAATTGGCATCTTTTAACTTAACTAACTTGTTGGTTCTCTTAGTGGCATTTTTTTAGTGCTTCATACAACCTTCAATTAAGAGTTATTTCAAGCAAAATTTTTTTTCTTCCTGTTTTGGAAGTTCATTTCGATGGATTTTTGGGGCGTTGCAATGTGTTTCTAAGAAACCCTTTTCGTTTTCAAATGTGGAAAACTAGGTACTTTATTGTTAAAAGTTGCAATCGTGAAAACTTGGAAATTTCTGTTCAGCAAGGTGTTTGGGCAACCCAAAGGAGTAATGAAGCTAAACTTAATGAAGCATTTGAGTCCACAGAGAACGTTATTTTGATATTCTCAATCAACCGGACTCGGCATTTCCAGGTAGGCATGGTGATGGGATACTGCACCTTAAACACCCCACATATCATTGGGTTCATTAATGAATTTGGAATCAAGTGCAAAAGATTTGATATTTTATTGGACATTCAAATGTCAGAGCAATTCTTAGGTTCAACGTTTAATTCATGTTTTTTGATTTAAAAGGGTTGTGCAAAGATGACTTCTAAAATTGGTGGATTTATTGGTGGAGGCAATTGGAAATATGCACATGGAACAGCTCACTATGGTCGGAACTTCTCGGTCAAATGGCTGAAGGTATAATATCCAATCTACCTTAATTTTGAATCTTTGGAATTGCATCTCTTTCTTCTAAAATATTATGCAACATTTTCTTCAATATATTAATTGGAAGTCTATGAGGTTTGGAGTTCTTTGCCGATAGGTCCATGGGTTTATTGTTTTCATTTTTCTCCTAGGGGTCTCAAGCTCATGTTCGATCTTTAAATCTAGGTCCTTGAGTTTAATTTCCAGGATCAGTTGAGTTCTGAATGGGTCACTGTACTACCGTATTACTGATTTCTTCAGTCATATATTACCTCACCTGACTGCCACACTAACATTGTAATATTTTTCTAACAAAAAAACCTAGGACACAGTCAGTCTTGCTCAATTGATTATAAATCTTAATGATCTTGTGATGCTGCTGTCATAGATGAAGGCAATCATCCATTGAAATAAATAAGTGATATCCAAATCTCCATAGTATCCATTTTTGACCTCCATATATATTCCACAGTTGATTCGAGTGAGTGTGATGATAATGACGATTGATTGATGTGATGTCGTGTGTAGCGAGATTTAAATGCCTGAATGGCAGTTAAAATTATTCAAACATTGTTTGTTCACGAAATAGACTAACCCGATGAGTTTGAAATATCAAAAATTACCAAGAAAGATGTTGCGTAAATGATAGACTACGATGGACTACGCACGCGATGTTGCATAAATTCACTCCAACGTTGTTCGTTCATAAAACATATTGCATTGACATAGCATCAAAAAATGTGTGCACATATACACAAGAAACATATTGCGTAGAAATGCAGACATAATGCATGGGTAATAGAGCCTAAGCACATTATTTGGTCTAGGGGTGTCAAAATTTGACCTGACTCGAAACTTGAGCCGGACCCGACCCAGAAAAATTTCGATTTGGGTCAACCCGTTTACCATACGAGTCGGGTTCAAGTTTGAGATTCTTACCCATTTTTAAAATTGGGCCAGGTTTCGGGTTGACCTGGAAACGTGAAGGTGACCCAAATCAACCCTTGCTCTCCCGCATCTGAGCCTGTACACCCGAACCCACACTTGAGACAAATCGTTCCACATTGCTCTCTCACGCTTTCTAACGCTCGCAGGCCGCGCTCGCTTCGCCCTCAAGCGCCTGATACTGTGCACCCGAACTTGCACCCATGCCGCATTCGCCTGCACCGCACTCACCCTCCCGCTCATGCACTGCTCGTCCTCGTTGCGCTCACCCTCCCGTGCTTGCGTTCGCACCCCATCCACCGCTTTTGCTCCCTTCACAGACTACTGTGTATTTTTGGGTTAGCGGGTCGGGTCGGGTCAACTCAGTAACCCGTGTGGGTCGGGTCCGGGTCAGACATTTTTGACCTGTTTACAAAATTGGGTCGGGTTTGAGTCAACCAATTTGGACCCGGGTCAATTCCGGGTTCGACCCGAACTTGACCCAAATACCCATTTTGACACCCCTAATTTGCCTGTTTTCGAGGTGACAACACACGAATCAAGATACACAAGGAATGGTGAATTGTACGAATGGTTGATTCACATCTATTTTGTCTCTTTGGGTTTTATTTCATTAAAAAGATGTATATATTAATCAATGTGTGTGTGTGTATAATATATATATATATATATATATATATATATATATATATATATATATATATATATATATATATATATATATATCCCTTTCTCTCTGCACCCTCTCTCCTCTTTCTCTCTAGAAAGAGAGGAAAAAAACAAGAAAGAAGAAAAAAGTTATAAAAATGAAGGAAACCCAAAATAAAGGGAGAAAAATCTATAGAAAATGAGAGAAATTATGTTCTCACCCTTGTCATCCCGTCGTCGGCACCTTGCACACAAAGTTGTGAACTCACAAACTCAAAAAAGAAAAAAAAAACCTAAACACCATTGGCAATCCGCGCGGGTGTTATGAGTGGAACCCATACACACTTTTTTAACTTGATTGGGAAAACTCGTACACGACACTTATGATGCTTGTGATGCAACAAGTAGGCGCTTTACACACTTTTATTAGCACGGGGGAGAAATTTTAAGTGCCCGTGTGCGTTTTTCTTGAAGCGGCTAGGAAATATTGCGAGTTACATGAAGACCCATATATGATTTTTTTTGGCATGATGAGATAGAAGACTCTGTCCTTGGTGTCTCACGACAACACCCATATACATACTTTTCTTGGCATGATGGGTTGGCCTAACACTCTCGATAATGTCCTCCTACATGCGGAAGATGCATGAAGGTTGCCAAAATTTGTATATACAGAGGATTGAGTAGGTACGCAAGGACCCATGTCTTTCTTGACTTGATGGATAGAATACCTTGGTTTCGGTATCTCACGACATCGTTTATACGCGCCTTTTTTGCATGGTGGGACTATCTAGCACTCCTGATGATGCTTGTTAGACATTGGGAGACTGTCGAAATTTGTATTGACATGGGACGAAGCAAGTATACAAAGACCCGCACATAAGAGTGTAAACGAGTCAAGTCGAGTATCTGCTTAATCAAGCTAAGCTTATTTAGCTGTTATTGAGCTCGAGCTCGTTTACTAAGCTTGAGCTCAACTCATTAAAAATTCGTAAACTCGAGCTCTACTCGATTGCTCGAGCTCGTTTATAAAGCTTAAGTTCAACTCAATTGTTAAGATCTATTGACTGTAGTGACCTTAGCACCTAAATGAAAATAAAGATTTCTGTTTTTATCAGCGTATTAGTAAAACCGAAGTTAAAGAGGCTTTAAAGAAAATAAAGGGTGAAAAAGCTGTTGGACCTGATGATATTTCCAATAGAGGTGTAAAAATGCTTAGGAGAAGAAGGAATTTCTTGGCTTACTAAACTTTTTAATACTGTTTTGAAGACTAAAAAGATGCCAGATGAGTGAGAATGGGTGTGCTAATTCATATTTTTAAGAATAAATGTGATGCACAATTATTAAGAGCGAATTATAGAATGGGTGTGCAAATGTGTCATACAGTAAAAATATGGGAGCAAGTTATGGAGCATAAGTTGCAACATGATACTAATATTTCTCACAATCAATTTGGATTCATGCCGGGTAGGACGACTATGGAAGCCATACATTTATTATGAGGGTTGATGGAGAAATTTAGAGAAAATAAAGAGGATATACATATGATATTTATTTATTTAGAAAAAAGCATATGGAGAAGTGCTATGGCAAGTTCTTGAAAAGAAAGGAGTTAATAATGCTTATATTCAAATAATTAAAGATGTGTATGGAGGAGCTATTACTTGTGTTCAAACATAAGGTGGTTTGACCAAGTATTTCCTTATTTTGGTTGGGTTACATCAAAGATCATCCTTAAGCCCATATCTTTTTGCTTTAGTCATGGATGTTCTCACTAGACATTTGCAAGAGGATGTACCTTGGTGTATGCTTTTTGTTGATGATATTCTTCTTGTCGATAAGACTAGAGAGGGAGTTGAAGGTAAAATTGAATTATGGAGGTCAACCTTAGAGTTTAAAGGTTTTCGCTTGAGTAGATCTAAAACGGAATATATGGAGTGTAATTTTAGTAGTAATAGACCTAGTGAGGGGATTGTGATTTTGGGCGATCAAGTCATTAATAAGAGTACACGTTTTATATATATTGGATCTATTGTTCAGAGTGATGGTGAAATAGATGGGGATATTATCAGCAGAATTCAAGTTGGATGGTTGAAGTGGAGGAATGCATCGGGCTTGTTATGGGATAAAAAATGTACCCCTCAAACTTAAGGGAAATTCTATAAGAGATGCTCATGTGAATGAGTGGTTTTTACCCTTAGAGATATGATACGAAATGAGCATATACGTGAAAAATGTTGGAGTAGCTCCAGTAGAAGATAAGATTAGAGAGAGTCTGATGAGGACAATCAGAGATTTCGAAATGTGTATTGTCGACGTCGTCGTGGATCGACGGCTACGATTCATAGCCTGTATTTTTTATGTATTTTATGTTGTATGTTTTATTTTGCATTTGAGTTTTCCCATTTTACTCCTATGGGAGTTGAGTCTATGTTGTAGCCCGAGGGCGCTTTAGTCTTTTCTGTTTTCTTTTCATTTGGGCCTATTTATAGGCCTCTTGCATTGTATTTGATGATGATTATCGAATGAAATTTCATGTTCTTTGTTTTAATCTCTAAGTGAGTTCATGAGAGAGACCCGAGGCGGGTTGAGAGCAAGACCCGTCAACCGTCGGAGGATTCCAAGGTTCGCGGCCCCGATCTTTTCTTCTTCCCTTACATACACTTTCATCTCCTAACCAATCACCCGCCGGCCATCCCTAACCAAATCCCTTTCCTTCATCCCAAAACCCGAGCCCCACCCCATCCTGCCAGCCTTCTTGGCCGCCCAACCCGTCGACCAACAGACTAGCCGCCGGCCTCCCCTCCTCCACCATCCCTTTCCCAAATTCAATTGCCGCCCCCCTCCCCATTATTTTAAAAATTTGAAATTCAAATTGAGTTTCAAAAAGTTTCCAAATGTGCCAAAAGTCAAATTAGGAAAGTTTCAAATGAGATTCAATTTAATTTTAAATTAAATTGGATTTGAATTCCTCATCCCTAATTTGCTAAGATAAATTAGGAAACCCTTAACTCCCTCCCCAACCTCCTCTCCCTCTTTTTATGTCGCCGACCCTAGAGGGGGGGCTCTACTTTTGGTTTTTCCTCTTAATCCCCCAACCCAAATTGGAGTCTAAATTCAAATTCAAATTCTTTCTCTCCGATTTCACTTAATCTGAAATTAATTTCAGATTTCTCATAATTACATCATAACCCTAACCTAGACCTAGCCGTCCCCTCCCTCCCCTCTCCACCTACTCCTACCCAAGATCCCACCCGCCTTCCTCCTACTCCTCTTGGCCACCTCTCCTAGGTGACGGCTCCTCCACCTCTACTCCCCCATTACACACCAAGTCCATTCATGATCATGAATGGCGGATCCGGAAGTTGATCACGGGCTTATTCTCAATTCTCAAGGGGAGATTTACGTCATCCCGGTCACCATTCTTTGACCTCGGATTCGGATCCGAGAGCACCGTCAAGGAATACATTGATCGTATCCTCCCCCACTTGGCGGACGTCTTCGACGAGCAAAGACTTATTGAAGAGTGGAAGATCATCGGAAGATCACCCGTTCCTCCAACTCCGGCTCCTTCCCCTGCGACTAGCCCCTTGGCATCATGTGTCTATTAGTGCATCCCTAAGCTTGCTTGCCACCTTCTTCCGCTAAGCCGATCATTATCAAGAGTTGTAAGTGAGGGATCCCAAGGTGAATGATCTAAATTTTAAACTGTGGAATTTTGTTACGTGTTCATTTGCTCTACTCATTTATTTGATGATGTAATTTTGCGAGTTTCCTATTAATCTCTATTGTAATAACTTGTCATTACTTAGTCCTTCCGTTGAATTTTCCTAAGATCTGAACTTGAATACGCATACCGTTTTATGTTTAGCGAGCGAGCAACATTCACATTTTATTAACCACGTGCATCATAGAAAACACCAATCACGTCTGCACTTAATACCAATCATCGAATTATTCTCATGTTCTAGGTCCGACACCGTATCCGACAACGGCATCCTCCGACACGTGTCGGACAAGCCGAAACCGTGGCCGATTAAAAAATATTAAATAACAATTGGAACACGCGTATCTTAAATATTTTGATGAATTTTTTTTTTAAATATAATTTTTTGTATATTGACGGAATTTTAAACTAAATTTCTTTTTTTTATCAACAAATACCATATACACGTCCGCACTTAATATCCAATCATGAATATTCTAATGTTCATTTATTTTGGCAATGAACGTATTTTTCATCTCCTCTCACGGTGAATGATAAACACATCGACGCCTAACACTCGACATCCTAATACAATCCATTTTAAGCACAAATTTTAGTTAATAGACCTATTATTTTCAAATTATTTTTAAAATTTATACTTATTTAATTTAATACACTATTTTTAAAATATTAAAACTATAATACCATGTCCAACCCGTGTCAGTGTCCTATATTTTCAATAATTGACGTGTCCCGTGTCCGTTGTCGTGTCGTATCCGTGTCGTCGTGTCCGTGTCTGTGCATCATAGATCAAGACGCCGTTGCAATAGCTTCTAGAAATGTGATATTACCCTTAAGAAACATGTTGTTTTCAGACAGCCTTCTCGTCAAGATGCAGAATAAATTTCAAGCATCATATTACTGTATCAATAGGCGATGTCATTGCTCTAAGAAGCATGCAAGTATATTGAAAGAGTGCAGATATGTTATGTAAATGCACTGAAAAATATATGTAAGGATCCTTTTGCAAATTTATTGAAATACTTACAAATACTTACAAGTGTCAATATTGCAAAATGGCAACTGAAATAAGTACAAAGGGCACTCGTGAAAATACACTAAAATAAGTGTAAGGATAATTATGCAAATGCACTAAAATATATGCAATTACATCATGAAAGGCACTAAAAAGAAAATACGATGTATCTTGTAAACTCCACTAAAAAGCATGCACACCATTCAAAAAAGAATTATAAATACCACATGTGCTATGGCGAGTGTGTTAAATGCTTGATATAACATTCCAGAATGCTATGATGCGGGGTTAAAAGCAAGTCAAATTAATCCATATTTTTAAATGTAAATACATTCGCAATTGCCTTTGATCTATACATCAAACTCCTAAATTTAAAATCGAGAATGCTGTGTGAATTAAAAATAAATAATCATTCGAGCCCGATCCTCTAGTAGTATTAGATATAAATAAAGTTGACTAATTTAAATGAAATAAAATAAAAAGTCTCAAAACACTTCGATGATAGTTGTGTTGACATAAAATATCAACCAAAGGGATTACTTAATTTTCAAAAAAGCTCTCCAATTATGATGTTACTTATTCATGGCCTACATTTTGATAAAAGCTACAAACCTGATATTTATCAAAATTTAAAGATTTAAATTGAATTTAATCAATAACAAGCTTAAAGAAAAATCCATATCCTCTGCTCAAAGAGGATAAATTTAGAAATTAACTTCAACTCACAAAGAGCAAATATTTTGTTTAACGTATCGCTAATATTCATTTTCAAACGATCTTCTGTTAGCAAAGATGAGACATGTATCCTCTAACTGGTGGTTTTGTCACTAAACAACACCACAGATAAACTGTTGTGAATGATGCTCTTTGACTAAATGGTTTTGCCATGAAATGGTACCTCTAAATTACAATCTTGTTCATAGCTCAAATGTTTACCAATAGCTCCAAACCTTCGAGTAATGAATCATAGAGTATACTTGATAGGGGTAAAAAGTTCTCTGTTAGCTAAGGTTAATTATAATTTCTCCCCTTAGATAAACGTCCACTTCAGGTCTAATTGAACGAAGCAATCCATGGTGTTGTCGACAAGGATCCTGTGGTCAAGTTGGGTTGATTATGTCTTCTCAGTAAATAGAGTAGGGATCATGACAGTCGAGGACGACGGAGCCATGCTTGATCAAGCTCGTTATCATTCCTCTCACCATCCGCTTTAAGTGTAAGGTTATAAATTTTACACACTAAAATTTTTAATCCAAAATCCTAAAATTGTTGTTAATATCGGCCTGCTTGAGTGCATCGTTCAATGATGACTTTAATTTTGAGTTTTAAAAGATTGCCTTTTGTTTGCTATTCCTGCTAATATTACGGATCTGATAACAATTTTTGTCTATAAAATTCTTTTTTGTGTTTTGAAATATTTTTTTTGTTTTATATCTTTGTATTTTACTCTAGATGAGCCCCGCAAGGAATCTTTCTCTTCCAATAAATAAGGGGTTGTTCAATTCAGTTTTTCATTTAAGTTTATTCAATCCACTGTGTTATGAGGATTTATGAGTTTTATGATTGTTTTGTAGACAATGATGAGGTTTTGTTCATCGCTTGGGAGCGGCTTTCAAATTTCTTGTAACTCTTATGTTTATGTTTGGTTCATTTATTTTTACTTTTTGTGTTGCGTTGGTATCTTGAGTCATCTTCAACTTGTTCTTTTTAAGTCTCATTCATTGTAAATATCAGCAGCCTCATGACATTTCCCTTGCATAATGCATATTTACAAGGAGTGCTATGCTTTCCCCCTTAAAAATGTTGCATGGGCTACGCATACTTGCATAAAAGAGGTGCATGATGGAGCCTCCTTACCGTGTCAAGATGACGCACCAGTCTTTAAACCATCACGCTTAAAAAGAGTGCACAAGTCTTCAATACTTGCATGAGACATATATAATGAATTCCTTATAGCCTTGAAGCAATGTGAACGACTACTTATATACAAATTTTCTCGAATGAGCCGCATTGGAATAATGTGCATGTGTGCTTATATTGTGGAACAATGAGCTTTCCTTTTTATATTTTTTTTCTTTGTACGTGCAAATAGGCATTCATGATTACGGCAAGCCTAATCCACAATTACTTTCTTGCTTTAGAGAGAATGATGAGAAACACGGCATGCATGTTTGTTGGTTTGGGAAGATTGTAGGAGATTGGATTTTGGATGATAATGGCTTAAGTTCATGAGAAGTAAATTACGATAATATGTTATGAGCGTATGATTTGATATATTAGCATTGATGGTCATTGCAAGAGGGCTATAGTTGACATGCTTTACCACTATTTGATTTTTATTACCAAAATCAATACCATAATTAGAAATAGAGCCTATAATTTTGGCCTTTATCAAATTTTATAGCATGCAAGGTGAGTTCCAAAAATACGAGGTATTCTTTGCTGCTTGATGAAATAATCTCTAGCGCCAAGAAAATAAAATGTGAGCTTAGTTGTAGTGGTCAAAGAGGTAGGTTGGAGAAGGTGGTTGTTAGGTGGAGTTTCCTGGATATTTCGGAGGTAGTTGTGTGAAGTACTCTTTAAATTTATTACAAAGAAACTATTACAGGAAAATTAATGGAATTAATAGATATTTCTGATTCATAGGAAGTTAAATATTTTGTGCATTCAGTAAACTAAGTGGGTTGGAGAGAAGGCTAAGGAAATTGATAGAAGGATAATGTTATAAAAATTAATAGGATTGGAGATAGAAATTATATCTTTAAAGATTGTTGTTGATGATAAGATTGTTAATATTATAAGTGCTTATGCTCCTCAAGTAGGTTTGGATATATGAGTTCTAAATTAAATTTTTGGAATGACTTAGAAGAAGTAATATAAAAGATACCTCTTGAAGAAAGAGTTTTTTATTGGAGGAGATTTAAATTGACTTGTTGGTAGAGAGGTGATGATTTTAAAACCATTCATGGTGGCCATGGATTTGGAACGACGAATGAAGGTGGCAGTACCATATTAGATTTTTATTTAACTTATGATTTTTCAATTGCTAATATATTATTTAAGAAAAGGAATGAGCATCTCATCACTTATAAAAATGGATATAGTACAACCCAGATTGACTATTTTCTTATTAGAAAATTAAATCGTTTATAAAGTTATTCCGAGTGAAAATTTATTTACCCAACATCGATTATCAGTTTTGGACTTTAAGATAAATGGGCATAAAATAAAAACTAAAGTAAAATGTTTTTTTAGGATTAGATGAGGGCATTTAAAGAATATTAATAAAAATATTTTTGAGAGTAAGATTTTAGATCTTAAGATTTTGTCTGTGCATGCGGATACTAATGTTATATGGGAAAAAATAGCTAGTGATATTAAGAATATTGCAAAAGATGTGCTTGGAGTATCAAAGAGAAAAGCTCCTAATAATAAAAATAATAGGTGGTGGAATTGAATTATGCAAGAAAAGATTAAAAATAAGAAGATTTGTTATAAAAATTGGTTTAATTTTAAAAATTCTGATAATTGGGAAATATATATAAGTGGCTCGTAAGGATTCTAAGAAAACAATATGCGATGCAAAGACATTAGCTTTTAATGATTTTATATAATAGATTAAATACTAAGGAATATATGTATAAGTTAGCCAAACAAAGAGATAGGAGTAGTAAGGATTTAGTTCAAGTGAAGTGTATTAAGGATGAAGATCAAAAAATACTTTTCTTAGAAGATGATATTCAACAAAGGTGAATGAGATATTTTGCTAAACTTTTTAATGAAGATTGTGAAAATAAGATTGACTATAGTGACCTTAGCACCCTAAATAAAAAAATAAATATTTTATGTTTTTATCGGCGTATTAGTAAAACTGAAGTTAGAGATGCTTTAAAGAAAATGAAGGGTGGAAAAGCTGTTGGACCTAATGATATTCCATTAGAGGTGTGGAAATGCTTAGGAGATGAAGGGATTTCATGGCTTACTAAACATTTTAATACTATTTTGAACACTAAAAAGATGCTAGATGAGTGGAGAATGAGTGTGTTAATTCCTATTTTTAAGAATAAAGGTGATGCATAAGATTGTACGAATTATAGAGGTATTAAGTTAATGTGTCATACTTTAAAACTATGGGAGCGAGTTATGGAGCATAGGTTTGCGGTGTGATACTAATGTTTCTCAATATCAATTTGGATTCATGCCGGGTAGATCGACTATGGAAGCCATACATTTATTAAGAGATTTGATGGAGAAATATAGAGAAAATAATGAGGATCTACATATGATATTTATTGATTTAGAAAAAGCATATGATAAAGTTCCAAGAGAAGTGCTATGGAGAGTTCTTGAAAAGAAAGGAGTCAATAATGCTTATATTCAAATCATTAGCCGACCTATATAATAGAACACAAAGGAGAAAAAGGATTCATGTAGCCGACCCCACGTAGTGGGATAAAGGCTTGATGATGTTGTTGTTGTTGTAAACTATTACAAATGTTTTTTCTGCTCACCTCTTCTGCCAACCAAATGTTTCCAAGAAGGAAGATAGTTTGCTTACGAAAAAAAAGTCCAAATACGAGAGACATGAGGGTTAGTTGAGTAGAGGTAGAAGGTCGAGGGTCTTACATGATCTTAGATCTAGCGTGGGTGACTAGCAAGCTGCGAACTGTTTGGAGGAGTTCATGAGCACCAACAGTTGAGAGTGAGCGGGAAAGATGGAGTATGCGTCAGGGGCTTGGAGATGGGTTGGAGCTTGGAGGTTAGAGGGCGCATGTTGGCATTGGAGTTGCATGATGGGTTTGTGTGTGAGAGAAGAGAGGAAACTAGGGCAAGAGGATTTGTGGGAGATGAAGGAATTGTTTGGAGGAGTGCATAGAGAAGCCCAAGTCTTTGCTTCCTACATCATGGGCTACCATGAGAAATAGGGACTGCATGCGGTTCTGGCTAAAGAAAAAGAGGTGAGGGCATCAAAATATAGAAGGGCTGGAGAGTGCACGAGGGAATAGGGGCGAACTATGTGATTTTGCAGCAATGAGTTAGAGGTTCAAAGAGCGGGAGAGGGGGAGTTAATTTCATTTTCTTAAAGATAATTTTTTTAGGGGGATTTACATACATGCTATTTTATTATATTTATATTACATATTTAACACCCAAAACTTAAATATTACATTCCTACCACCCAAACACTAATTTAACAACAAAAATACTACTCTGACTCCACAATCCCTCACTCCGTCATTCCTTCCCGCATGAGCATACTTGTTAACGACGAATGGCGCACCATGGCGCAAAGGTCCTATTTGAGCCATGGCGCATAGCGCACGGCGCGGCGCGTGCCATTTTGAACATGGCACAAATTATAAAATAATAAGCATGAATATAATGTCATTAAATTGAAAGACACTATCATAATAACAAGCAAACAATGACAATACAAATAAATAATAATCCAACATAATTTCAAATCCAATAAGCAGTCAATCTTTATACAACTAAAAATATATTTAGATGAAAGTAAATAGCATTAAGAAGATAATAATATGCAATCTAACATTTATCTTAGTACTTTTAATATATTTAAAATTAAAAAATATATTATCTTAAAAAAATATATAAAAAATATTTATAATTACATTAAAATTTTTTTAAAACAAATGGCGCACGCTATTTTGCGCCGTGCGCCATGTGCCATGGCGCGCTGTGGCGCAAATAGCGCGCGTCATTTTGAACGTTTGCGCCGCGCCATACACATGGCGCCGCAGGTGCGCCGCGGCGTGCCGTGCGCCATGGCGCGCGCTATTTTGCGCCATTGACATCTTTGCGCATGAGGAAGAGAGGAAGATGAAGAAGATTACTTTTTCATGGAAGCAAGTTCGAAGAGCTTTTTGGGAGTTCTTGCTGCAAGTTGCAGGAACTAAGACTCTCAGTTTGATTTTTTGACAAATTTGGTGGAAGAGTTAAAGCAAGTGAAATGGCCTCCTTGGGATAGGGAAGAGATCAATTTAGCTTTAGTAAAAATATTAGCACAACTTCCGTGGAATCAACAAAGTCTGAAAAAAAGGAAACTCAGAGCAAAGTTTATTATCAAAACATATAAAAGCATCAAGCAAAACAACAAAAACAACTGCTCGACAAATTCGAGGGCACTAAAATCCAACGGTAGAGAGGAAAAATCTAGAGAAAAGCCCGTCATAATTTTTTTTACAGAAACAAAGATAAATGTTGGTAATACTATTCCAAACTTCTTCCATGTGTTGTTTCTATTTTACATATCTAACAGTCAGATCTTCCATGTGCTGTTTCGCGGGTAGAGCATGCGATAGGAAGAGACAGAGTGAGGACTTGTGGGACGGAGTTGTATTTTTGTTGTTAAATTAGTGTTTGGGTGGTAGGAATGTAATATTTAAGTTTTAGATGTTAAATATGCAATATAGATGTAATAAAGTGGCATGTATGTAATTCCCCCATTTTTTTTATTAATGACGTGAGGTTCGGGCGGCTAAATTGAACAGACGTTAAATTGGAAGAATTTTAGATGGATTTGGGCTGATGTGGATTTGATGGGATAGTTTTTTTTAGAAGTTATTCAATCTCGCATTTTTCTTCATTGTTCGCATGTCTCGTTGACTGGCACGAGGGTAAATTTCTCAGAGTTTTCTTGTGCGGCAATCCAAATATTATTTGTGATCTTTTTAGGCATTTTCAATATTTTGGGTACTTCGGTGTATTCTATTTTGCAAAAGAGCAACGATTGAGCAGTTTGGTATTTTGTGATGCATTTCCAACTTAACTTGCATGATACCATGTCTGTTGTTCTTGTTTACATCATATTCGATCGAATTGATTGTGATGTCCTTTTTGCTCCAACACATTCACGTGGACTTTTTTGCAAACATATGACTTTTGATTGTTTCTTTGATATGTGTGATGTGTTTCAAGCCAAGTTTTGTGCGATATGTTTGCCATTTTTTTCATACTTAATTGGGAAGTATGGGGGTGTGGATTCTTGCACACTGTTTGCAAGAATGCATTTTGTTGTATTGAAACGGAATTCACATGAGAGAGGATACTTGTAAACCAGTAAATAGTTCATGCACTTTCTGAATGGATGCTTTGATCTTTAAGAAATTATGGTAATTGTCTTGATCATGTCGTGTGGTTCCTTTTTATGAACTTATGTGACATTCAACATTAGATTTGTACTGTCAATGACCTTTATTTTGTAATTTTCTTCTTATACTAAATGACCTTTCTTTGTGTTATTGAAGTATCCTGAGAATTTTATGTTATTTGTTTTGTATTGATTAGTTACAAGTTTGACCTATGTAATCATTAAACAAAACTTAGAGGAGTTCAATCTTTTTTTCTTTTATAGGCAAAAGAAGCAAATGATGTAGTTCTCTATACAGATTTTGTTTCTCATGTAAATTTTTATGGTTTCAGATAAGTCGAGACTGCCAAGAGTTGGAGCCTTTTATTGGTGAGCAGTTGGCTTCTCTTCTTTATCTCGAAACAGACAGCGAACTTATGGTATGCGTCAGTAGGTCACATTCACTAAACTTTCCCTTTATTCTGCATTCTGATGGTCTGACCTAACTGAATTTTCTTTTCTGTTTTCCATGTTTACTTATCATCTATTATTTACAACTCCATTATCATGTCCTCTCATAGACTGCCATCAACCATTTCAAAAGAAATATAGAGGCGTGAAATCACAATTCATGATTTAAAGATATGTTTATTAGATGCAAAACTTAAGTCTTTTTATACTAATGTGTACTATACCGTCTATCCTAAGCTCCTAGCTCAGGTTCGTAAATTTAATTTATCTATACTTTTAATTTTGCTCTTTGAGGTGTAACCCTTAAGAATATTTTGCAAAATTAGAAGATATTTTATATTTCTCCTTTTGATTCATTATCTAGTAGTTTGTTCTTGATTTTTAAGGCTTCATTACAATGCTATACTTGTTGGGTTTGCTTGTCCAAATGTATTCAACACTACTCTCTCTAAGTGGATGAGCTTAAACTAGGGGTGTCAATTCGGTTGACGGGTTCGGGTTCGGGTCGAACCCGACTTGACCCGGGTGTAGACGGGTCAACCCGAACTCGACCTGTTTAAATAAACGGATCAAAAAATTAAACCCGAACCCGACCCGCACGGGTTGCCGGGTTGACCCGACCCGACCCGCGAACCCGTTTTAATTCAAAAACTGAGCGACGACGCGATGTCAGGCTAGACAGCATCGGCGGCACGGCGGGAGACTCTCGGACTAGCGGAGTATGGTCGACAACGACCTGCTTCCTGCAAGCCTCGCAGGCGCGGACGCGGCTGCCGACTGGCCCCTAGTGGAGCGGACACGGACGGACGTCGCTAAGTGGAACGGACACGGAATCACGGATGCGATGGACGGAGCTGCTGGTGTGGACATGCGGAGTGACACGGACGGACGCGACTCGACGCTGCGCAGACGCGGTTGCCGACTGGCCCGGACTGGCGGCGTTTGAGTTGACCGCGATGGACAGACGCGGGAATCGAAAATGCGGGATTACAAAATATGAACGGGTCAATTTTGGTCGACCCGCGGGTTTCCGGGTCGAACCCGAATCCGACCCGTTTTTTAAACGGGTCAGAAATCTGAACCCGGACCCGACCCGTTTCACAAACGGGTTAACCCGAACCCGGATTTTTTCAGGTCGGGTCCGGGTCGGGTTTCGGGTCGGGTCAAAAATTGACACCCCTAGCTTAATCTGTGTTTCTAATGATCATAAAGCTATTGATGAGGCACTTAACTTTTTTTTTTAAATTTTTATCATTCAACTTGGTGTAGAATCAATTAAATTATATTTCACCTTTTTGTGAACATTACTTTTTCTATTTTTTGTTGAACATGATCCTACTTGCACTGAATTGGATTTCACAAAGATACGAGCTTTCATCCTTGATGTAACAAAATCTCACTTTGTTAATTAATGAATTGGGAAGGTTGGTTATTTTTTACGCAGAATTATTCAAGAAAGGCTAATGTAATATGATGGTTTGTTTGTGGAGATGGAGTTGAATTTTGTTGTTCAGTACTTCAGTTAGGGTTGTATATTCATTTATATACGTGGTGAACTACTATTTCTTTTCTCATTTGTTTTTAAATGTTTCCAAATTTTTGGATTGACTTCTGATTTTTTCCAATATGCTGATTCATGATATTCGTATTTAATTTCTATTAGTTTTTTTTTTTTAAATCTTTTTTGCGCTTGCTTTATTCATTTATGAGTAGATACTTTTCTACCATCATTGCTAATATGTGAATAAATATTAGATACGTGATTGATTATAGATACTGACTAATTAGTGAATTAATTCTTTAATGACATTATCTTGATTCTGCAACTGAGCCCTTTTACTTCAATTGGGCTATCATATAGGTCTTATTTTTTTTTTTCATTTTTTCTTATGTCCACATAGCACGCATTCAGAGCTTATTTAAGTCATTTTAAAGGGCATTAGTGACATGCTAGGGAACACTTTTGCTGCCTTGTGTGTTTGCCCGCTATGGCTGTATAAGATTTATAATCCAATGGAAGATAGAAGATGTACCAATATTTTAGATAAATAAAAGTCCCGTGGAAGCATTAAGAAGAAAAGCAGTAAGGCAACCACTTTGTTGAGTGATTTTGTTTTTTATCTCTTACAAAAGGTTAGGGGTTCAAATTCTTACACAAAAAAAGTGGAAAGGGGGACTAACCAAAGATACATTGTGATGTAGGCAAGGGGGGTCAAAACATCTTGGATCTTTTGTTCTTTGGGCTGATTGTTGTTTCTCGGTTTGGGCCTTTGGCTGCTCTTGGTTGGGCTTTGGATTCTTTGGTTGTGAGCTGAAATTTTGAGATCTACTTGGTGTTAGCTCATTAATGCTTGAGCTGAAGTTTAGCTCATTAATTGGAAGAGTAAATATATTTCCTAGCTCATAAAATCAAAAAGATATTCTTCTATATTTAGCTCATTATTGTGGAGTGGACTTGTCTCTTCCCTACCCCTTTGTCCTCTCGGTTTTCCCCTGGCTGTTGTTGTTCCCGTGAAAAGCCTATTGGGGTTTCGCCCCCCTTTTCATGGCCTCCTCTGTTTCAGCTGGTTCCGCCCCTTGTAAGCTGGATTGGAATGAATTTGGCTGATATTTGGGATGTCTTTTCAGCTGCTGTTTGGAATGTCTCTTGGCCTTCTATTTCCCTCTTTTTCATTGGTTTGAATAGAGGTGGGTGGCTATTTGGTTTCCCCCTTTCTTCCTATATATAAGGGCTGATTTTGAGTCTTAAAAAGAGTTTGGATATAATGTGATTTTTTGGATAAAAACCTGAGAGGTTTTTCTTCTTTTCTTTGGAATAGCTTGTGAGCTAAGGCCTTCTCCTTCTTCTCCTCTCTATAGCTTGCGAGCTATACTTCGTCTTGACTTCTAATCTCATTCTTCTTTCCACAAGTATCCACCCCATCAGTACCTTTCTTCTCGATCCAAGAAAAACAAGTTTAGGTGTTTAAGGTGTCTTTATTTTGTCGTTTGTAAGCGTCAAAAGTTTGTAAGTCCTCTTATATTATAAAGTGAAGTTATTTTTGGTTTATTTGCTGCATTTTGTATCCTTTTGGGTATATTTTTGTATTTTCTATTACCTAGGAAAGTTATGTATTTTGCTTGCAAAAATTAGGCTTTCTCCTAATTTTTGCTTGCATCACATTGTTTGAACTTGAGCAAAAATATTTGCATGTTTGACTACAAAAGGAAGTCTGTTTGAGAGATTATGGTGTTAATTTCAAATATTTTGTGCATCTATGTTTTGAGGAGACAAGTAAGCAGAATTAGAAGGCTGCGTACCAATCTGAACAAGAACTTGTATGCTCAAAACATATTTAATATCTCATGTAACACTCAAACATATACATATGGAGAATGACAATTTATAATGTAGACCACAAATAGTTAGGGAAGTGATGGGTGTAGTTAATTTACTTATGTTGTTATTTTATGCTACTCCTTGTTTTTACTAATGTCATTTAGTGTTCTTCATTTAGGTACAAGGCTAGTATAATTAGTAGCCCTTATTTCATTTGAAACTGTGATTGATAAATTTGTTTATTTCTGATACCTTGAGAAATTCAACCAACTATGCTAATGTTGTGTCATCTGTCCTTTTCTTGGGTTCAGAGAGTTATGTGGCCTATACACTTCCTATACATGATTCAGAACAGTTTGAGACAACGTACATCTTTTCCCCTTCGTCTTCATGTGCCCTTTTGTTCTAGTCCGTTGCATTTTCTAATAACAATGATGATGATTATCCTTAGGGTTATTTGGTTTTTAAACTTATTATAATATTATACGTTATATCAAAATGCCAGTTTTTTTGGTTTATTGACACCGCACATATCATACATTATATCAAAATGCCAATTTTTGCTTTACTGACAACCCACAGTAACAATAAAATTTATTTTAAAGTCATCAACATCGGCTAGATGTCAGGTAAATTAAGTGATATCTAAATGCCAGGCTCAATCATACAAATGATCATGTCCCTGTTGGTTCTTGTCCTATGCTTTGTTTCATGCGCATTCATTTATTGCCATCCTAAACCCAATTGTCATTCCACCACAATCCATCCCAACAATACCTATTCCTATTCCCGCTCTTTATCTTCAGTTTCAACAAGCATTGATACACGTACTCTGATTTTAAGGAATCTTATTTTCTCTATTGGTTTTCATGTCCTCTGGTCTGCCTGATCCTAAAAAAGGCAAGAGGTAAATAATGACGAGAGCACAGATTGACTTGTTTAAATTTAGTTTCTGAAAAAAATATGAAGAATTAGAATGGAGAACACATTAGTTTGCAGAAAGATTCAATATTAATTATCAAGAAGATAAAAGAAAGTATTTAGGGTTGTTTAGTTGCCTGAAGAAGGAATACTTTGGAATTATTTTGATGAGTGTAAAAGAAATGCATGATTTTACTTTTTTTTATTTGGTTTGAAGTAAAGTGAATGAAAAGTGCAAAAAGGTTGTGGCCGGGGGTCGACGACCGACAATGGAGTGCGGCGGCCGGTGGTGTCTGCAGCGGAGGGAGGCACTGGTGGCTGGCAGTGGTATTTGAAGGTGGTCATGTTCGGTGGTGGTGGCCGTAGGTGGCAGACGGTCGGCGGTCGAGGACGGCCGGTGGTGGCAATGTTGGTGCGTTAGCGGTGTATTTGGAAATCGCCCAAATATGAGAAATTCCAAATACACCGAAAATGCACTAGCTGGCGTATTTGGAATACACTCCTTTTACACTCTACATTCATTTTACTTCAAACCTTCAAAAACCCCTGCATTTGGAATACTTTACACTCTAAAAGCAACAAATCAAATAGCCCCTTAGATTCTTCTAGAACCTGTTATGTCAAATAGTAAAATGAGGGGGAAAAATAACATTCTTGTAAGGTATGGTTCAAGCTTGTAATTGAGAAAATTGGCCTTTAAGTGTTTTTCTGAACCCTAAAATTCCCCATCAAACCTCTATTGGCTCAGATATGGATAGAATAGGTCACCTTTGCCAAATTGACTATACTTTTAGAGAATGCAATTGCAATACATATAAAGAATATCGAGAAAATGATCAAAATAGTTCATTGACTCTTTATTAAAGATCAAAATAGTCCCACCATGAGATTATTTTGATTCATTTTTAAAAACTTGAGGGATCCAAATTATCCTTTAATATAGTCGTGGACAATTTTTGTCCTTCATAAAAAGTAAAGGAACCATTTTGATCGTTTTCTCAAAGAATATCTAATGTCGATGATAATTTCTTGCTTAATGGAACATAATATTTGCACTTGTTATAAAGGAGTAGAAGAGAATTTCTTGTTATTGTTTATGTAATGCACAATAGTATATGGGTCTCTATATATAGGTTAAAGGAGAGAATCAGAAAGGAAATACTACGATTAAGAAATATTCCTTTGTAGTTTGAGAATTTCGATAAATAATGATAGAGTATACATAATGAAAATATTTGAATTTACTAAGTAGTTTTATATATTGTAATAAAATACAAAAACTTTAGTTCATATAATTCTTAAAATCCATTTGGAGGATGGGATTTGATAAAGCTGTTGGTATATTGCTCTTGAGAAAAAGACTAATCATGGAGAATAGAATAAGCAATTGCACCATGAATGAAGTGATAATTAGTTTCAATGTGTTTGTGGTACACAATATTTTTTGTGTAATAGTAATCACACTGATTAATTCACAGAGGGAACATCATGAATTATGCCCATTTCCATATGCAAACATTGAAACCACAATAACTATTGCATTGTGTAAGTGAAGGTACAATATTTAGCTTTGCCACTCAAAATAGTAACTCTCGTTTGTTTCTTACTTCATTAAGAAATTAGAGAGGTGCTTAAGAAGAAATAGAAATCGCTCACAGATTGTTAGTCCTTATGATCACCAACTCGATCAACATTATAGTAGGTAACAAATACAAGTGGAGATTGGGTAGAATAATATATATGATTTTGAGATCAAATTACAAAGGATACGATCAATTGAGCATTCACTTCAAAGAAGATTAAAAAAAGAATTATCCCTCACAATTTGAGTGTTACATCGTGAAATGATCATGGATCGGGTTAATTGATTAATTATGTGTGGGCATTTTCATGATTTTAACCTATCTAACAAAAAACATAGAAATCAAAACACAAAAATGAAGTAGGATACATAACTCTTTGTCCGATGGCTTTTAGTTAGTGTTGCTAAAATCAGGCATAAGTACACAGTTTAAGTTTGGTGTTCATCGCTATGCAATGAGGTGAGCTTCCACTGTACAAGAAGTAGTGCGCATTTTATCATTTCATTGTAAAGCACGCAACACATGCACTTTGCTCCTACCCAATATAAGGTGATTGGTTCAACAATAGTTTTATATCCTATTAGCATAGGATAATATGAAAATAGGATAACTCTCCATATTTAGAGAGTGGTATATGTTATTTGGCTCTAAAGCATTGTACTCTATTATAATTAATTGGGATTTCTAGTGAATAAAAACACAAACAATTTTTTCCTTTTAACTTGATATCAAAGACAAGTTAGTCTTGCCCTTAACCCCATCATTCTTCTTCCAGTGTTGCTCTTTTCATCCCAACTGATTCCTACCTATATGTCAATCGTTGCTAAAGTGCCTGCTTGCTTGCTTAGCAATGTTTCCCACCATGTGCATCGTTCCTAATGCTCATGTGCAAAACTTCAACTTGCTACCACTAGGGGTGCAAACGAGTTGTGTCGAGCTCGAGTCAGGAGGTGTTCAAGTCGAGCTCGACTCGTTCCACCGTAACCGAGCTCAAGCTCGAGCCGCTCGTCGAGCCCCAAACGCAGTCTGGTTTGCCTTCCAACACGCGTGGTGCGATCCTCCAAAAATTAATTTGTGGTTTTAATTTGCCTTAAAACTACGGCGGGTGAGAGAGAGAGAGAGAGAGAGAGAGAGAGAGAGAGAGAGAGAGAGAGAGAGAGAGAGAGAGAGAGAGAGAGAGAGAGAGAGAGAGAGAGAGAGGTTATTGAGATTTGAGCCCTTTTTTCAATTTGCCAGAAGGGAGAATGAATGTTAGCCATTAGCATTTATTACAGATAAGAGAGCGGCCAAATCAGAGGAGAGAGAGAGAGAGATTTGAGATTTTAGGCTTCTTTCCAAAAAAAAAGAAGATTTCAGGCGGGATTTTGAAATTTCAACCGGTGAAAATTTAAGCTATCCTTATGGGCTTATTATTAATTTTTTTAAATATTAAATTTAATAATTTCGAGCCGGCTTGCGAGCTTGTGAGCCGAGCCTTGTCAAGCTCGAACTCAAGCTCGAGGCTTGATAAGCTCGGCTCACGAGCTCATAAACGAGTCGAGCTCGAGCCGGCTCGTGAGCCGGCTCAGCTCACTTACACCCCTAGCTACCACACTTTCACACTATCTCTAGTTGCAACTATTGCTTCGTCTGCTCACTTGTATTGTGCAAAACTTGATTTTTTGCTCAATCCACAACCTTGCTTGCTCTTCTGCTCATCTACCTCCCAAGTGCACTCAATCTCACCTTCTCGCACGTCCTTACCTTTGCTCATAACCCTACATGCAAGCTGACTGATCGTTCATTGTCTATTTGTCATCATTTAGTCATCTACTATCCTAGGGTATGACCACTTCTTGAATCACCATTGTCAATGATCTGAATTGACTCTCGAATTTTATGACCCTCTCATATAGTGTTATGACTTTTTAGTCTCCACTTAATGACTTGAAATGCTTCTGCACCATTCATACTATCGTCAACTTCAATGGTACCAATTATCTCTGGTGGTTGATGACCTTTACTATTGTGTTGGTTCTGATAACAAACATAATCATGCATTTCTTCCATATAGCAATTTCACTGTCAAGTTTTCAAAATATCAAGCATCCGATTACATTGTTCTTTTCAAGTTGCTTAATAGTCTTGAACTTCTATATTTCAAGACACGACCAAAAATATGTGTTTTTTTTTTTTGTTCCATGAACTTTAATGAAAGTAATCTCTCATGTCTATACTTTTTATTCTGAAATTTGTCTCTTTGAAAAATATATATATCGATCCATTATTATTATAATACACTGAGAGGTAAATTCGATAAGTTACTTAACTATCACTCTTGCACTATTAATCTAACTATTTGATAGAAATTGAATGATTTTTTTTTTAATCTTTAACAACATGATGTGCTTTCTCAAATGATGTATCACTCAACATTCCCTAACATTGCGACTGTTTTCTTTTATGTTCTTTACATCCTTCCCAGCATGGTGGCCACAATGTTGTCCATAATACCTTTTTGCCATGCCTTTATTGTAGCTGCACCAATCACTCTCCAAAAAATTGTTGGGAGAATTTTGGTTACTCCCCCACTGCTTCGTTTTCTTCTATAAGTGGTCTGACCATTCTTCATCCTTGGTGCTTCCTTTGGACCTGCAACTATCTCTTGATAAGATTATGATTTATTGCTTCAATAATCTCTAAAATTTCTTTCAGCATCTCATGATATCACTTTCTATGAATCTTTGCATATGTCTCTTCTTTCATTTATTGTGTTTTAGATTTAGGCATCTCTTCTCAAATGACAGATAACTGTTTAATTATTTTTCTCTCTAAATGATAAATGTCCTCTCTACCAGTTATCATTGTCGCCGATGGTTCTCACTCTTCTATCTTTGTGAAGGGCATTGTATATCCTAACAAATCATTATCTATCTTAGAAGTTTTATATGTCCCACAGTTGCTAGCCAGCCTGTTGTCTATTCACTTTCTTACAAAGATTGTTAACTATTATTGTATGCCCAAATAATGCTTGAGCTAACTATAATGCAAGTCAATCCTTTGTCACTGAACCACATGGATGATTGTTTTATAAGTTTGTTGACCAAATACAAAAATCAACTCATCGAATTTGCCAAGAATATTGTGAACTCAATAATGAGTTCATGTTGCTCGTAGCTTTTTAATCAAGTGTACTTGATCAAAAAGTTGACTGTGTGATATATCTCAAAATTGTCAATGCAATTCATCGAAACATCTAAGCTGCTTATCCAAGCATCAAAGCCAATCTCCTGGTTTACGAGGTGAAGTTGTCCTAGGGGCATGTCACAACTACTCTGCTAGAACTTGATATGCTTTGGTGATGTTGGCTACGACGTCACCTGGATTTGCCTTATGTGTAGAACTCAACATATAGCTAGCTAAATTTATTTATAACAAGCATTCATTAAGTCTTGTTTTAAAGTTTTATTTGCGTAACATAAATGTAGCTTTTCTCGTAGCATTGTGCATTGACCATAGCCTTCGAATAGGAGGTCAGACGGTGAGTCAGGGATACATAAAATAATTTGTTATGGTCTTATACTTTGCCACAGTAAAGAACCTAATAAGATGGAGGAAGGACTTACTAGAATGATTCACTTCAAGCTCAACAAAGTCTAGAATCCTATAAAGCAAGAATGACTAGAGCTGATAATCGAATAGTTTTTCCTAGAAGCTTTAAAGAATGTGAACTTGTTATGGTTCGTCGAAGATCTATTATCCCCCACTGTCGCCTCGGTGATAAATTTGACCCAATCTAGAAAGGATCCTTCATCATTGAAATAGTGTATGAAAGAGCTTATCAACTCATAGACTTAAAAGGTCAAAGGCCCATGTCATCAATAAATGATCAATATTTAAAGAAATATCACACGTAACTACTTAACCAAAAAGATGTTATGTATGAAAATCGTCTTGCAAGGCAAGAGATAAATCTAATCCCCACCTGAAAGACATGAGTCAATTTTTATATTCTCCTGCAATACATGAGATAAATTCAATCCCTTCCTGAAAGATATAAGGCAATTTTATATCTCTTGCAAACCAAGAGATGTTTGCCATATATACACCTGCAAATTCAACAAGATGTTGGCTAATTAAAAATAATTAAAATTAATTAATTGAAGTTAATTGATTTATTGAAATTAGTTAAATATAATTAATTGATCAATTATAATTAATTAATTAAAATTAGTTGATTAATTAAAATTAAATTAAACAAAGTTAATTAATTAAAATTAAAATTCGGGAGCAATCAATTATCTGATAGCAGTTAAAAAGAAATACGAGAGCAGTTTCAAATCGAGGAGCCTGTTAATTAATTAAATGTGAGCAATCAAATTTATTATTAGTTAATTATTTAATATAATTAGCTAGAAAATTTTCTTGGTTAATTAGTTAATTAATTAATTATGCAATTATAAAAAAATGCAAAAAATTAATATTTGCAGTAGGAATGTACAACTTAACACTGTACAACCAACAACTCTCTAAAACATTGACACCTGTACAAAACTCCAAACTCTAGCTCTTGTATAGAACTCTCCAACTCACAAACACTCAACAAACTCAACACATCCTACAAACTCTCCAGCTCAAATACAAAACTCACGAACTCTCAAATTCTACTCTTCACAAACATTGCAAACCCTTAACTCTGGATCAACACAAGCTCCTGCAACAAGCAAATAAAATTCATTTACATCAAAATTAAATTAATATCTAAATAAATGCTAAAATAGAAAAAAGAACCAGTATTATGCTAAGATACAGACATAAAAGTAGAACTGGTAGAACATGCTACCGGTAAAGTAACTACTAGTACAATATACGACATTGAAAAGAAAAAGAGCAAAGTACTGTAGCAGAAGCACTAGTGTCACACACAACAACTACTGGTTAGTAAGTGTCAAGCTAGTAAATAATTGAAAATCATAATCTAATGTCAAGCTAACAAACAATTGTTGTTTACTCAAACAAACAAATAAAAAATAATGGGCGTCTTAGCTTATAGGGCTATGTTGTAAGATCCACCATTGGGCTACTTCCAAAGGGAAGCAATAAGACCCGACCTACCTAAATAATTTGGCAAATTCTAATAGGAGTTGTGAGACCTATTATTTAAAAAAAAAAAATTTAAATGAAATATCAAACCCTCAAACAAAAACTAACGGACATCTTAATCTAAAGGATTAGATTATAAGATTCTCTTTTAGGCAACTTCCTAAGGGAAGCTGTAATGCCTACCCAAATAATTAAATCCACGGGCATCCTTGCTGTAGAGCTAGGTTGTAAAGATCCATCTTTGGGCAACTCATGAGTAGAGTCGTACGTCCCACTCCAAATTAAACCTACAGTCAACTTCTAAGAGAGTCGTAGGACCTGTTAACCAAATTTAAAAATGGCCAACCTAGCCTATATGGCTAAATTGTAAGATTCACCAGTGGGCTACTCCTAATAGAAGCCGTAAGACTCGCTTTATGTGTTTTTTTGAATGAAAAGCCGTAAGTCCCGACCCAAATTCAAACACCTAGGCTACTTTTAATAGAAGCCGTAAGACCAACTTCAATTTAAACATCTGGGTAACTTCTAAACGGAGTTATAAATCCTAAAATAAATTAAATTTTTAGTATAATAATAGATGTAAACCCCAAAATTTAGTAAAACTAAAATTTATATATATCCACCTTAGTCTACTCAAGATCTTTGAGATGAGGCAACCCATGACTACTAATCAGATTCCTTGGACACTATGGTCAATGATTGTTATTGTTGGTAGACTGAAACCTACAGTATATCCGGGACGATAGAACCATGGGATCTTGATCGTGTTTATCTCCATTTTCCCCATAATTGAGACTAAAACACACAAAATTTATTCATCCTTAATCGAGAGTTCTCTCTTACGTGTTAAGAGGGTTAACTATGAGTGCTTGCGATAATGGGAAGTAAGGATCCAGATCTAATTAAAACTTGACACTATCCTCACGCAAAATATGATTAATTATAATTTGACTTAAGGGGAATGAAATCATATGTCTGCAAAGCGGGATTCATGCCGACACGCCGTTTTTCATAAGCCAACGGTCATTAAAAAATGAGGCCAATAATTAGAAATAGTTTGGATGATAGTGGTATTGTTAGCTTGTAGGAAGTGACTCTTTTTAAATTTAAATCAAGTTTAGATAGAAGTCCACATAGCCATATAATTTCTCAACATGATGTAGATATTATGCCATATTTAAGACTGCAATCGATTGGTTCTCCTAAAAAGCATAGTTCGTTTTTTTTATTCTTTTTCGTTACTTGTCAAGTTTTGTGATTTTTTATTAGTGCATTTAAATTTGAGTATCCTGTTTTTAGTTTAGTAGTTTTATTATATGCGTATGCGCATACAAGAAAATTGTTAATTACCATAACTGATTTTTTTATTTTAGGTATTTTCATATTATTGAACATAGGTGACCAAACGTTCACATAATCGACTATGTATTTGAAGTGATTATCGCTGATATCAGCTCTTGTTTTAATGCCTAATGTTTGCTACGATATATTTAAAAGGAAATTCATTTTACTGCGTTTGAGTTGCCTTCTTGTTACAAACCGCATACCATTTAAACAATATTAGAGAGTTGCTATAAATAATCAAGGATTTTAGCCCGTCTGTGGGTGATTGAGTTGGTTCGTGCTTGTTTGGTTGTGTTTGTGTTTGCAGCAACTGGAATACATAACAATAGCTTTTTAACACAATTAAATGAGCATATCGTACAAGGATTCATCTTTGGTTTATGCCTTGCGGGCAAGAGGAATTCAATGACTCATGCTTTTGCATTCTGCTTCTTCAAAATAGTAAGAAGTTAGGAAAATACATCATACAACATCATACCATTGTTTTTCTTATGCATTTGAAAGAAATTGATGTAATTTTTGAGTGGCCTAATGATCTGTTAGACTGGTCCAATCGGTCTGACGGGACTGGCCCGTGCACGAAATGGCGGAGGAGTTCTGCCTCCTGTACAAGCCGCACGAGTCGACGGGTTCCAAAGAGCAGTTTTGGAAGAAATTTTGAGGGATTTGAGAGGGAAATTTGAATGTAGGAACTGTTTAGGGATTTCCTCTTTATTTGTATGCATTAAATAGTTTGTTTTCCTAAGATTAGGCCATCTTGAATTTGGCTGAAATTTGATATCTCTTAGTTTGTCTTGGGCTCTAGCGGCACTAGAGATTGGGAGAGATCGATCATCCTCTCGAATTGAGGATCACTTGTATCTTGTTTGTTTTTCTTCTATTAGTTGATTTTTGCAATAAAATCTTCTGTTTTTCCTTATTTTCATTGGACTTTGGAAGAGTTTCTTGCTGTTTTATGAAGATTGATAGGAAATACTTGAGATCTACAAGTGTTTCCTATCATGATCATGGTCTTTTTTTCTTGAGAGTTTGTCAATCTTCATCGATGCTATTATATTGCTGCTATTAAATTTCTGAAAATGATGATGTTGAAATTCAATCATGGTCCAGCAAATGCTGATTGCTGCGGAATCTAAACGCGAGGAAGAGAAAGCAAAGGGTGCCAGCAACGCCGATGATACAGCCGAAAATCCAGATATTGTGTTGTTTGATGACAATGAAGAAGAGGAGGAGGATGAGAGTGATGAAGAGGATGATAGTTTAGTCAGCCTCCAAGGAAGAGGAAGAGGAAGAGGGATGTTTTGGCAACCTGCCATGCAACTAGCACGGGGAGGAAGACCAGTTCTTGGCATCCGAGGCTTCCCTCCTGTGATGATGGGTGTAGATGGATTCGGTTATGGAGCTGTTGGTCACGAGGGCTTTGGTGCACCAGATATTTTTGGAGGACCGCCCAGGGTTTTCCCTCCATATGGTGGCCCAAGATTTTCTGGCGACTTCTCTGGAGCAGGTCCTATGCCTGGTTTAGGGTTTCCGGGTCGGCCGCCCCAGCCTGGTTACTTTCCTATGGGTGGACTGGGAATGATAATGGGTGCGGGCCGAGCATTCATGGGCGGGATACCAATGGCTGGTGTTGGCCGACCCAATCGTCCCATTGGCATCCCACCTTTCCTCCATCCGCCTCCGCCCAACAACTGGGCTACAAAGAGGGAGCAAAGGAGACCTGCCAGTGAAAGATACGAATCTGGATCAGATCAAGGAAACAGGGGTCAGGAGACCGCGGGTCAAGATGATGAGGTGGGGTATCAACATGGATCGAGGGCTCCAAATGAGGACAGGTTTGGTGCGGTTAACCGATACACGAATGATGAGAGTGAAAGTGAGGATGAGCCAGCTCCCAGAAGGTCAAGACATGGCGAAAACAGTAAGAAGCGGCGCGGATCAGAAGGGGAACCTGTAGCAGATCATTGGGAGGCCCCTTTTATTGAAGCTTCAAACCATTGATAAAATTGACTACCATACACTTTTTTTTTTTACTTTATTTATTTGAATGTCATTAGTTATACAATTTGTTGTCCTGCAACTCTCTTTAGTTCTAATCTGTAGTATCAGGATAATCTGCTTGCAGTGATGTATGCATATCCTCAGAAGAGAGCTCATATGTACAAGTAAACTTTTTCTTACTCCGTTTTTGTCTTTTTTTGTTAGTCTGTAAAGTCTGCTAAAACATTATTGTATTTTCGTGTGCTTAGAGTTTAGGAACTTGTAGCCAGAACCAGAAGCTAATGGTTCGTGGAACACTTTCAAATATAAACGTCATAGTTTAATTGTTTATTCTCCAATGATGTACCTACTCTTTTTCACACTAAAAGATAGATCTTACTCAACCTTACTGAAGTATTAGCTACCTAGCACCGTATGAAAGAGAGTAAATTATTCTGTGCGGAGTCTGGACGTCGTCCAGAAGTCAATAAAAATGTGTCACATCATCCCAAAAGTGTACCGAGCGCGGTACCAAGCATCAGTATACGATTCTTCCGTCTGGTGTCCGCACAGAATAATATCTCAAGAGAGAGTAATCAAAATTTCTTTTTCAAAAGGTGATTACAAACTTATAGAATCCACAATTACATATAAAGTATTATCAATACATGGATAAAAAAAGAATCAATAGTCATTTTGAAAAAAAAAAATAATAAGAAAAAGACATGCAATGTTAAGGGTTTAGGCCCCTTTAAATTTATGTGAAGAGTTTATCTAATTGTGTGCATGAATCTATTGTTGAGAGTACATCTTGATGCATGTACTTAGGCTTTCCACGTTTATATTAATATGCTTGTGAAAATGGTGAAAAAAGTTTAATGAAATTGAGCTTAAGTGTTTGCTGCTTTGCTTGCCTTTAGAAAACTAAATGGGTTAATGAGAAGGTTAATGAGATTGATAGTTTGTCATTTAAATTATAGTATTCGGGTATGAGTCATATTAGAAATGATCTATGTGTTATTATAGATAATAGTACGAAGGATAATATTGTAGAAATTAATAGAATGGAGATAAAATTATCGTTTTAAAGATTGCTGTTGATGATAAGATAATATATTAACATTAGAAGCATTCTCAAATAAGTTTGGAGAAGATTTGAACATGTTGATAGAGTAGTAGAATATTATAAAAGTATTTATGGTTGATATAGGTTTGTAGTGACTAATGAAGTTCTAGGACTACATTAGATTTTGCTTTTATCTTATGATTTTGTGATTACTAACTAATACCTTATGAAAAGAAAGGAGCACTTTATCACTTATAAGAATGGATATAAAAAAAATTAGATTGATTATTTTTTAATAAGAAAAATAATTCGTATAGATTGTAAAGGTTATATAGTTATTCCGAGTGAAAGTTTATGTATCTAAAATTGTTTATTAATCTTTGGACTCTAAGATGAAGGGTGGAATATGAAAAATAAAATAAAATTTTGTCCTAGGATTAGATGGGGGCATTTAAAGAGCACTATTAAAAATATTTTTCAGAGTAAGATTTAATATTTTAAGATTTTGACTGTACATGAAAAGTTAATGTTATGTGAAAAAAAACCTAGTGATATTAATAATGTTGCAAATGATGTGCTTTGAGTATCAAAAAGAAAAGCTCCTAATAATAAACATGAATTTTGGTGGAATCAAAATGTGCATGAAAAGATAAAAAATAAGTAACTTGTGATAACAATTAATTTTGATGGAAAATCTTAAAAAATTGGGAAATATATAAAGGGGCCCATAAGGAATCTAAGAAAGTAATATGTGATGCAAAGAATTTAACTTTTAATGATTTATATGATATATTAGATATTAAGGAGAGTGAAAGATGTATGTATAAGCTAGCCAAATAAAGAGATATGAAAAGTATGGATTTAATTTAAGTGAAATGCATTAAGGATAAATATAAAAAGTGATTTTATTATAAGAGAATATTCAACAAAGGTGGATGAGATATTTTGATAAATTTTTTAACGAAGATTGCGAAAAATAGAAATTTTTCTTTTTATCCTCATAGTAGTAAAATCGAAGTTAGAGAAGCCTCAAAGAAAATGAATTGTGAAAAAACGGTTGAACTTGAAGATATTCCAATAAAAGTGTTAAAATGCTTAGGAGATAAATGAATTTTTTGACTTACAAAACTTTTCAATATTATTTAAAGACTAAAAAGATATCATATGAGTGGAAAAGAAGTGTGTTGATTCCTATTTTTACGAATAAATATGATGCATAAGAGTGTGAATTATAGAGGAATTAAGTTAATATGTCATACTTTAAAACTATGAGAGAGATTTATTGAGCAGAGGTTATGATATGATACTAATGTTTCTCAGAATCAATTTGGATTATGTCGTGTAGGTCTACTATAAAAGCTACACATTTTTTGAGAGGTTTGATGGATAAGTATAAAGAGAATAAAGAGGATCTACATTTGTTATTTATTGATTTAGAGAAAGCATATGATAACGTTCTTAGAGGTGTCCTTTAGGGAGTTCTAGAAAAGAAAGGAGTTAATAATGATTATATTCAAGCCATCAATGATATGTATACATGAGCTTTACCTGGGGTTCAACTACGGTGGTTTGACCAAGTATTTTCCTATTTCAGTTGGATTACATCAAGATAGCTTTAAACGCATGTCTATTTGCTTTAGTCAAGGATGTTCTTACTAAAAATTTATAATAGGATGTTCCCTAGTGTATGCTTTTTGATGATAATATTCTTCTTGTTGATAAAACTAGAGAGGGATTGAAAGAAAACTTGAATTATGGAGGTCAACCTTAGAGTCCGAAGGTTTTTGTTTGAGTTGATCTAAAATTGAACACATGAAGTGTAATTTTAGTAGTAATAGATCTAGTGAGGGGTTGTAGCTTTGGTTGATTAAGTTATTAATAAGAGTACATGTTTTAGATATCTTGCTATATTGTTCAAAGTGATGTTGAAATAGATGGGGATATTTTTAGTAGAATTCAAGTTGGATGGTTGAAGTGGAGGAATGCATCGGGCCTATTGTGTGAAAGAAAGTGGCCCTCAAACTTAAGGGAAAATTTTACAAGATGGTGGTGAGGCCTGCAATGTTTTAGGTCGCATAATGTTGACCATTAAAAGAGAAGCATAAAATAAAGTTAGGTGTTACAAATATGAGGATGCTCAGGTGGATGAGTTGCTTCATTCTTAGATATAAAATGTGAAATGAGTATGTACATGAAAATGTTGGAGTAGCATCAATGGCAGAAAAGAATAGAGAGAGTCACCTTAGATGGTTTGGACACATAAAATGTCGACCTTTCGATGACCTAGTTAGGAGAGTAGATGTATTGGATTAAGCCTATGTTAGGGAAGGTTGAGGTAGGCCTAAAAAATTTTGGATAGAAAATATTAGAAATGACATTTTATTTTTAAATTTAAATGATAATTTGACTCTTAACATGATACACTAGATAAAAAGGATTCAAGTAGCCGACCCCACGTAGCGGGATAAAGGCTTCATTGTTGTTGTTGCTTTAATTGCTAGGAAATAAAAAATTGAGTTTATAATTAATATGCTTTAACTTGTAATGTAATTGGTGGGAATGTATAAATGTTTTTTGCTTTGAGCACTACATAACACAATTACCTGTAATTAATCTTGTAGAGTTTAAAATAATTTATCATTCATATTTGAAAGATATGTCTGTATTATAGATGCCTTCAAAGAAAATCATCTTTTTTACTTATCTATTATTGAAAGAGGTTTGTTAATGAGTTGTATTGTTTGATTTATATTATTTTATGCTTGACATTTGTGAGAAAGATGTTGAGAATTATATGAACAAGCTCAATCTTAAATGGTCAAACTTTGCATATCCTAGAATAAATTTGTTGGGATTAACTTTGTACATCATATGATTTATAGATGAGATTAAAGTATAATGAATGTTTCATTTGTATGAAGTTTGTTAAACAAGCTATAAGAAGAATATGCCTCAAGTTCTAAATCATACATTAAAGGTGAAGGTGACATCTTTGAAGTTGGAACAACCGGTACAAATAGTGCAAGAAATTGTATTAAAGTCGGTCAATATGGTGGGACAAAGAAATATAATGGTTGGTACAATTTTATCATATAAGTATAAAAACATCAAGCCTTTATTCAACTATGTGGGGTCCGCTACATGAATCAATTTTCTCCATTGTATCCTATTAAAGGTCAAATTATCATTTAAATTTAATAAAAAAATCATTTCTAATATTTTCTAACCAAGTCTTTTTAAGTCTACATCTATCTTTTTTAACATAAGCCAAATCTAATACATCTACTCTCATAATCAAGTCATTGGAAGGCATATGTTTTATGTGACCAAACTATCTAAGGTATCCTCTCTAATCTTATATGCCAATGGAGCTATTCTAATCCTTTCACCTATATGCTAATTTTATCACATATGTAATATTAAAAAAAAAAATGCAAAAGGGGAAATCTCCTTGATATGCTACTATATGAGGCATTATGTAATTGAGAAGCAATTTCAAGCAAGTTCAACTATTTTTGAACTTGAGGATTTGATATATTGTTGTTAATTATTGGATTGTTTTTTCTATCTGATTTTCTTAATTTTTACTCTATGTAAGTTGATGAGCCAAATCAACCTCATTAACTTCATTCTTGTGTAGCATCAACAATTTTATTTACAAAAGAAATTTAAAAGCCATATTTGACTTTCCAATAGATAAAATGATTGTTAAAAATTCCAAGCCAATTTTTAGTTGTATATTATGGATTCATACTACAAAATTTCTAGAATTTTTGAATCAACAAAGCTCAAATATCAAGCCATGCTTTAGCTCTCTAGTTGATCTCAAGCTTAGCAATCATCACTCAATTAAGTTCAAGCTTTGTACATGAGCTCAAGTTTGAGCCAATTATAAAAGAAGCGAGCCAAGCTTAACCTAGTTGTGCATTGAGCTTGACTCGACTCGTTTACACCCCTATTAGGAACCTTTTGACTAGCCTATATATACTTTTAATACTGATATATGCTCTATTATACGTATATTAAACAATCACAAAAAATGTTTTCATACTGCTTTCAAGAGCAATTTAAAAAAAAAACAGATTCTTGAGTTAAAAATTTTGTACTAAAAAATTGCTTTAAAAAGCAGTAAAAAAGCTGTCTGAAATGAAGCCTAAATGAATTCATTTCTTAAAAAGTGTGCTAGTTATAATCAAGACCACATGTAGCTAAGAAATCAAGTAGAGCTTGTGCTATTACAACTATATATCATATTTCATGCCCATCATAAATTATTAAATAGTACATCCTATTATAACCTATATGTCCATTTAAATCACTCCAAATAATTATTCTCTATAATTAGGTATTCTTTAAATATATTCAATTGTTGTCAATATCTTCTAAGAGTATTATTAGTATTGAATAACACAGTTCATATTATTGATTAATATTAAATTTTGACCAATTTTATTTTATATAGCGTTAATGAGCTAATACATTATCATATTATTTAACAATCATCATGTTCTGAATTTTGAATTTTCTTTTTTAGAAGGAAATGTTGCACTTGTGAGATAATAATCGTTGATGGCCCAATGGAGATCATCTTGCCCATTCAGATTATGCCTAGTAAATTATATTTGAGGAAATCTTTCAAGAGTGCTGTTATGACCATGAGCTGAATTGCGACATATATTATTGATATATCATAAAAAAATTATCTTGATCAGGCATAAATCTCGAGGCAAAATCAAGTTGGAAACTTTAAAAAAATTAAATCTGGAACCATCTGAACTCCGATTTTAGCAAACTTATAGTCCAACTGAACGTCTCGAAAATACAAAAGAATATATCAATTCTGATTCTCCCAATTTCTACCATGTAATGTATTATATATGATGTTTATTTGTTACATCAAGCCAAGGCCTTCCCTCCAATGAAGTGCCTCATTTGTAATCAACTGCAAATACTACTGGATTCAATAAAACTTTTTATCTGATTGTGTGCTAGATCTTCATAAAAGGTCAAGACGTTAAACTCTATCTTCTCTACCGCCACGAATAATTCAGGACGCAACAATTATAATTAATATTTGTTGAGGAGCCAACAAATTGCATAAAGGATCGCAAAGTCTCAACGAAGTTGTGACACATGATTTAGAAATCCTCGTAACAAAGGGAATAATAATGGAGATCTGATACCATGTTAACAATGAGAGACAGTAAGGACAAGAAAACTTGAATCTTATATTCCTCTTCCAAACTACAAGAGAAGGTATATATTTATAGTAGCTAAATATTATCAATTATTAGTCATAAAATTAAGAAAATAATTAAAACAAAATCAAAATACAAATAATCATAGCACATGAATTACTGGGATGGACAAGCACCCTATGGTTGATATAATTAGAGTAAATGAATTGTCTAATAAGAGACTAATCTGCCCACACACATTACAGAATTTCACAATTAAGGACTTTAAATTGCAGCTTATTGCCCTTCTGACAAGAAGAAAAAAAAATGGAATCCAGCACTTTTTTTTGCTAATCTTGCATATCTAGATCACCAACAACAAGGAAAAATGCTTTTCTTTCCCATGGGAGATGCTTGAAAAGTAGATATCCTTCATCAAAAGTGACACTTTCTTTTTGACCCAGAGCCATGATCGTGCCCCTTTTAATCTCCATGGCCAGCCAGGATATTCCAATTATAAATCAATCAAACATTAGCCACAATAAAGCAAATCTTTTTTGGTTTGTATGATACAAACAAGCACCTCCCCCCTTCATCTCCTGCCAGAGATTATTGCGTACGGCGTCTAAATCGTTCTGAGGCGAATCCGGACTCTTCACGTCACCCGGATGCACCGGGCCCCAGGTGTCGTGGCACGTCCGGATTCGTCTCTGGACGAATCCGAACTCCACACGCAATAATTTTTCCCAAAAGCAACCATAATAGCAACTCAAATAAAAGCAATGAAAGTGGCCCAAAGGGGTCCCTCTTATCACTTTCTTCCCCAATTACTCTCCTATTGATTCCATGGTGTGGCCAACGTCTTTTACCTTTCAAATATTCCATCCATCATATATAAAGTAGCATCCAACCTTCGATTATTTTACAATCAATAAAGAGCCATCTTTCCTCTACTTCCTGATGCATCCATGGATACAGAACAGAGAGTAAGTCGCTCATTCTCAATTCTACTCCATTCAATCAAACGATCTGGTTGAAAAGTTGAAGGTTTGGATTCTAAGCTTTGCTATGAATTTGCAGAAAGCTCAAGTGACTGAGTTCTTCGTCCGAATGGACTGCAATGGCTGCGTGCAGAAGATTAAAAGAGCTTTGCATAACCTTGATGGTGATCAATCATTCTTCTCCACCTAAAACAGTTTTGTTTTCTCTTTCTTTCTCTCACTCTCTCTCTTTCAAGTTCTGAATTTGAAGCAACTCCTGCAGGCATATATGAAGTATACATCGATGTAGCTCATCAAAAGTTGACAGTGGTGGGTAGAGTAGAACCTGAAAAGATTGTGAAGGCCATTAAGAAGACAAGAAAGATTGCCACTATTTGCACGCCCGCAGATGCTACCACCGAGCCGAGCAGCTCAGAGACTCCACCAGCTGAAAAGGCAGCAAAAACCACTGAATCAACTAATCAAGCCCCCATTGAGGCCGCACCACCATTGGATCCACCCAAAGAAACCCCACCTGCAGAAAACAAGGGCCCAGATGTCAAGCCAGTGCCTGAATCCAATGAGGCATCCACTTCAAAGCCTAAAGCTGCGGGAGAAATCCATATGGTTCATCACTACCCTCACAACGATAACTATGTTATTCACAGTTACAGCAATTACAGACCTCCTTCCTCCATTACAGAATATCTTTACAACAGGGAAGCTCCTCAAAGGCCAGAGGGACCTGATTACTACCACAATCAACATAGTGGAGATGGAGGTGGAGGCCACATTACTTCTATGTTCAGCGAAGAGAACCCAAATGCTTGCACGATAGTATAAGGTGAAAGACTAGGACTTGGACACTTGTGAGCCAAAGCAACACTTCTTTACGTTTTGATTCAGGAAGGTATTGTCATTAGGAATAAAATAATGTAGAGGATAAAAGTTATAGATAATACAAGTTGTGGAAGTGGATAAAAGAGAATTAGATGCTTAGCTTATCAAAGTAGAAAACATTCATCATGTGCCATCAACTCTTAAGGATCTTTTGAGAATTTTGTCATGCATGCAAGTTAATCAATCTAAATTCAATGAAGAAACAAATCGAAATGATCCCAACTATTCATATGTGGCCAATTTAATCTCAAAATATCACATTTATCAAATTTAGTCTATCTGCTAAAAAACATGATTTCAATATTCCTCAAGGGACTAAATTAGGATAAGTTTTGTATATTCGATGTACTAAATTGAGATCAATTTTGTATCTCAATTTCTATTAATTTTTGTTTGATTGACTATATTGATCTATATAGACGAGAGAGAAAGTTGGAAATATATGATTCTCTAAGTCTAAATTGACTACATACAAAGAGTCAGGAGACTATTCTGAATTTTTTCTTAAATTAAGGCTTCATTTGGGACGACTTTTTTATTGCTTCTTAAAGCATCTTTTTAGTATAAAAATTTTAATTTTTTAACTAAAAAGTTATTTTAAGAAGCAATAAAAAAGCTGTCCCAAACGAAGCCTAAAAGTCATAAGACAGAAAATTGATTCTTAAGCTTATTTTGAAGACCACCATAGAACTCTCATGATGATCTTGTTTCATGGTCTTAAATGATGTATCCGGTTGAAAAGTGAAACCACAAAAACCATGGTTTAGAAGTGCAGAAAATGTAGTTGAAAAGAATAATATTTGCTTCTATTTCCTAACTGTGTTTATTTGGTTGCAAATTTATGTTGTTGAAAAGAATAATATTTCTGTAACTCTATATTGTTTAATAGCACTCATCAACATCTTGCAATCTTCTTTAAATCACAAAATTTTACTGATATGTCCACAAGAACATATAATAAGAATTAAGATTCCAAAGTAGCCCTACATGCAGATTGGACATCTAAAATATAGAATTTGGCTTCGTTTGAGACGGTTTTCTTATTGCTGCTTAAAGCAGTTTCTTTAGTAAAAAAAAAATTATTTTTTGTACTAAAAAGCTGCATTAAAAAGGGGTAAAAAAGCCGTCCCAAACGAAACCTAAATTTTGAATTTCATATTATAGTTGCGTCATAAACTTAAAGGAATGCTCATACATTTTATAGTAAATTGAATTGAATTAGCCAAATCTTAGATGATCTAAATAGATCATATGCTGTATGTTCATATGATCATCTGCTGTATGTTCTCTACTCTTCTTAGCCAAATCTTAAATTATCTAAATAAAATCAGCCAATAGTCATAAGTATTTTATAGGAAGAATTCAATCAGATTAGAAACTGCTGCTTCAGAAAAAATTATCAGCCACTACAAGTAAATAAAGTGCAAACTTTTATAAGATTCTTCTTTTGATGATTTTTTCAACAAAATAGCACCACTTTTACTGCCATCGAACTTAAAAGATGCCGCCCAACTTCCTTTGAACATTGCAAAAATGGAAAATTGAAGTTTTACAGCTCTTATTGTGCAAATATTCATCTTTGCAATCAGACGGAGTGTGAGGGTTATGGCATTGCAAATCATGGTTTAGAAGTGCAGAAAATGTAGAAAGCCAGCAATAACATCCCATATATTAGGAGTGGGACAACTAATTTTTTACAAGCAAAAGGAGAATAAAGTCCCTGACTCCCTAAAGAGCCAAGGCGGAGCCTCCAGAAAATATAAGTGATATACATCAAAATTTAATCGTGATCAGGTACGAATCTTGAGGCAAAATTGAATTGTAAACTTCCGAAATTAAATTTGGGACCATCTAAACTCCGATATCATTAAACTTATAGTTGAACTGAACATCTTGAAAAGACGAATCCAACGACATCAAATTCGAACCAATCCGAGCCCAAATGGGTTCAAATCAAAGACCCGAGGCACATTTGGAAGGTTCAAACCATAAATTAGATGACCAAATGGTTTCAATGGTTTCCAAATATGACATGCTTATAGTCAAATCAGACGGATCGATGAGTCGAATCCAACAAGCCCAAGATTGTCAAATTCTGACATTATTATGATATTTAAATACTCTATAAACGACCTATGAGCAAATGAGTCGATATCGGCTATCCATTTGAAACATGTCGAACACGCCCTAAAATCTTGTCCCTCTTTACTGGTTATACCAATCCAAAAAAATTTATAAATAGAGCCCTCATTTTTCGCTGAGAGGGGTGAGGAAGGAAGAGAATGAAAGAGAAGAGGAAGAAAGAAGATAAATTTGAGGTCTCTCTTGCCACGAAGCTCCTCCTCGATCATCGTCCAACCACCGACTGTCGTCGGAATTTTGTCGGACTTCCGCCAACTATGATCGGACATATGCCTAGCCACCAATTATCGTTGGATTTTCTCATGGTCACCAACTTTCACCAGACTACGGTCTCCACGTCCATCATAGCCAAACTACGATCTTTCCGACTTCTGTTGCCCGCCGACTTTGGTTTCTTTGACCACCATCTCCATACTACTGTCTCCTTGACCGTCGTTGCCTGACTACAATCTTTTCAACCACCATTACTAGACAACGGTCTTTCTGACCTCTGTCGCTTGCCAACTACGGTCCTTTCGATCACAGTCACATGACTACAGTCTTTCCAACCTCCGTCACTCATCAACTACGATCCTTCTGACCACTGTCACCCGACTACGGTTTTTCCAACCTCTGTCACCCGCCGACTACGATCCTTCTGACCGCCATCACCCGAATACAGTCTTTCCAACCTCCGTCACCTGCCAACTACGATCCTTCTAATATCCATCACTAGATTATGGTCCTTTTGACCACCGTCGCCTGATTATAGTCCTTCCTTCTGACCTAAATTTCTTGTTGAATTTGGTCCTGCCAACCAAACGAACATGTCAACAATGATTCTTCCAACTCCAACCATGTAATGCACTATATAATGTAATTAATACTCTTGAAGTAAAAATATTAACTCTTGAAGGAAGGATTAATGGAATATAATAGAAGATAGAGTGAAGATTGGTGTATCTAATACACTTGAGTCTACAAGAATGCCTTGGAAAAGGAAAATAAAAAAGTTATGGAGAGAAGTAACAAAAAAAAAAAAAGAGTTTGTAATATATTCTATGAGCTTCTATGGGAACTCTTTCAGTCAAGCATGTCTAGTAATGCCTAATGTTGAGCAAACCTTATATAGTTCTCACTTACATCAATTATGAGAGAGAGAGAGAGTATGAATAAAAGCTAAGAAAAAATAACCATTTGTTTAAGTAATGTTTTTTAATTGTAATAGTTCCATATAAGGTATCATTCTTTTGAGCAAGCTGGATGAATTCCAAGTAGTGTTTTGCAATAGTTAGTTAACTAGATACTTCATCTAGCACAAAAAAAATGTTTCTATAAATGTACACATATATACTTGTTGCGTCCTGGAATATTCGCAGCGGTAGAGAAATATCTAGTTCAACGTCTTAGTATTGTACGAAGATCCAGTACACAATCAGATAAGAGAGAGGGTGTAGCATTCATAAGAGACACCAGAGTTTTTATGTGGAAACCCCTGAAAAAGGGGGAAAAACCATTTGGCCTAGCCCAGTTTGAATGAATCCACTAGTATTTGCAGTCGATTACAAATGAAGACCTTCCTTGGGAGAAGGCCTTGGCTTGATGGTACAAATGTACATCATATAGAACACATTAGATAGTGGGAGTTACAATAATATACATGTTTGTTTAGTTGGAAAGGCCATAGTTGGCACAAGATGGGGGTCCGAAATACTGTAGTTAGTAGAAGATTGGGGTCAGGAAGACCATTGTCTGGCGATGTAGGTCGGAAGGACCGTAGTAGGCGACAGAGGTCGTGAGGACCGTAGTCGGCAGGAGATCGAGGTCTGAAAGACCATTGTCTGGTGATGGAGGTTGGAAGGACCGTAGTAGGCGACGGAGGTCGGGAGGACCATAGTCGGCAGGAGATAGGAGTCTGGAAGACCGTAGTTGGCATGAGACCGGGGTCTGAAAGACAGTTGTCTGGTGATGGAGGTCGGAGTGACCATAGTAGGCGACGGAGGTTGGGAGGACCGTAGTCGGCAGGAGATATGAGTCTGGAAGACCGTAGTTGGCAGGAGACCTGTAATATCAGTTTTTGCTCCAGGTTCGTCCGGGACGAAGTTGGATCGTCCGGGACGATCGGTACAGGTTGTGCAGAAAATCAGTTTTGGCTGTATGGTTCGTCTGGACGAAATCAGGATCGTCTAGACGAAAATTCTCCCGTGAACCCTTCGCCAGGGACGATATGTCATTTTTCGTCTGGACGAAATTCCTCTCTTCATGGATCGTCCGGTACGAAGCTCGATCGTCCAGGACGATCAGTTTGGATATATATAGAAATGAGATATTTTGAAGAGAGAGAGAAAAAGCTGAGGAGAGAGAAAAACGAAGGAAAAAGTGGAAAAGCCAATTTTCGGACGACGCGGAGCCGTTTTCGTCCGAAAGTGGCTGTTGAGGAAATTGCTGTGCTCGAGGTAAGGCACATTCCGCCTTTCTCAATTTTCAGAACCGTCGTGTTTGGCGGTATATATTCTGTCCGGATTTCATTTTCGTTAATGATTTTTGTCCGTATCTGTTGATTGGCTCAGTTTTTACCGCGTAACTTTCTGTATATTGTTGACGTGCCGAGTGTGCACATTTTGGTTATTTTCTGAAGATTTTCGTCCCGGGGTATTTTTGATTCGACTGTGTTTTTAGTCGACCAGATTTTTCTGTGAAATTGGAATTTATCGGTGCAGTAGAATAAATGTTCTGAAATGTTGATATCTGTATTCTGTGCGAATTCGGTAAATTTTTTCTTTGCAGGAATTTTTGTGTAAATTCCATATACTGCCGTTGTGCTGCCCGATTTTTTTTGGGTAATTTCTGAATTGTCCGTATTTCTTCTGAATTGAAATGCTATGTGTATAAGCTATACAAAGGGAGTTATAAGGGGCCTGAATCCTATGAGATTCAGTTAGTGAAACGGGAAATCTGCAATGAGATCAAATCTGATGTCTGTTCTGTTCCGGATCCGATGAATTCTGTTTTGGTGCTATAAGCATATCTGTTTTGGTGCCGTGAGCACAAAGGGAGACATAAGGGGCCTGGATCCTATGAGATTCAGTCAGTGTCTGGGAAGGGAGGCATAAAGGGGCCGGAATCCATAGAGATTCCGTCAGTGTCAGGGCATTTAGCTATATGCATCTGTACTATTTTCTGTATCTGTTCTGTTCTGTACGAAATTGTGATTATGATATGATATGATCCGTACGATTCTGATTTCTGATTCTGACTCTGTTGATTTGTTCTGTTCTGATACGATCTGTACGACTCTGATGTGATTTGATACCTGTCCGTAAGTTTTGATTTCCAATTCTGTTCCGATTTCTGATCTGATTTCTGTCCGATGAATTTGGTTCTGTTTTCTGAGAATTTAGATTGGTGGTTTGTTGCTTTGCTGAGCTGTTGAGCTCACCCTTGCTTTCTGGTGGTTTTCAGGTTCTGGGAAGGGCAAGGAAGTTCAGGACTAGGTTTCAGAGTCTGATCAGATTAGGTACTTTTTGTACTTTTGATTTTTGTACAGTCATGGCTTTTCTGTTCTGTCTTTCTTTCTGTTGAAAGCCATGTACTGTTCTGTAGATGATTATTTTGAGGAAATGAAAAGATAGAGGTTTTGTTCCGCTGCATTTGATGTTTTTAGTAGCTCTGTTGTTCTGTGTGCTTCTGTTGAGTTAAGAATTTGAAAGATCAGTTCAGTAACCTAATCCAAAGCCAGATCCTGGTTAAGAAAGGTCTCTCGTCGCGATCCGGCTCGGGCGGGATCCGTCCCCGTCGGGTCGGGTCGTGACAAGCTTTTTTGTGGTATCAGAGCACTGGTTTTGGAAACAGGTTGGATTGTAAAACAGAGCTCTAGGAAGTGATCAGTGAGTCTGTCTAGGAGGTAGTTTTGGGTCGTTTGGCTTTTTTATTGTGTGTTATTTTGTGTTGTTTTGTGATAGTTTTCCGGATTTTCTGGATTTTTTCTGTATGGATCAGCCAGACCCAGACATGACAGACGGTCAGAGTGACGATCAGGCAGCACCAGTGGGGAGTACAGCCCCAGTGGTCGGTGCTGATACGCTTTCACAGTTTGCTTCACTTGTTGCTCAGATGATGAGCGAGACTCAGAGCAGAACTTCGACTGTTAGATCTGAGGACATTGATCGACACCTGCAGTTATTTTTGAGGTTGAAGCCTCCGAGGTTTGAGGGCGCTGTTGAGCCCAGAGCAGCCGAGGAGTGGCTGAGGAGATTGGAGAAGACTTTTGACGGGATGCAGTGTCCTGCAGACAGGAAAGTTCCGTTAGCTGTTTTTCTGTTGGACGGAGAGGCTGAGCACTGGTGGGATGGCCAGCAAGCAGCCAGATTTCAGGGCAGATTGAACTCTTTGATTACTTGGGAGGAGTTCACCGAAGTATTTCGGGACTGGTTTGTTCCCCCTTCTGCACGACAGCAGATGCAGGAGAGTTTTCTGAGACTTGTTCAGGGGAGCAAGACAGTGATGCAGTACGAGGCTGAGTTTACTGCATTAGCCAGGTACGCTCCGCAGCTGGTTAGCACGTCTACTGAGAGGTGCTACAGATTTCTGAGAGGCTTACGAGACACTTTGAGGCAGCCTCTGATACCGTTCCGGATTACTGATTTCTCGGAGCTTGTGGAGCGAGCTCGTCTGATTGAGAATGACATGACGGCTACTCAGCAGCGGTGGACTGCGAGTAGGAAGAGGTTTGGAGGAGAGACATCTGGCAGTGGTTCCTCTGGGAAGAGGAGATTTGTTCCTGGATCTGGATCTGGAGATTCCAGGAAGAGCGGAGGATCGTCTGGTACTGCTACCAGTACGACTAGTTCTGGATCTGTCAGTACGGCACCTGTGTGCCAGAGTTGTGGACGGCGACACCATGGCCAGTGCTACAGGATAGCTGGTCTTTGTTTCAGATGTGGTCAGCCGGGACATAGGATTGCAGAATGTCCGCAGATGGGATTTGATCAGCGTTCTGAGCAGCGATCTGAGGGCTTTGTCAGACCTGTTGGTTCAGCAGCAGGAAGACCGAGGACTGTTCCTCCTCGCCCTGAGGGATTTGCTGGTAGAGGTGGTGGTTCTAGTTCTGCACCGCGGAGACCACCTACGATTCAGAGGGAGCAGAGTAGTTCTGTTGCTTCAGTTCCTGCTCCAGTTCAGCCACGAGTTTACAGTCTGAGTCAGCAGGAGGCTCGTGATGCTCCGGATGTTGTGACAGGTACGGTTTACATTTCTGATCAGCCCTGTCGTGTTTTGTTTTGACTCTGGAGCGAGTCATTCTTTTCTGTCCGAGCATTGTTTTGAGATTTTACATTTGGATTCGATGGTTTTACCGATTTCTTTGTCTGTGATTTTACCGGCGGGGAATCCATTGATTGCTCGACAGTTTTGTTTGTGTGAGATCGAGATTTCTGGCAAGAAGTGGAAATCGAGTTTGATTCGATTGCCGATTTCTTCGTATGATGTAATTCTGGGCATGGATTGGCTGAGTCAGTATGAGGCTCAGATAGACTGTCTGAAGAAGCAAGTGAGTTTGCTTGTGGCTGG